>CM077179.1:3115292-3435292 GCA_039654105.1 Coreius guichenoti
TGTGTCATTCCGGATATCTTCACCAGACTCTCACGAACTCTACATCACTCACCTGCACTTCCGTCTCCGTATTCTGGTCGTTCTTAATAAACATCACTAACCTGTACTCCTTGTCTCCGTCCCTTCTGTACTGTAACAGATACTGAGTGCTGAGTTAATAGGGCTTTGATCCAGGTATGGAGTGACAGCAACCAGCAAGCAATCTTGCGTTTAAAAGACGTCTAATAGCCGTCCAAACACAGCCCTGACGTCTAGGCTAAAACAAGGCAAAATTTGGGCTGTCAGTGAAAATAGAATAGACGTCTCACCATAGCCCAAGAATAGACTAGTCATCTAGAACATGAACATGTCAAAGAAATTAAACCAAACACCTTGTAATCACTGTTGACATGATGGAATATCAAACATCTTGCAAGTTATTTTGGCAAAAACGACATGTAGCCAAATTCAAGGTTATTTTGGCTTGAAGTGGGTTACTCATAGCCGGACTATATATGTGACCCTGGACCACAAAACCAGTCGTAAGGGTCTGAATAAATAAGCTTTCCAATGATGTATGGTTTGTTAGGATAGGACAATATTTGGCCGAGATACGACTATTTGAAAATCTGGAATCTGAGGGTTCAAAAAATGTAAATACTGAGAAAATCACCTTTCAAAGTTGTCCAAATGAAGTCCTTAGCAATGCATATTACTAATAATACATTTTTGATATATTTGCGGTAGGAAATTTACAAAATATCTTCATGGAACATGATCTTTACTTAATATCCTAATGATTTTTTGGCATTAAAGAAAAAGCGATAATTTTAACCCATACAATGTATTGTTGGCTATTGCCACAAATATAAATCTGGTTTTGTGGTCCAGGGTCACATATCGGGTCTATAGTTAAACGAGACGGTGAAATGATGGCTATTGCTTGCTGTGCAGTTTCCCTTCCTCACTAAAAGGCTCCTGTAATCGCTCAGCTCCAGCTCCAGCTCCAGTCCGTGTTTTCAGAGTCACTCCTTGCTCACAAGGGAAAAGCCGCTCTGTGTTCACGTCATAGCAAATATGATGCCCAGTTCACTGTAACATCCTTTAAAAATGCTTTTTTATATATCACAAAAGTCTGGGCACAAGATATACTGATTGAAAAAATACATAAACAGTACTTGGAGAAAAGTCTTATGCTTTATTGAAACACTAACATTAGCCTGTTAACATGTGTTTCGCACGTGATGGAACGGTATCAAGTGATCTTAGAGCGAGAGAAAAAAAAGAAAGTTAAAAAAAAATAAAACCCTTGCCTGGCTTTTACTCCGCACCACACGTGTACTCTGGCCTCTGTGTTTTTTGTGGTGCGATTGTACTGCTTTTGTCGTTTAAAGATGTTATGGACATGTTAAGGGTGGGAAGATAATGGCACAGGGAAACAATATCGTTAGAATCACTTTCAGTTTGACTTTTTTACAGCTGATGAATGAAAAAATCATTGGCAGCCAATCAGAATCCATCCAACTCAAGCATTTAAAGCGGCAGACAACAAAACTACAGCATGCTTAGAATAAACAGAATGATATCGTACTCTAGTGGACGCTAATATAGTTATCATTATAGTTATCGCTATAGTTATAGTTATCGTTCTTGGTGTGAACAGGCCTTAAACCTCATTTGAAAAAAAAATGCTGGTAGGTCAGCAGAAATTGATTATTGTAACTGTAATTATTGTAAATTGATTAATTCAAAATTGTTATAATCTAATATGTTGGTAAATATGGTTGTTTGTATTGATATTGAGGTTCTAAAGTGTGTATATAAAAATATGGTTACACTATTTTAAGGTGTCAGTATTACAGTGTAATTATATATTTAAGTACTGAGTAATACTAATAATCTACATGTACTTACTATAGGGTTAGGATGAGGGTTTGGTTTAGGGTTAATTGCATGCAATTATGCATAATTTATAGTTATTACTACAGTAACTACATGTAACAAGGACACTGTAAAATAAAGTGTTGCCCAAAATAACATGTGACTGTACCATGTTACTGACACAATAGTGTATTTATAATACATTTTATAATGTTACACTCAGAACATGCGTCTTAGAAAAAGTAATTTTGCTTAATTGACAAGCATTACTCCGTTGATCAGTTTTTAAGGCAGCAGCAACTAAGTGTAAATAGCCACAAATATAATATTTAAAAAAATATATTTTTGCAGTTTTTGGATTGACAAGTATGTTTTGAGTTTTTAAGTTACAAAATGTTTTTATAGTATGACGTCAAAAGATTAAAAAAATTTGATTTCTTAATTAATGGCCCCTTTAATGTTTAAAGTATTTCAAATAAAGACTAAAATATGACAACAGTAATACACGTCCAGCTATGGTGCATGTTCTGTTCAAAAATAAGCCTTGTGAAAAATGCGATTTGCTCTCATCACTGTAATGACACCATATTGTGCATTACGATTTCTCTGAAATTTAGTTCTCAATCTCCCATAAACGTTAAAAAAAATGCACATAACACATTACAAGTCGAGAGAGAGAGAGAGGAGGGCTTAGATATTGTTTAATTTTTATTATAAACAGCATTAACTGAAAATAGAAATGTGCAGATCACTTTGAAACTACATATACATTGGTTAATATATGCAAACATTATCTGCATTTTTAAATTACCTTCATTTCATTTATAATAAAAGTTGGTCAACAGGTTTGACTTCTAGCAGTTTGTGATAGCTTTGCATTTTACAGTGTTAGATCATTGTTTCAGTCTTTGAATGGACACATTTCAGTTTTATATTTACATTAATTACCCTTCACCTCACAATTTCTAATCCTTCCGCCATACTTCTACACACACATTGACCCAAATGTCACTGTGTTTCCTTCAAGGGTGCATTCACTGGCGTCCTCTGAACCTCGAAGTTGCCCGTTGTGGTGCCCGTTGAGGTGTCCGTTGAGTTGCCCGCTGAAGTGCCTGCTGAGGTACTTGTTGTGGCGCTCCATTGGAAGTAGCATTGAGTAAGGCACACCCAGACGTCAGACAGACTCCAGGAACTCCACGTAGTCCAGGGTGGCCCCTCAAACCAGGCTGGCCAACATGACCTCTCTCTCCCATCTGACCTGGTTGTCCATCAAATGCCTGGCCAGGTCGCCCATGCTTACCTAGTTATTTAAAAAATAAATAAATAAATTCAAATCAGCTGCATAATCATGAGTCATGGCAGTGAGACTCATTTGATCTCATGTGATATTTCTATTACAAGAGAGGTTACGTTACCCTTTGGTCCCTGCTCCCCAATGTGGCCGGGAAGGCCATAGCCTTTAGCACCCTTGTCTCCTGAATCTCCCCTGTCACCTGTGGCAAACACATTTCATTAAAATTAACATCCATCTCAATCTGGTAGGAGCACCTCAAATAGATGTTCTTCATACTGATTAACAATCATGTGTGTGCTGTGGTGTTGTAGTACTCGAGATCGGTCTTAAGACCATTTTAGAAGGTCTTGGTCTTGTCTCGGTCTCGACCACATTTGTACTCGGCCTTGTCTCGGTCTCAAACTTAGAGGACTCGGGATTTTGTTTCAAGACAGGTCAAGACCACAACTGCTGGGATATTACTAAATTGCCAGTGCATTGACTGATTTATTTATTAACATTAATGTGATTGGATGTAAAACTTACTGTATAAAACGCGATCAATAACTTATTTCTAATTTGATTTATTTATTGTGCCGGTTTAGAAATTAATGAGGGATTGTGTCAAAAATGTCACCAAAATTAATATGCATGCTCACAAAATTCAAGATTTTGTTGCAGAAAAGTACTTGTATGAGATCTGGATTTTTATATTATAACGTGATATAATTAAGCAATACCACAAGAGCAAGAGAGCTGTCTTCACAAATTTGAGCATGACTGCAAACATGATATTGCTTTTATACAAACATTCAATAAAAAAATTTTTAAACATTATTCTCAACATTATTTATGCATTTGTAATTTACCAATTCAGATGCATCTTCTGTACCACCTCTGCAGTGCAAAGATGAATTTGTTGTTCAAATTTCATTTGATTGGTAACAGCTCTATATAGTGTCTTATTATAAGTCATTTATGATAAGTCATTTCTCAGGCAGAAATGTGGATCTTTGTAAATTTAAGGAGTGCTGGTCTGGTCTTGGTCTCAACACACATTGCTCTTGGTCTCGGATTTGGTGGTCTTCACTACAACACTAGTGTGCTGAGGTCATTACTGAATAAATCTATACAATTGTAAATACTCTTAATTTTTGGCTGGAAACTGATGCATGACATCACTAGCCGCATTTCCATTACAGATTTGCGCAAAACTTTTGCAATATTTTCTAAATGTCGAAAAAAAACTATTGCGAAATAAAGGCGTTTCCATTAACCGATGTTATGCGACTAAAACTTTTTTTTTTTCCTCTCGTGATAAGTAATTCCAAAAATTATGCCACGTATATGTTGGTAGGTTTATGTATATCCCAGCCACCGCACTAGCCATTATTTTTAATGGAAGGAGACATAGGCGTGTTATTCAAGCATTAATTAAAATTCAAATTAAAAGAGCGAAATGTTTGAATGCATGGTGGTAACTCAAAGTTTTTTTTTTACCATTTCGTTATTTTGGTTTGGCAATTTCGTTTGTTGGAAATATGAACTGAATTTAGAAATGCTTTTGAAATTAAAAACTTTGCGTTTATTAAACAAAATACATCTTGAAATGAAGACAGCGTTTGGAGTGGAGTGCATGCAAAATAATCCGTTCCCTGAACCCACGGCCTTTGTTGTTATTGTGAGTGTACACAAATAAAAGTAGACAGTTTATAGTTTATAATTATGTCTTGCACTTATCTGTATGGCTAAAAATGACGGAGTAATGTGAGTTGTTTCCGCTGTCATAAAGGAAAAAATCCATCAGAACGCGCCGGCGCTTTCGTCGGCCATGGGTTAAAGAAAACGTAGCCTATTCAGTTTCATAGTTAGGCTATGTTTAACTATTAGCCTATAATATATATTTTTTAATTTCATATGTTGATTATGAAAAGCGAGCAGCACGAGTAAGACATCATAAGATGCGCATATGTCTGGAGACATGGAGTGGGGTCAGACATGATTTTGACCACTTCATTGAGTATTGTTTTGTAGAAAGTCTTTCTTTAAAGTGAATTTTGTTTTGTATAAATTGTATTTTACTTTTGATCAATGTTTCATCAACTAATTGCCTGTATATTTAATAAATAAGAAGCAAACCAAGAACGTCGTGCGTAACGAACCCACTGGCCTGTTTCCGTGGCCTTTGAGTAAGGCTGAAACTATAGCGTCTTTCTGGTTTTAATACATTTCTTGAATATATGTCTTAATTACAGTAGGCCTATAGTTATGATATTTGTGGCTGCACCGGGGTCCGTCATTACTAAGTTAAAGTTACGCCACTGAGGCTAATCATGAGCGGTCCATGGCCCCAAAAAGTTTGTGAAATTTTGATTTAGATGATGGCTATCTGTTATGAACTGTAGGCTACATCAATAAATTACAACAATTTCGTGCTATGGGCACTGCCACTGATACAGGCAGCGGAAGATTACGCTGAGCTTACTTCTGCTTTTCAAACATGGAAGTGTGACAAAGGCACATAGGCTATGTAAATTCTCTAATGAGGATAAAGGCTTATTTTGTACACATCACTATACAACATATGTCCTTATTAGGAGAAAATATATGTAGTTTTAACGATAAAAATGTCGTTTTAACGACATAAAATCTCGTTATTACGAGAAAATAGCTGTCGTTTTTACGGCATAACATCTCATTATTACTAGAAAAGATGTTAAAACGACATATCTCGTTATTATGACATAATTCAGTGGAAAAAATAATATGTAGGCCCTATGTGGCAGCAATGCGTCACTGTACCAGTTTCCATTGCATTTTCGCGGAAATTTCCTTTTTTGAATTGCCTGAAAAACCACCTCATGTGAGCGTGAAAACTTTTTTGCGATATATGGGAGTTTTTGCGAAATTGACGCATTTCCATTGGGCGTATTTTCAATTCGCAATTTCAATTGGCGCAATTTGAAGGGTAATGGAAACGCGGCTACTGCCAGAGTAAATAACAATGCAAAATAATGGCTTGTCATTTGTACCAGCAAAACATCTACCAAGCTTTTGAAAATGACATACAATGCAAGATCTTGACCAAAAATGTATGCACCTCTTGATAGAAATAAATGTTGTGATGTTATTTACATCAAGAGTTGCATAATTTTTATGCTCAAGATCTTGTACTGTCAATGCAAGAGTCCAGCACTCTGTAAAGTCTCCTCCAGCACATCCCAAAGACTTTCAATGAATTTAAGCTCTGGACTCAGAGGTGATTCTTTCACAGTTTGAGCTGATGAATCTGGACATTGTCATCCTGGAATATGGCCATGATGTGTCTTCCTACATGGTTGTTTAAGGAATAAAAAACTACACACTCCATTAGGGCTTTTCCGATTTCGATTAATTCGATTAATTCGAATTTAATGTTTTACCGCAATTTTATTATTTTTAAATTAAAAAATCACGGTTTTGAATAAAAATGTTAGCAAACGTTATATTTAGACATGTTGACAATACAGCAATGATAACAGTTAAGAGAAGAAAACGTTCTCGTGTGACGCGCTCAGTGAACGTAGAACACATCACGTCAAGCGGTTGTCCACTGAGAAATGCCTTATTGCGTTGAAAAAACAAGGCAGTGGAATGGGAAAAAAGCAAAGATATTAGACATGAGAGTTGAACTTTCTTCTAACTTGAGCGCCGCGTTTTTATAATGTGGTTTCATGGGTGAGACGCTGCTAAAGACGCGAGACACGAGTGCAACAGCCAAACACGTCCGCCAAACATAAAAACAACAGAGAAATAGCTCAATGGAATGCATAAACCTGTAAAGAACTACTACTGTATGTTTGATATTTCATGTTTGCATGATGGTGACAGGCTGAAAGGTGCTGTTATTTTATGTTTTTACAAAGCATTTGCTGTTAATAGTAGCCTATTACTGGTGTTATTTATTGCTATTACTTTTATTTTAAATTATTTCTGAGTATATAGGATATGTTAAAGATACGCTTGTACAATATTTGCCTTCATATTTCATGCATATCTTCTGCAAAGATATTTAGCAAATAACAAGTCATCTGTTTTACATTTACAGCATGATGATCACTTCAGGTGTGTGCACTTGGAATTGAACTTTTTTAACCAGATGGTTAATAAAGAGCATGTTACCCGAATCATATTGTAGTTAATTTTTTTTAAGTTGACTAGTTAAACATTAAAAAAAAATCTAAATTGTGAATCGGTCAATCGTTCTGAAAAAAATCACCCAGCCCTACACACCAACAATTAGGGTTAGAAGAACTGTTGCCAAACATATAACATGCTAGAAACATCATAATCACGGCAATAATGATCCAATCATAGACTTGCCTATTTAAATCCAAACAGAGACTTTATTTTGGCCGGGCAGTGTATTAAAAAATTATTAGTTGTTAAAAATTATATTTGTCTTCTGGGAAACATGTAGCTTCAGAAGAGCAGTACTGCTGTACATAAAAAAGAGAAGAAAAAAAAGATCTTCCAACTAAGAACAATTTATAAGGATCATCCCGTTCAAAAGTTTACACCCCCTGACTCTGAATTTATCCTGTCGCCGCCTTGGGCATCAATGAATGTGTGCAGCTTTTGTAACAGTTGTGTGTGAGTCCCTCAATTGTCCTCAGTGTGAAAAGATGGATCTCAAAAATCATACAGTCACTGTTGGAAAGAGTTCAAATATACAGATGATCCTGAAAATCCAAAGAATGTGCACATTCAGAAGCAACGGTTTCAAAGTAGCTTCCTTAAAATAGATCCATTACCCCACCTGCAAGCAAGCAAGCGCAAGACATTTGTCTATTTTCTTGACATTTGTAACTTTTATATTATTTTATACTGTCAAAACAAGGTAATATAGGTAATTTTTTTCTTTAAACACTTTGTTTGAAGTATTGCACCTGTATACTCATTTGCCTCATTAATGCTGTTTGGCAGAGGAGTCACACATCTGCTCATGTTTAATAAAGCTATTACTTCTGCTGACGCTTGCAGACTGACATTATTTATGTATTTATTTCCTGACACATCCCATTCCAAAAGACAACAGTTCCTTGTGAAGGTAAATCCGTCATACGGTCTGCTTACTTGGGCAGCTTTTCCAGATGAGAAGTATTTGTTATGCTAGTTCATCATGCATGAACACAGCCGAGAGCAATACTGACAGATACCCTTCACAGCATTATTGTTTCTCTATATCTGGGCACGTTCTTTATTTGTAACTTTTTACGCTATCTGACGTTAAGGCAAACGCATATGATTATCGTGGAGGACCACCCTTGTGTTGGTGCATGTCCAATAAGCTATTTGTACAGTATGTACTACAGTGTGAAGATGGTTTACTGTACCTGTTGAGCCCTGTCGGCCCAGGTCACCAGGTTCTCCGTAGAATCCCTGCTGCCCGATTTCTCCTTTAAGACCATCAATGCCAGGATCTCCCTATTATAATAGTTTTTCAAGAAATAGTTGCAAATTTAGTTAGTAATTAGTCATTTAGCAGACACTTTTTGTCCAAAGTGATAGTATCCTTATAAGCAGTTGCAACCCCCTTGGAACAGCCTAGATCAAGAGTACAATCATGGTAGCGGTGGGAATCAAACCAGCAAATTACCAGTTACCAGATCTGAGCTATATCGACTTGAGGTCTGTTCATTAAGTTGGCTTGAGAAAGCCAACTTACTGAAATGCTATTTAAACGTAATATTATTCTTTTTTTTCTTTTTCTGAGACTAAAATTTTTGAATCTAACTCCTCCTAGAGCTTTAACTCTACAACCTCTAAACTCGGCTCTATCTATCTATCAGGATAGCAACATGCTAGCAATGTGCTAAATCGTGCTAGCAAAGAGTATAGAAGCCAAGAGGCGAAACTTTTGGTAACAGCCACTAGGCGGTGCTTCGGTAGCGTGGCCTCCATTTTGGAGTGAAAATGCCAACTGGACAACAGCACAGATACACAGAAACAGACAGAATGACAACAAAAGAGAAGTCAAAGTGGAATAAAAGAACGTAATGTTCGGAAATTTTATGACACCTACAGTAAATGTTGTATTGTTTTAGATATGTTTTGTTATCAGTTGTAGAATCCAATCATTAAGTACACATTTGAGGTAGTTTTAGCCTACTTTATTGAGTATTTCCAGTTTATGCAACTTTACACATTTACTATTACTATTATTAGTTAATATTACTCCACTAGGTCTGAAATATATATTGTATGTTTTAATCCCCTGGATCACGGACATTAATATAAGACAATGCTGCAGAAACAGTTTCCTGTCAAGCTGTTATATTCCTGTTATATATTTATTTTCCAGCATTCCCAATGTTTTCGGATGCATGTCCTTAATTTAATTTCATATGTTGGTATTAATTCAGTGTTTATAATGCTAATACTTGAACTTCAAATGAATTTCAACCCAAACTAACATGGTTTCTAGAGAGCAAAGGTTTTGTGGAAAAAAAGTGGAAGACTTACACACTGTCTGTAAAATAAACTGTTAAAAGGATGATGATCACTAGTCTAGTGATTGTACGTTATTCTGTGTTGTCATCATTCAGGTTGGATTTCAGCTTTAATGTAGGTTTTTTTTAAACAAAGCAGCTGATATTGCCATAGCGATAGCAAGAAGCTAGTGGACTGCCGAGTTGATTTCACTCCAAAATGGCGGAAGAGTAGGGATCTATCTATCTATCTATCTAGTTTTCTGATAGACTGTATTGACTTCAAAACCATCAAACTTTAAACTACAAACTACTTCAAACTGAAAACCTTCAAACTTTAAGATTTTAAAACTTCTTCAAAAATTCTGGTCTGCCTTTCTCAAGCCAACTTATCTACTTTTTTTCTAGTTACACAATGCTATTTTATGACTTCGGGAGACTTTTTGATGCTTAACAGCCACTGGCAAATGTGTACTTTTGTTGTATGGAAAATTGTAGCTTAGACATTCTGTAAAACAAGAGGTTTGGTACAGGTTTAGAACAACATGAGTGTGAGTAAATGATAGTGGTGAACTTTCCCTTTCGAATCAAAGTGTCTGTGGACTCATTGCTGTGCTGATCCTGAAGTTTTAACAAGAGAAAACCTCTTTGCATTAGGTGCAGTTTTTTTGTCACAACCCTTAATTTTACAACCCTTTACATGTTTGAATTTGAGGCTCGGTGAACTTTTATCGGCCTTTGGGCCCCTTGAGTGCAAATGTTCGAGAAGTCTGAAAAAAAGATCTGTTTGAGAAATATGGAAAGGCTTTCCACTCCAGTGAAGGTGGGATTCTCTCCAAAAACCATTCAACACAGAGCAAGTGCTTTGACTGTGACTTCCTATTTGTCTTTACGGGGACTTGGAAATTCTGAATGTTTTAATTCCAACCTATACTGCCAAACCCTGCTGCAAACTCTCCAGAGGCCTTCCCACTATGTACATATCAAACTTGGCCTGGAAGAAAGTTGATGCATGGAGCATGTTCTTCCTTAGTTTACTATGGCAAAACCAGGTTTGACATGTGCTAACTGTGATGTCTAAAACAAACCACATCTAAATGCTTTTGTTTCCAAGGCCTAGCAAAATTGAGACTGTTCCAGAGTTGTAGTAATTCTTCTCAGAGGCGGGAAACTTACTGGAGGTCCAGGTGGTCCTTTCGGTCCCGGGGGACCTGGGGCTCCCATTGGCACGTCTCCATAGAGCGGGCACACGGCCGCGCAAGTTCTTTTCACAGAGTTGGCGAATGTGGACATCTGCTCCAGCACCACCTGCTTGCAGACCTCGATAACATGTTGAGCAGGGAGAGTGGGGCCCTACGAAAGAGATCATTACCACTGAAACATGGAGCTCAGATCAGAGCACCTCTCGCCCATGGTAGTCTGGAAATGTGTGGCTGTGTAATGAAGGAGAAACAAATACGGCCAACAATATTTCACCAGCCTCATTATAGATTTACAGCCACACTAAATGAAAACCTTGCCCCGAGCTGCAGAGAAAGCTGCACTAATGAGAAAGCGTTTACTAGCGATCTTGACACCAAAGTGGTTACCACATATTTCATGCATGTTTCGCCAAGTGCCACAAGGGTTGAATCTCCCAGAAGTTTTGAAGGCTTTGTCTAAAGGTGATGCTTGTTAGTCGGCAGATGAAATGCAAACGAAAACACTCAACAAAGCCATAAACACACATTAATTTAGGCTTAAGTAAGGAGGAAAATGAATTTCACCTTTATTATTTTCAACTTTCGTTACTTATGGACCCTCAGTTGCTCATGGACCATAACAAAGTCTATAAAGGGGGCAGGTGGCAGCCGTTTTGGCAACATATCCAGGCAGCTATTTTCTATCTAGGTAATGGGAATAGGGGCACAGCTTCTACTGTATCTGCTTAAATAGTGAAAGTGCCATTACAACCATATGTCAATACATCATAATATTTTGGCCAGAGAATTGTATCAATACTTAAAGTGGAAATGAAGCAGTCTGTCAAATTTATTGTACATTATTTAGTAAACTGATTTCCACTTGAATACAAAAATGAAATAAACACAATTAATGTAACCATTTTAAAGAAAAAAGGATGTTTTGTTATAGCTTTTGGAGCAAGGGCACCGCCATCTTGCAATACCACAGTGTGCGACGTCACGATTTGCTCCGTTGGCCAGACAAGTAATATAAGCATGTCTTTACTTTTTTAACTTGAAAGGACTGTTGAGCCCATAAAAAGTTAAATTGCTTATGCATTTGAGCCGATATGGCGAGGGGCTCGAGCAGTTCAATCGTTGCGGGTGGAAGAAGTCGTGAACCCGGTAGTTTGGGGTGAACAGCGGGTCGGAAACATTACCTGGTGTAAGTGTGGATGGTGTACGCCGATGCCCACCGTGTCAGAGTCCATCTGCTGTCAGGTGGCTGACCTGGACCATGTATTGCGCGGTCACTTCACCATGGTGCGTTCATTTAGCACAATATGTCGGAAGGTGGACGTGTTGGAGGTGGCAATGCTTTCTCTTAAAGATGTCCAAGCTGAAACACTGGAGCGTCCTGTTATAATTTGGATGAATATCCAACATCAAATGCTTCATACAATATCGTTCATGTGGCATCTTATTGTTATGTCAGACCTTTCAGACATATTTGCATTACATTGGCTCATTCACCAGTAGTGGTATGTAACATATTTTATGTTCACCTTCGAATACAATTAGCTTACCTGCTGTTAACAGTTGACGCTCTGACATCTTTAAGAGATATGCATAAGCAATTAATTTATAAACAGTTATTATGGGCTCAACAGTCCTTTCAAGTTCGTTTTCCTCCATTTCAAAACAAGTATGTGTTAAAAAAGTAAAGAAATGCTTATATTACTTCACTGGCCAACGGCGCAAACCACACCTGTGACGTCACACACTGTGGTATCTCAAGATGGCGGCGCCCTTGCTCCAAAAGCTATAACAAAACATCCTTTTTTTTTTTTAAATGGTTACATTAATCGTGTTTGTTATTTCATGTTTTATTAAAGTGGAAATCAGTTTACTAAATAATGAAAACTTGACTGACTGCTTCATTTCCATTTTAAAAGGTACACTAAGTAACTTTTGGCCCTCTAGCGGTTAAAAAGAAAACTGCATGCATTTTGCAGAAGAACATTGTTTCGGTTGTGCTTCGGCTCTGTGTGACTGTGCAGATGAATATGGTTCCTTCTCATAACCAAAAAAAAAAAGAGATTATCCTACTGCTCATAAAATATTCACTACTAGGCTTAAGAGGTATAGTCAGTATAAATGGAAAGGATCTCAGCTGAAGACGTTACTGTAAAACACGGTACTTCCTTGAAAATAAACTCCAGCACAGCATCATCTCTGTCGTTTTTACAACATTTCAAATCCCTCAGTTCTCGCTGTCTCAGAAAAGCCAAGCCAATGTTGATTCTTGTTTTATTACGAGCTCTGTCGCGTTCTCTTTTCTCCAGCAGACTCTCCTCTGTTCGGTGTTTGTTTAAAACAGGTGATTCTCCGGAGGTTGGAGATTTAGCGGCTCCATGTCAACCTTTCTCGCTAGTTCCTAGAACTAAAAACGTTCCTAGTTCCTGCGGTGTGAACACGCCAAAATCCGGGTACTTCCGGCAATAGTTTTAGGAACTATGAAAAGGTTCCTCCGGTACAAAATCCCCTTATAGGATACATGCTGAAAGTGCCGGACAAGTAGAAAATGACAATATAACGGAGACATGTTTTGAAACCGGCAGAGACAACAGTACGGAATAAAGCCTCTCATACCAGCCTCCCACGTTTCTGATGCTGCCTCATGAGACACAGTAGTCCAGCGCGGCATATACATATTGTCATGCCATAAATAAGACAACATTGCCATTGAAATTGTATCTGACTAGCTGCAATACACAATATGGACAGTCAATAATTTTAGATCAGATTCCAATCAGATATACAAATAATCGGATTTGGACTGACCGTGTGGACGTAGTTTTAAGCCCAAAGTATACTTCGGCTGTATCCATTTTTTGAGACAGCACAAACGGTGCACGTTCAACAGCACATGCGCAAGAAAGACAGAAGAGTCCACTAGTTAGCAATACGCACAGTACTGTGCACAATGTGCAGTCATTGAAGAAGAGTGCAGAAAAAGCGATTCAAAAACAACACGCTTGAAAAAGGAGGAGGAAAACACTACAATGGACGGCGAACTTGACGAGTGTTTGTGCGAAGAGATGGTGGATCCTTTTCTTCTTCGATCCTGCCGAGTGAATGTCCTGTTGATGACACGACTCAGTGCTGCCCTCCGATGTCTGGTAGAGTATAAAAAAAATTGTACTGCGCATGTGTCGAACTCGTCCATCCGCACCCATCCGCGGTTGAGTATACTTTGAAAGCTGTGTGGACATGACTGCGCACGAGAAACGTCCGGACGCGGAAATTGAAGTATACCCGGGGCTTTAGTACATCCTGCATAGTGAGCCTTATAATTTCTCCAGTTCAAGTGGTCAGTCTCTTCCTCTTTATACTGTTCACAACCATAGCGTACAACAGGAAAACGCAAGGTACGAGTTGGATTTTCAGACTTACTGGTGGGCCCGGAGGGCCCTGAAAGCCCACTGGACCGCCATCTCCTCTCACTCCCTTGGAGCCTACACTGCCTTTTTTACCCGACTCTCCAGCAGGGCCTCGCTTTCCTCTGCTTCCCTGTTGCCCTGGCACACCGGCATCTCCTGCCTGGAAAACAAACAAATACAAACACACCCATAAACAAGCAAGTGCAAAAATACGAAATGGAACTCCAAAAGTGCGCTCATGTGGCCATCGCTTGGTTCTTTGTAATTCAACTGGATTTCTGCTGCTGTTGTGACAGCGGGCAGATCAAACCTATCGCTGCTAATGCTTATGAGAAACTAAAATGTGAACGATCTCTGAGACAGTCTTACCCTGCCTTTAGGTCCTTTGACTCCCTTTGCACCCTGTGGAAACAATGTGGTGTTGTGAGAAACTAGAACCATATGATATTGGAAATGTGTCAACAGGAAATGAAATGCATTTGAGTCGATAATTACCGTATGCCCTTTGCTTCCCAGGACCCCTTGAATGCCAGTGTCACCCTGTAAGATCCAAAAGCAATGTTTCCAATCGCATTCTGGATTTGTGATTTGTAGTTCAAAACAAGTGGTCAAGGTGTTGTGAGAGGAAACCCCGAAGTGGTGGTGATGCTTTTCATCACTTTGTGTTTGTGTGAAGAGAGGGCTGTAAAACTCTGAGGAAAACCATTTGATGTAATGTGTCCTAATCGGAAAATTGCCCTGGAATTTGACACATTAGCCTGAGATCTAATTTTGTGTACTCTGGCTCTCAACTACTCTACAGACGCTCTGCACAACGAACATGATGTTCCATGTGTTTGCTACAGTGCTATTTTTATAATTCTTTCTGGATGTGTGTGCGACTTCTAGGCCAAAGACCCAGCTAAAATGAACAGGGGCAGAGACAAACCCAATATTTTCCATTTTCTAAAATTTTCTAACCATGCATATTACATTACATAACATGTTAATGCAACATCAGGCTCTTACCTTGATGACCAGTCGTTCAAATTTCATAAAATATGTTCTGGTAAATGTGCCTTTACAGTAGTTAAGAGTCATCAGCACTTATGGCAATATCCATGTGATGCTGAGATAATGTTTAGATAACAGATGACCACAGAAGGAAAAGACGTGGCTCTATTAACACCATATGATGCTTCATCATCTAATGCTAGAGCCCTTTTGGAAATTTGATTATTTTCAAATATGTTGATGAAAAGTCTTGTCTGCAGTGATATGTTTAAATGAAGTGTGGTGATCTTCTCAGAAGTTTAGATATCAGCGGAGGGTTGATGCTGGAATGAGAACAGAGCAGTCAACAGTTTCAGTCTAACACACTTTGTAGTGTGACTGCACTCAGAGCCAAGTGACTGTATATGCAGCCAAAAACTGCAGTGCTAACCAGTGAAGAGCTGCGCTTCTCAGACATGACTCCAGCGTGAAAACATGCCGGGGTCCTATGCTTTCAGATGACGGCGGGTGTGTTCTGGCTTACCTCCATTCACTTTTTTTTTTTTTTTGTGAATGGGTCAGTTCCCACTTCTCAAGAAGATATTGCAGCAATTTGTCAAGGCTTAAACAAATCTGATGACAGGTTGTATTAGTATACATTTCACATTTGTTGAAATGGTTGTCTATCACAGCAGTTTAGCCCATTTGTACATCAGATGGTTTGCTGCTCGCTGTAAATGCTCATATTGTAATGATTCAGTATGTAAAGATGCCAAAAGCACTACACAAGAAAAAGTAGGCCTCAATGTTTTTTTTTTTCCTTAATTTATTTTAGGATCTTGGGATATCTGGTTGCAGTAAGCCAATACTGACACATGATCTTATACATCTGCAGTGACCCCTCTATAAAGATTGATGCACTGATATAGAAATATGTTATATTTATGACAGTGATTTACAGGAGATGATTTACATTGACCCCAGTCCTGTCTAGCCATTGCAGTGTCTTGCAAGATTCAAAATGCCCTTTTAATAAGACAAGTTTGTGTTAAATTTGTGCTTCATAAGTGAGTGTAGATCATTACCTTGGGGCCTGGTCTGCCGGGTATTCCCATGTGCCCCTATGAAGATACATGGCATGTTTTAGCATTTTGGAAGATATTCTATTTCAGAAGCTTTGGAATATTTGGAATATAGCTCACCGTTCTTCCAGGGGGCCCAATAAATCCTGGTCTTCCTGGCTTTGCAGCGGAGCCCTTGTAACCTTGCGACCCCTGGAGATTATAGCAATTTTTAAATCCACCAGAAGGCAGGGTGTATTTCTATGTCGTAAACGTCCAAGGTAAAATATTTAGGTGGTATTTACAGAAGTCACAATATAGCTCAGTGTAGTGGTCCTTTCTTCACATGGGCACTTACTGTGAGTCCCGGAGGGCCCATGTTCCCTGGAGGCCCTTGTCCACCTTTCTCACCCTGTGTGAAATAATCAAGCACGTTACACAAGCACACACAACAATACCCAATCAGAAAGATGCTTCTTTAGACATGGGGTCATAAAGCAATTTAGCAATAGTGCTTCTGATTCTGATTTCCCTATACGATTCTGGTTCTTTTAGTATTTTTAATATATTTATTATAAATATATATCTAAACAATAAACAATCAAAACACAAAGCATAAAACATAAAAGAATAACAGAGTTCACACCACAACTATAACGATAACAGTACAGAGAAGCAATATCATTGGAATCACTTTCAGAACGATTTTTTCCAGCTGATGAATGATAAAAACATTGACAGCCAATCAGAATCCATCCTGCTGTAACAAGCTCGAGCATTTAAAGAAGCAGACGACAAAACTGCAGCATGCTTAGAATAAACAGAACGATATCGTGCGTTGGTGTTGGGACTAGAAGTGTAACAGATCGTAGTTGATCCGTGATCCGTGATCCGTACGGTCCAGGCCCCATGGTTCGGCATGCATGTGATTTGTGTGATAGCAGATCATTTGCACGTGTTTTATCTTCCCAATATACACATTCAAGTGATTGTATACCATTCAATCACAATAAGAGGCGAAAGAGAACGTAATTCGGTATTTGTGCGCCGTTTCAGATGCGCCGTGTGAGAATTAATTCCTCTTTCGCATCTCCTTGTGCTTAAATGGACACATACACAAAAAGTATTCTTGTAAACACAGTCGGTTATGTCTTAAGTGGACGTAAACAGTTGAGAAAGAAATCGGATGTGTATCATTATATTGGATCCGTGCATTAGGCCTATAAATACCAGCTGATGTCTATGACATTAAGGTTAATCAAACAACAAAACACAGATTTAAGAAATATTAATCAATATTTAATTTATACACTGAACACTATAGTGTTATTTTACATTTCATATTTCACATTATTTTTTATTTTCATATTTCACATTATTTTACATATTTTTTACATTTCTGTACCTGACTACTACTGTTAGACATTACTTTATTTGTAACTTTGTCATATTGTAATTATCTGTGCTTGTAATTTTTTTATCTATATTTGTTTGAACTTTATTAGTTAGGCTAGTATTAGTATTAGTTTTTGCTGTGGTATCAAAGTACTTAAAGTGCGCTTTAAGTAATAAATGGAAAGCAAAGTTACATTTGCCCATTTTTTTTTCTGATCTGTGACATCATCTGTGACTCAAAAAAAACGTAATATGATCCGAACTGTGAGTTTTGTGATCCATAGCACCACTAGTGTGGACACTAATATAGTTATCTTTATAATTATCTTTCTTGGTATGAACGGGCCTTAACATTTGTCAGATTATGTTGAGTTCAGTGATTCTGTTGAATAGTTGAATAGAGTTCTGTGCTGTGGTGCTTTACATTCATTAGCTGAATAGCAGTGTAAAAATCACAGTAGATTAGCGTATAAAATAATAATATAAAATAATAATTTTAGTATTTAAGAGTATGCATCAGAGGAAAAATACAGGTCAAGAAATGTTAAAGACCATATGTCATGAAAATCATTCTGTTCCTCTGTTTACAAGAATGGTTTATTCTTAGGTTTCTAAGGAAGTGGTTGATTAGGAAGAGTTAGGTTACCCTTTCGCCAACTTGTCCATTTCTTCCCTCGGGTCCCTGTGGTCCTTGATAAGCCTGCATGCATTTATACCATAACATTTTAAGCAAGCTAGTGGGCATTAGAAAACAATATTTCTGAACTTAATATGACACTGCAATCTATACCTCAATTCCAGGGTCTCCATCTCGCCCTGGCAAACCTGGATCACCAACTATACCCTGAAATATTCAAACGAAGCAGCACTAGACATTCCACTTACTGGTCAACAAATGATTTGTCATTATGACCAGTTGACAAGTAACCAACCTTTCCCCCCATTCCACCAACTCTTCCTTTTGGGCCTAGTATACCCTGTGGAGAGTAAAAAGAAATGTGTGTGCCAAAAAAACGTTTCCATCATTCAACTGACTGGTTAAGCTTAGCAGAGGATTGTAAAAAGCAGCATGATTTGTGGGAATGTGATAACTAGTATACGTACTGGCTTTCCCTTTTCTCCAGGTGTTCCTCGCTCACCGGGATCTCCCACAATCCCCTGTCACACAGCAGAGACAGATTATAAACATCAAGTCAGATTCCCAAGATATTTGCATCATTTTAAAAAGACTAAATGCTTTACTACTTGTGATGTCAACTGATTGTATATGGCAGGACATCGACACAAGTTGGGTCAGAATCTGTGTGCAGTCTTAGAAACATTGAATTGAGCTTTAATTTTCCCCAAACCACCATATTTTTCAAAGCTGGCATTTGCAAACAATTTTGTTGATGTTTAAATTGTCCCTGCAGACAGTTTCATTCCTCTTCAAACCCCAAAAGATCAGGAATTTGAAGCTTGTGGGTTTCCTTGAAGCTTTGCGTTCCTTTTACCAGCCCATAATGTCTTAAAACTGTCCCAAAGCACAAAAAAAGAAAAAAGAATCGCACTAACCCTAATAATAGGCATTATTTTGTTTATTCACGATAATGTTTCTTGGGATAAAAATATCCCAAACATTTTTTCGTGAGATTCACCCTCAAAGTCCTAACACTTATCCACCTTGACCTCCATGAATACAGAGATGTGCACATGCATTGATGATCCCATGAGGTGTCGAATTTTAAATTTAAGATCGGCCCAGGGCTTTTAAATGTCATGCAGCACATTGCAGAAGGTCCCCAGCCTGTTTTCATACCTGATGGCCCCGTGGTCCTCGAGATCCTTCAGCTCCGGTTAAGCCTTCATTTCCCTGTTCCAAGAAAGAATGGGAATTGTGAGATTTCCAACCAAACACAGCAACAAATGTTTTAGAGACAGAAACAAACCAGAGTGAGAGAGAAAACATACAGTACCTTCACTCCCTGATAGCCCGCAATCCCCTCGTATCCCCGTTCTCCTGTTGCACCCTGGGAGATGTGGTGGGGAGCGAATGAGTCATTCATATCCCCAATAACACAATCCATCTCACATATATTTTATCTAAGCAAAGTGTTTTAGAACATAACTTACAACTTCCCCCAGCTGGCCGGTTTCACCCCTCCCTCCAGGTGACCCTCGCACTCCCTTTGATCAGATGCATACCATAACACTTATACAATGTCCAATGCATTACTTACAATGATGTGTTCAAGCAATGAGACAGTGCATCATTTCTTTGTGTGTCACTTTCAGATTTTCATACAATTTTTATCACAAAAAACACAATCTATAAGGTATCAGTGCCATTGCATTAGATAAAAAAATCTAACCATATTGGCTGTTTTTGCAACCTAAAGGTGATTCAGTAATGTTGTTTTTACCTTATGGCCTGAAGCTCCTTTTAGTCCTTTCAGGCCTTTGGGTCCTCTGTCACCCTGTGAGAGAGAAGACGATTTGTCATTGCAAAACCATGGAGGCAAAGCTACAAGGCAGTCAAAGTGGGCTTTGCATTCGTATAAAGCATTACCTCCTGGCCTCGAAGTCCTCTCATGCCCTTTTCTCCTTCGATACCTTCTTCACCCTGTGGACACGAGTTGACCGATGAGTGGGTCTGTACAACAGTGCCAACCGAGAGACTGTACAATGAAGCCACTCACCTTAGGCCCAGGTTCTCCTATATGTCCATAATCTCCAGTGTTCCCACGTATTCCCTGCAACAAGAAGGTTTGATATGAATGCTTGCAAAATTACTTGTAATAGTAAATAGAATGTAACAATGGCAACAGATGCAGACTTTAATTGTCCAATAAGTTTAGCCAAAGACGTAAAGAACTCCGTTTTACGGTGCTGGAAAAAGGCAGCATGTATTCCACTATATGACAGCCTGGAGCTACAGAACGGCTGGAAACGGTTCCCTCCATGTTGGTATAAAAATGCACTTGACCAAATAGGATCCCATCTCACACAACTGAGCAACTGCCAATAGCTTCCAGGGTTGTAATGACAAAAACCTACATCTAAATGGCAAGCAGTGCAAGTCTAAACTTCTTAAGGCCTGTGCACAGTTTGTTTTCTTGCTAATTTATTTCTTAAAACGTAAATTACACATATTTAACAATGCATTATCGCCATGTTGGTGATTTAATGCTTCAGAACAATAAAGAGTGCTTTAACTTGCTCTTGCACCACAGAGGTCAAATGTGTAATTTGGTCTAATCGTCTAATCTTTCCCTTCATTTGTAAGCCATTATCATGCAGCTTTTTTCTGCACTGGTTTTGGGGAGAAATCTGTGGAATTCTCCAAAATGAATTTAAACATGGTGAAATGTGTTAAATGGAGCTGAGAACCTCTAAAGGCCTATTTCACACAAGATGTGCAAGCAGAGTATAATCAACACATTTTTTAGAGCATTCACACTGCAAGCCGAGGCAGCGGATAGCAGGAGCAAAGCAGATGCTGCAGTGCTGTGAACATTTTTTGTTCACAGTCTTTTTTCGCTATGCTGCTCATGCTCAGTTAAAGCAACAATGCATTGTTCGTGGTCAAAATGGCCATGGATTGACAAAAAAGTAATAACTACACAAGGTTATATGGTTTAACATCTTATATGGTAAAGTAACGGAGGCCAGCTAGTGGGAGCTGTGCAGGTAAACCTCACTCCCCTGATCTCAAGAGGCGCACTAACGACTGGCGTTAGGGATTGCAGTCTTTAGCGTTATTGTTATCACGCCCGCTTCCCATGCCGGAGACGCTGGTTCGAGTCCCGTTCGAAGCGGGGCGAGTAGGACTGGATGGGTTACATTGGTGCCATGACCTGGATGGTTTAGCGGGGTGAGTGTATTGGAGGCCAGCTAGTGAGAGCTGTGCAGGTAAACCTCACTCCCCTGATCTCAAGAGGCGCACTAGTGACTGACAATAGGGACTGCAGTCTTTAGCGTCCTTGTTAGTGCGCCCACCTCCAATGCCGGAGGTCCAAGTCCTGCTCGGAGCGGGGCAAGTAGGACCAGAGGGGTTACATTGGTGCCGTGACCCGGATGGGAGTAATTAGGGGGGTAAGTGTAAGGGAGGCCAGCTAGTCACAGCTGTGCAGGTAAACCTCACTCCCCTTATCTCAAGAGGCGTACTAGCGACAGTTGTTAGAGATTGCGGTCTTTAGCGTTATTGTTAGCGTGCCAGCCTCACATGCCGGAGACACCGGTTCGAGTCCCACTCGGCATCAATGTAACCCCTCCGGTCAGGGCGAGAAGGACCAGAGGGGTTACATTGATGCCGTGACCTGGATGGGAGTGAGGTTTAGTGGGGTGAATTGTAACAGAGGCCAGGTAGGTGGACCTGTGCAGGTAAACCTCACTCATTAGGGATTGCTGTCTTTAGTGTACTTGTTAGCGTGCCCACCTCCCATGCTGAAGACGCTGGATCGAGTCCCGCTCGAAGCAGGGCGAGTAGTACCGGAGGGGTTACATTGGTGCCGTGACCCAGATGGGAGGCGCTGGTTTGCGCTCAAAGTGGGGTGAGCAGGACCGAAGGGATTACAGTTATATGCAGCAATCGTAAACAAAAGCACTTGACAGGCTGAAGATGATTAGAGGACTACATCATTGACTGCAGTTTCATTGCACACACTAGAAACATTTTTACCATTGTGAAAGGACAATTGACACTCACTTCCTTTGCTCTGCTTACCACTCCAGTATGAAACGGGCGTAAGCCTTGCTGACACACTGACAGTGATTAAACCACTGGAGGTGCTGGGCCTGTTGGTTGTTTGTAGCCATTCCTGCTGGACTGCAGTTTCCAGTGGTGGATCACTGTTAGCATTCCCATTGGTCTCTACATTGCGTCACTGCTCTTCTGCATAACCATGAATTCTGCTCAACTTTGTTGCATTAAAGTCGCTTTGCTTATTTGTCACTTTCAGTGAAATGACTGGCCATTATCAAACACTGAGTCACTTATCACGGTTAGCTAACAGCTTCCTCAGTGCATTAAATTCTGTGCTACAGCCACACTTTGCAATTAGTGGAGTAACCTCTGGGAATAGGGGTTCACAAAACACAGTAAAGACTTTTACAAACTCTTCCTGGTACAAAATAGACCACACACCGCAGCAGATGTACAGTGTGTTTGCGGGGGGAAATGCACTCAGTAGGCGGTAAACACCACATGGCCCCCCTCTGCTGCACAATCCATCAGACAGATCCACTCCTACAGCGTTCCAACTGTACTGGATTATCAAAGTAATGAACATGTGCATTTTTGGAAAGATAGTATAGATACTCTGACTGATTAACACAAGCGTCTTTAATGTTAATAATTGGAAAAGAGCACGTTCACTCCGTCGCATGCTGCCGGGGCTGACTTTTAAAGATATTATTCCAGCACACCACAGAGAACTGGACTCAGATCAAAGAGGTAAATTAGTCATAACTCTGGGGTGGAAAGAATCAAGTTTTCCCCCCAAGGTCGCTCACGAACATGAACTGTGCTTGCATAGCCCAAATGTATACAAGTAATTGGATCCTGATGCGCTATGCCATGTCCTTTAATTAAGCTGATCGGCAGACATTGTCCTGTATATTTGCAGGGTCTGTTTAGACTCTAATGGCTTTGCTCCCTTTGAGTTCGTCTCAGAGACTCGGAGACTGACGCCACAACTGATTTTTCAGTTTATTTATTTATACCCCTGCAACTCAAAAGCAAGCGGGTGCGATTCTGAAAGCATTAACAGGAGTGTTAAGAAACAGAGCTTGTCTTAATCAAATATCTCAAATTGGAATTAGACTTCCCTGTGTGTTATTTATAGTTCACATGAGTTAACCAACTGAGCTAGGGTGTTTGAGAAGTTTGTGTTGGTACAGTTGGCATTTGGGCCACAATGTGCTTAAATTAAGTCCTTAACTTTGTTCTTACTGCACCAATTTTCTTTTCTTTCTTTTTTAAATTCAATCTTTGGGACTGACTGTCACCATTGACATTGCAAAAAAATGCATTTGTGCACAAATGTGTTTGTTTAGATAGTGTAGTCAATATACACTATATTGCCAAAAGTTTTGGGACGCCTGCCTTTACATGCACTTGAACTTTAATGACATCCCATTCTTAATCTGTAGGGTTTAATATGGAGTTGGCCCACCCTTTGCAGCTATAACAGCTTCAACTCTTCTGGGGAGGCTTTTCACAAGGTTTAAGAGTGTGTTTATGATTTAATGCTTCAGAACAATAAAGAGTGATTTAACTTTCTTTTGCACCACAGAGGTCAAATGTGTAATTTGGTCTAATCGTCTAATCCTTCCCTTCATTTGTAAGCCATTATCATGCAGCTTTTTTCTGCACTGGTTTTGGGGAGAAATCTGCGGAATTCTCCAAAATGAATTTAAACATGGTGAAATGTGTTAAATGGAGCTGAGAACCTCTAAAGGCCTATTTCACACAAGATGTGCAAGCAGAGTATAATCAACACATTTTTTAGAGCATTCGCACTGCAAGCCAAGCAATCTATCGGGTTGAGGTCAGGCCAGTCAAGTTCCTTCACACCATACTCACTCATCCATGTCTTTATGGATCTTGCTTTGTGCACTGGTGTGCAGTCATGTTGGAAAAGGAAGGGGTCATCCCTAAACTGTTCCCACAAAGTTGGGAGCATGAAATTGTCCAAATTGTCTTGGTATGCTGAAGCATTAAGAGTTCCTTTCACTAGAACTAAGGGGCCAAGCCCAACCCCTGAAAAACAACCCCACACCATAATCCCCCCTCCACCAAACTTTACACTTGGCACAATGCAGTCAGGCAAGTACCGTTCTCCTGGCAACCACCAAACCCAGACTCGTCCATCGAATTGCCAGACAGAGAAGCGTGACTGGTCACTCCAGAGAACACGTCTCCACTGCTCTAGAGTCCAGTGGCGGCGTGCTTTACACCATTTGCATCCCAAGCCTGCATCCCACGCTTTGCATTGCACTTGGTGACGTAAGGCTTGGATGCAGCTGCTCGGCCATGGAAACCCATTCCATGAAGCTCTCTACACACTGTTCTTGAGATAATCTGAAGGCCACACGAAGTTTGGAGGGCTGTAGCTATTGACTCGGCAGAAAGTTGGTGACTTCTGTGCACTGTGCGCCTCAGCATGCGCTGACCCCGCTCTGTGATTTTACGTGGCCTACCACTTCGTGGCTGAGTTGCTGTTGTTCCCAATTGCTTCCACTTTGTTATAATACCACTAACAGTTGAGCGTGGAATATTTAGTAGTGAGGAAATTTCACTAATGGACTTAATGCACAGGTGGCAACGTATCACGGTACCACACTTGAATTCACTGAGCTCCTGAGAGCGACCCATTCTTTCACAAATATTTGTAGAAGCGTCTGCATGCCTAGGTGCTTGATTTTGGAACACCTGAATTCAATGATTTGGAGGGGTGTCCCAATACTTTTGGCAATATAGTGTATGTTATGCCATCATAATGAGACATAAGAGAATAGCTGTCAATGTGGAAAGAGAAGAAGGAAAACTGGATATTTTACCTCTGCTTATGTCCATTATGACATCTCACCATGGTGCTGAACTCATAAGATGTATCAGACCTCATAAACATCAAAGGCATTACTGTTTTTAAGACATTCATGCATATACTGTCCAAAACTGCTCACACATTCACCACTCAATTGAATGCTGCATGTGAGTGTACTGTAAATGAGTGTACTGTAAACGTTAGACAACTGTAGACTCTACTGTACTGTCAACGTTACTATCACGTCATCCCAAATTATGAAAAAAACTATTTGAATTCTGATCTGACCATTAAGACTTTAACGCATTTCCAAAAGTCTGAATTTAATCAGATTTTAAACCACATATGGTTGTGGTGTGGATTGGGTTTATAAAATTTGGATTTCATGTGGTTTTTTGCTGCTCGGACTACAAACAGCTAAAGGGATTTGAGTCGTACAGTATAAGCCAAAAAATGCCTGTCTGAACAAAGCCAAGACAATTGCTTAGAAACCTTCCCAGAAAACTATACGGTTGAACCTTTCCAGTTCATGCAAGATATTGAGAATTTAGACATATCTCAGAAAAGTGACAAGAAACAAGCAAAACCTCTGTTTGTCCCAAGGTTGAGGTTTGGCTGATTAGCATGCCCCTGTTAGCCATAATCTGGTATGGAAAAAGTCAGGCATTAAAATAGCCAGTTTTTTTTTAACAACATAATATAATATAATAATATAATATAATATAATTAGGGCTGTCGATTTAACGCGTTAGATTAATTAGTTACGGTAAAAAATAACATGTTAAAATTATTAATGCATTTAACGCACTTGCCCCGCCCCAGACCAACATAGGTCATCTAACATTTCATACAGTTGATTGATGAAGAATATGATGCAGGGCAACAACTCACTGTGTGATGAAGCCTATAGACTGCAGTTAGAATGTCCATAAAATTCAAGATATGGGGCAAAAATGCCCGTTTTTGTCTCAGGACGTTTTTACACTGTTGTGGTTTGTTGTGGTCCGCATCAGAGTGCGATTGTCATGTTCCCGCCAGTGCTATGCGCCAATACACTGCAGGCTCACTCTCGCTCGTATCCAAGGTAAATAATCAACACTATCATTCCTTACATGTGTTTAATTGAACTAAATACATCGTCATCTGATAAAATGCATGCGCAGGTTACTTTTCTTGCGCACCCGAGTCCAGCTTTCACATTACCAATTTTTCATGTGAACCGTGCCCCGTTTTGAACTAACCTGCCAGTGTGAAAACGGCCTCACATTTACATTATGATATATAAGCAATATCACACGAGTAACGAACGCAATATCACACTAATTCTGTTTTTCTGTCCAGAATAGCACGAGTGCAAATGGGATACTGATCTTATTCAACAGCTTAATAAAAAAAAAAGTAAGTTAATATTGTGTTGTTTTTATTGTGTCTGTTTTGCCAACGGAAATATAAAGACAAAGTAGAACTGTTCGTCTCCGATTCCAAGCAATACACAGTGGCGTTTCATTTCTGAATCCACGTTTTGAACGAATCGGGTGAACCAATGATTCAATGGACCATAAAGAGAACCATTTACATTTACCATTTTCATAAAGAGAACAATTTACTTCACTCCTGAATGAACGAATCGAATGAATGAATGACTCAATGACTTACTCCATGAGACATTTGCCGCCATCTACTTGCAGTTTTAGTTTCTTATTTAGAGTATAATTTCATTAAAAATAATTTCATATTTCCATATGTATAAAAACACTTTTTTTGTTTACACAGTAATGACTTTAAAAAATCTTGTGGGAGTAATTTCTCAGCCAAATTTGATGTTCATTTGTGATTAATTAATTAATCGGCACATTGTGTAATTAATTAGATTAAAAATGTTAATCGCTTGACAGCCCTAAATATAATATAATATAATATAATATAATATAATATAATATAATATAATATAATATAATATAATATAATATAATATAATATAATATAATATAATACACAGCACACATTAATATGTTTACCATTGCCTATTTTTTTTTTTTTTTTTTTTTTTGGAGAGTTCTTAAAAGCATGAAATAGACCTTTTCTTGTGTCATCAGCCAATCAGCATTATCATAATGTAATTTTATTGTGATTAATCACATGGCATTTACAGCTCAGATTATTGGCTGAAAATCCTTATGGTTCCATGAGGAAAGATGGTAGGTTGCAAACCTCATACTTCCCAGGGTTATTGCACCAGCCAAGCAACTAGCATTGAGATATTATAGACCTTTTTGGTTTGTTCTTAAAAGAGTGCCTGCAAGGGCCAATTTTATTCAACACTGCTTTACACAAAGGTTTTTCTTAATTGTTTCGAATGCCACACACTTCTGATGGGCTTTAGCTAGTGTAGAATAGTAACAGCCTATCTCTGACAGTGATTACTGCTGCTGTCAGTAAATAATCTACCACAGGATGCTCAGCCGAATGAGAGAAGCCGCAGTGTTTACCATTTTCTCAAAGCGAGTCCTGACTCTTGTTTCCATCATGCTGTACTTCAGTAATGCTTCAACTGCCATTTTCCACAACTTCACTTCCCAGACACAATCTATTCCAGGTTAATTCCCTCTGTCCTCCATCTCTTCTTTCAATCCTTTCTCCTTGCTGTTCATTCCTGACTGTGCATGTTTGTCCTTTAATGCCCTCTTATTAAGACCCTAATGACCAGCGACTACTGTTTGTTGTTTGACCAACTCAAACACAGCAGAGTCCCACACTATGGTGCGAGATTTCAGACAGAACTCTTACCCAGTTGCCCACTTTTCCTGGCTCTCCCATATTCCCTGGCAGGCCTCTGTGACCCTACGGAAGAAGGATACAGTTGTAGAGATTGCATTACAGAGTATACGGTTTAGGAAGAGAGAACAGAGGCTTTGGCTACCTTGGGTCCTGGCCGTCCCTGGACACCCGGTTGTCCATGTATACATTTACAGGTTGCTCTTCCTCTTCCTGCAGTTAAACCGATCTCAGCATATCCTCCGCACTGTTGAGGATCAAGCTGATGAGAACAGGCTGACAAACAGCTGAAAGCTCAAGCAGAAGAGGGCGAGAGCCCACACACGGGGCAACTGACTCACCACACTGGAAAGTTCACAGCAGCCTTCAGAGTACGCCTGATCAGCATCACAGGAGACTTCCATCTTTTGCAGATCCACCTGCACAAGAAATAAGTAGTCATCAGATATATTATTAACTGTTTTCCCACCAGCGTTTTTGAAAAAAGTTGCCAGCCACCGCCAGCATTTTTGATCATTTTCACAAAAGTTTCATGGCCCATGAACAACAACAACAACAAAAACCTATTTTATTCTAGCTTCATGCTTTCCTTTTTTATCAACACTTGAATGTGGATAAGTTTCATAAAAAAAGCAACATTTGCAACAATCATGTTTTTGTCAAAGACTACGTCTGGATGGGATTCAGAATGATGATCAAACACAGATGGAGTAGATGGAGTCCATCAACACCCCAAAGCTTCACAGTCCTATCGCTCGTCCTGGGTCCACATTTCATTCAGTAACATTAAACAGTTTTGATTTATATGCTGTTTAATGTTGATGATCGCGTTATTTTACATATGCATCTGATTACATATGATAGCGCATATTTCTGCTTCTTTTTCGCATGTGTTTTGATCAGGAGATTCTGTACTCGTTCAGAAGATGTGTAATAGCGCCCCTACCATATAACAGTGAAAACATGGAAAGCTGGAAAATTCTGTCAATGGCGGGGAAAGAGTTAAATTTATACTTAAGTATGCTTGGCTTATACTGACTTGGCTTATACTAGTATACAGCAAAATCAATGTATATTTGGCATATCCTTGTACAAATTTTTTTTGATCAAGATATTTTTTCAGTAAAATGATATTACGTTGCTTCTTGCAAATTTCATGACACTTTCAATGTAAAATGTCCATTAAGTAGCTCTAAAAGTCTGGCAACATTTTACTACATTGGTTGTTGTACATATCACAGCAATTCAGAAATGAAATGTCCAGTGAGTTGCACTTACACCCGATAGTGAGAGACAGGAGATAAAAGCACATTTGCTGAAGCAACCCAGCTTCTACAAGTCTTTGAGTTCTTTTATCGTGGCTCGTGTTTCACAACAGCGCAAAAAATACGTCTTTAGTAATCGATAATCTGCCCCGTAATCATAATTTGTGTGAAAAGGAAAAAAAGTTGCTGGTGTTTTACTGCCACTAGTGTTCATTTCAGCTGAAAACTGCATTGAATTGTATAGGTATGTAGGTAGAGGCACATTTTCCAAAGAGCCTAGGTTCAGGGCGGGACTTGACTAGACTGGGCTCCAGCCCATTTGCCCCTCCCAGCAGGAGCCCCGCCTATACACGCTTGATTTATTCAGTTATATGCCAGTGAGAAATTATTAGCCGCATTTCCACTGTTGAGCCAGTACAAGTGAGGGCTATAAACGAGCCGGGGCTAATAGCCTTAGAGTCTTGATGCAAAAATCAAACTGCGTATACTTGTATTTATCACATAAAAGTACACATATTCAATCATGTCTGCTCCTATTTATTTGTGATCACATGGCTACTTTAAATAGCACCATTAGGGCTTTTAGTCCAAAAGAGTGCTTTGTTCGCTCCCTCCCATCTCACCATGCTGTTACCCTTCACACTATAGGCTAATGTCATGTCATCAAAATTAACAAAAATGCCCCCAACATTCAATATACAATATGGTGGCAAAAATGCCCCTGTAATGAGATCCTGTTTTTATATTTATAACAAATGATACACACAAGCAGTGCTGTTTTTCCGAACATCAGCACAATCATAAATGTGACACTGATTTTATATAACAGTTCAATAAACAAGTTGAGTAACTTTCATATTAGACACAATACAGTCATAAACGAATTGGCAGAGTGAATGATTCAATGACTAATTCATAAACACAAGCTGAATTCAGGACCACATACTAGCATACTGCTATATGTTAAAAGAATACATACTAGATATGTTAAAAATAGTAAGAGTAGTATGCTCGACTGCTTCATTTCTGAATGAATCAGTGTTTTGAATGAATTATTCAACTCACTAATTGAGACAGTGACTTACCGCCACCTTTTAGTTTCATATTGAAAAGTATCATCTAATTTTTTTTTCAATCATTTCATATTTGTACATTTTTAAATATATAAATATGAGCTGCATTAAAGAGTCTGTGTAAATTTCTCTAAATGTGACATTAGATGCAGCTTCTGTGCCAAAGATGTTGATACTGACCTCATTTGATTGGTAAAAGCCCTATATAGCATATTTTTATTCTAATTTAATTTATTGATTAAATTTAAGATATCTGACATAAAAAATACGACAAAAAATATAAAAGAAAAAAAATACTCTTCATCGCCAGTTTATTGCTCAAAGTGTTATTATTTCAGGGTTTTGATATCTTCTCACAACTAAGATATAATGGCTATTTAAAGCTGCAGTCCGTAAGTTTTGCCTCTTTGTTGCCATCTCTGTTTGAAACCTGTAATTGCAGTTATTTGTTGAATTATCATCTTTACGTAGGTTGTGCATCGGCTCCTCAGCGCGGATGAATCTAACGTTTTGAGGAGTGTGTGTGGCTGTCATTCATTCACCACACCGTTGTGGATACTGTACTTCAGAAAAAAGTCATCTAAACAAGTAAGTAACATGTCTGCCACTTTTGTTCTGACCAACTGAGGAAAAAAAGCATTATCACGCTACCAACGGTGATTAAATCTAATGATCGATTAGCTCATATCACATCAAACCGTGCAAATTATTATTATTGTTATACTTTGTTCTCAAATTGTTAATGTTGACAACATCAGCATTGCGTGACTACGTGTATTTAGTGTGTATTAGCATTACCTGTAGGTTTTGATTTCTGTACAGTCTAATCTTTTGCTTTTGACTACGGGTGAATCTCCAGTTGTCACTGATGATTGTCGTTTGGACCTTTCTGGAGTACAATCCGCCATCAAAATAATAAGTTTAATTATTCAGCTGCTGTGAGAAAAGGCTATAAATGATCCGCCACCTGCAGCATCCTCACATGCGATAGCCTACTAGCCGGACTCCTTCTTTATGTATACAGACGTGACATAATGATGCAAAGACGATGTTCGTATTTCCCGCGGAAATCCACCAATACCACTCAAATTATAACACATTATTACAAGCTTACCGTTGTGAATCGGGCTAAGGTAAGGAGATCGTTTTGAACACTGGCTGGTTATGTACTTGCTCAAAAATTGATTTTGGATCATTTTTAACCAAAAAAAGTTACGGACTGCAGCTTTAATATTACCTCTAAACTTTAACTGGGCTTGGCATGTTGCTTATTAATTATTCTAGGAACCTCAAAGCATAGGCCTAGTCTAATTTTTGTGTATTTTGTGCTACACTATAATAATGTTGTTCTAGTTGAGGCTATTTGTAATGTAGGTAGGGCCTGGACAGTGACTCAAGCCCAGGGGCTGCCCTGCCTAGGTTGTATAATTTAGTATTTTAAGAATACTTGTAGTTGTGTTTGCCTATTAAATACGTTTTTCACACATATTGGCTTCTTTTAGGTAGTACCCCATCATTTGTTTTACATACAGTACTATCTGATAAACGTCTCGGTTACGTATGTAACCCTCGTTCCCTGAGGAGGGAACGGAGACGTAACGTCAGTGACTGACGAATGGGGGTTTCGCTTAGAAGCCTATCATCTTCGAGATCTAGAAAACGCCCAATGGCAGCGCCAATGCCATGGGCATGCGGAATTTGCATAGCGTAACTCCGCCCCACAGCGTGGGTATATAAGGAAGTACGCTGGCAACATCGCATTATGTTTACCTGCTGAGGAGCCAAGACTGAACTCCCGGCTGTTCCAGCGGTACAGCGGAAGTGGCAGAGGGACGTTACGTCTCCGTTCCCTCCTCAGGGAACGAGGGTTACATACGTAACCGAGACGTTCCCTTTCGTTCAGTCACTCCGAGTAACGTCAGTGACTGACGAATGGGGGTCCCAATATAATCACGCCACTCGGCTGTCATCCAGTGCCCTGCGTAAGCGTGAGCTCCCTGTCGTAAGCTAGTACGGACGAAGGACTCCCACTTAACACAGGAATACCAAGGTACACTGGGAAGCATATTCCAGGTGGAAGTATGCGCCAAATGCCTACCCGTAGGGAGGACTTAAGAACACATATGACCCGCTCAGGGCTACATATGGGAACTCTGGGGTAACCAGCCGAAGGTGGAAGAATTTTACCCCCAGGGGTGGCAAGGGGCTTGCCAAGGGAAAGACACCTGCTCAGGGAGACTTACAGTGGGAATACACATGTGGGGGTCGCCCAACGGGGGAACCATGCACACGGTGGCACCTAGCCAACACGAGGGCCTGAGCGAGTGGGCAGACGTACTGGTGTCAGCATCAGCAGTGCTGGAGGAACTCAGGGCTTCAGGGAAACTACCTGAGGAAAATATCGCACGTATCCAGTCCGTGGAGTGGAATGGCGAGCAAGCGAAGACACCTGAGCCTAGTCCATTACCGGCCACTAGTAGAGGCGAGTACAAGAGAGGACACTGGCTCCACTCGGAGATTATAGAATCTGGCGAATGTGTTGGGTGTCGCCCAGCCTGCAGCTCTGCAATGTCTGTTAGCGAGGCGCCATGCGCTAGAGCCCAAGAGTGAGCCCTGACCCCTAGGGGGCATGGACGCCCCTGCGTCAGGTAAGCCAAAACAATGGCGTCCACTATCCAGTGAGACAACCTTGCTTGGAGAGAGCCTTTCCCTTCAGCTTCCCACCATAACAGACAAAGAGCTGGTCTGAGGTCCTGAACACTGCGTTCTGTCTACGTAAGCACGGAGGGCGCGTACTGGACAGAGCAGTGCCAAGGCTGGGTCTGCCTCCTCCAAAGGCAGCGCTTGCAGGTTCACCACCTGGAACGGAGTGGTGGGAACCTTGGGCACATATCCAGGCCGGGGTCTCAGGATCACGTGAGAGTAGGCCGGCCCGAATTCCAGGCACGCTTCGTCAACCGAAAATGCCTGCAGGTCCCCTACCCTCTTGATGGAGGCCAAGGCGATCAGGAGCTCTGTCTTTTCATAGACAGGAACTTAAGCTCGCTGACCGCAATGGCTCGAAGGGAGCCCTCTACAGAGCACTTAAGACTACTGAGAGGTCCCAAGAGGGTACGAGGGGAGCGCGAGGAGGATTCAGTCTCCTCGCTCCCCTCAGGAACCTGATGACCAGGTCGTGCTGACTTACCTTTTTCGTCTCCACAAGGTCGTGGTAGGCTGATATAGCGGCCACATAAACCTAGAGGGTGGAAGGAGACAGCCTTCGTTCCAACCCTTCTGGAGGAATGCGAGCACGGACCCGATCGGGCATTTTCAGGGGTCTTCTTGGCGAGAAGAACACCAGTGACGAAGAGGTTCCACTTCAACGCATAGGCGTGTCGTTCTGTAGACAGGGCCCTAGCGGAAGTGATGGTAGCCACCACCTGAGGTGGTAGGGTACTCAAACCTGCCGCGTCCCATCCAGGAGCCACACGTGGAGGTTCCAAAGATCGGGACGCGGGTGCCAAAGGGTGCCCCATCTCTGAGAAAGGAGGTCCTTCCTCAGAGGAATCGACCAGGGAGGGGCTGTCGCAAGGAGTACAAGTTCGGAGAACCAGGTCCGGCCGGACCAAAACGGGGCGACCAAAAGGACCTGCTCCTTGTCCTCCCTGATCTTGCACAGAACCTGTGCAAGAAGGCTCACTGGGGGAAACGCATACTTGCGGAGGCCCCGCGGCCAGCTGTGCGCCAGAGCGTCCGTGCCGAGGGGGCCCTCGGTCAGGGAATAAAACAGGCGGCAATGGGAAGAGTCGTGGGAGGCAAACAGATCTACCTGTGCGTCGCCGAACTGTTCCCAAATCAGCTGAACCGTCTGGGGATGGAGTCTCCATTCTCCAGGAAGTGGCTGAAGCCGTGAGAGCTCGTCGGCTGCACGGTTCAGGACTCCCGGGATATGGATGGCACGAAGGGACCTCAGGTGCTTCTGACTCCATAAGACGAGATGGCGGGCGAGTTGAGACATGCGGCGGGAACGCAGACCACCCTGGTGGTTGATGTACGCTACTGTGGCCGTGTTGTCTGACCGGACTAGCACGTGTTGACCCTTGAGCAGCGCTCGGAAGCGGTGCAGGGCGAACCGTACTGCCAGCAACTCGAGGCAATTGACATGCAGGAGGCGCTGGGGTCCTGTCCAGGAGCCCGCGGCAGCATGTCCATTGCACATGGCACCCCAACCCGTGGTGGAGGCATCTGTTGACACAACAATATGCCTGGAAACTCGTTCTAAGGACACACCGGCCCGTAGAAACTGAGGTTCGACCACGGGGTGAGGGTCTGCAGGCAGGCCCGAGTCACTGGGACCGGAGCGTGCCCGACTGCCATGCCCATCTCGGGACTCGATCGCGAAGCCAGTGCTGAAGCGGTCTCATATGAAGCAATCTGAGCGGCGTTACCGCGGCTGCAGATGCCATATGCCCCAGGAGCCTCTGAAATAACTTCAGTGGAACCGCACTCTTGCTCCTGATTTGACGGAGGCAAGTCAGCAGTGACTGCGCGCGCTCGCTCGTAAGCTGCGCGCACCTGGCGACCGAGTCGATACTGAGAAAAGAGATCCTCTGGACTGGCAGAGTTTGCTCTTTTCTCAGTTGACCCGAAGGCCCAGACGAGCTAAGTGCTGGAGCACCAGGTCTCTGTGTTCGCACACCTGCTCTCGAGAGTGACTCAGGAACAGCCAGTCATCGAGGAAGTTCAGGATGCGAACCCCGTGTTGCCTGAGTGGCACAAGGGCTGCCTCGACAATCTTCGTAAAGACGCGAGGGGACAGAGCTAGCCCGAATGGGAGGACCGCGTACTGATATGGAAGTAGGCGTCCTTCAGGTCGATCGCTGCAACCCAATCTACCTGGACGAACGCATTCGAAAAGGCGCTTCGCTGTCAACATCCTGAACGGAAGCCTGTGAAGGGATCGGTTCAGGACGCGCAGGTCCAGGATCGGTCGTAACCCACCGGTTTTCTAGGGTACAATGAAGTAAGGGCTGTAGAAGCCGGACTTCATCTCGGCTGGAGGGACAGGCTCGATCGCACCCTTCGCCAGCAAGGTAGCAACCTCCGCACGCATGACAGGGGCGTTGGGCCCCCCCTGGTGTGGCGGACTCCCCGGAGCGGGGAGGAGCCTGAGCGAACTGAATCGCATAGCCGAGCCTGATGGTCTTCTCGACCCAGCGGAACAGTCCGGGAAGCTCTAGCCAGGCTCCCAAAAACTGCACCAGCGGGGTCGTGCGGACCACAGACGTACCCCGGGTGGGGCAGCGAGGCGGCGTGACCGGCCCGGACGTGGGAGGCGTAGCGTCCCGGTGTGGGGGCACGGTCATCAGCCGCGTCCTGACAGAGGAGACCAGGGAAGGACGCGCGTTCCACTGGGGTCTGCTCTGAGAGGAGACTGGCGTTAGAGAGGGACGAGAGTGGCGTGGCCCGGGGGCGGCGCACACTGCCATCGGTCTCTGGGTGCTCAGGGATGGGTGAGTTAGTTCTTCCACATAGGGTGCTGCTGACCTGGGGGCCAGCAGCTGAACAGAAGATTCTCCCCCGGCCCTCCACCGGGGGAAGGAGTGGCCCTGCTACCAACTCCTTGGAAGAACTGCCCATCCCTGAGCTGTCCGCGTAGGAGCGCCGCTAGCCTGGCGTAGGCGGGCTGCGGGGCTGGAAGCGGACGGGGGCGCCTTCCTGCGACCATCCCTACGGCGCGGCCCGGAAAGGGCGGCGGGAGGGTCGAAGCCGCAGGAGGGCGCCCTCGGCGGCAAGCAGACTGAGGCGACTGAGCCTGCGGCTGAGTAACAGCCGCCGGGGCAGTTTTAATGGCCTTAGTCTGCTACTGGACGGCCGAGAACTGTTGGGCGCAGTTCTTGGCCGTGCCGCCGAAGAGGCCGGCCTGGGATATGTGAGCGTTGAGGAACCGGGTTCGCTCAGCCTCTCTCATATCGACCAGGCTGAGCCTCGTCTCTCCTGGACCACAGCTGTGGACATCACCTGACCCAGGGAGCGCACGGTCACCTTCGTCACCCGGAGGGCGAGGTCGGTGGCGGCACGCGGCTCATTAAGAGCCCTGGGACAGCTCTACCCTCGTGCATGCCACGAGCATCCTGGCCTGGAAGACCTGAAGGATGGCCATGGCGTGCTGAGAGGCGGCGGCCTGCCCCGCAGCTCTGCAGTCCCTCGCCACCAGAGTAGACGAGAACTACAGGCCTTGGAGGGGTGCTTAGGATCACCGCGCCACATTGAAGCACTCTGTGCAAGAGGGGGGGGTGTGGCCCGAGGAATACTCGTCGGGGTTTATGCCACACCGCAGCCCTCAGGTCACCCTGGCCACCAGCCAAACATCCCGTCACGTGGAGAGGATAACTGGGGTGTGGCAGAGGGGACTCTCCCTCCATACGGGGGTCATTGAGTCTCGACCGTGATTGCAACTGAGCGTCAACAGGGGGGACCCCAGTGTACCCTTGGCCGCGGCCCCATCGAGGGCAGAGAAGGCGGAGGAGGCCGCCGAACGGTCGCGGGAAGACAACGGGGACTTCCAGGACCACGTGACCTCCTCATGTATCCCGGGAGAGAAAGTAATTGGGGGCGGGGCCCAACAGCTGTCAGGACGCGTCACACCCAAAGACCAAACATCCCCCGAGATGACATGGCTGTCAACTCCGGGTCGGACTCGGGCAATGCTGGCACGCCCGAAGGCAGCAGCATAGCCGAATCTTCATCCCCAGAGGACTCCAGCCCACCTTGAGATGCGGCGATCGACATCTCATCACCAACTGGAGCGCCGAACGAAACACACGGGGCGTCCGCAGACGGTCCCGCTGCTTCAGTCCGATCACTCGCGGGTAGCGATGTGCGAGAGGGGGGTGTGGCCCGAGGAATGATCGTCGGGGTTATGCCACACCGTAACCCTCAGGTCACCCTGGCCACCAGCCAAAGTACCATCTCTCTCGGAGACGGTAGATTGGGGTGTGGCAGAGGGGACTCTCTTTCCTTGCGGAGGTCATTGAGTCTCGACCGCAACATCGCGATGGTCATGTTCCCGCAGTGAGAACATGACGCATCCACAAACGCTGCTTGAACGTGCTGAAGCCCAAACACGTCACGCAGCGATTGTGCCCATCAGATGGCAACAGAGATCGACCGCACCCAGAAGTGCACGGGCAAACCGTCTTTAAAAAGACGTGCCACATGCGAGCTCTTTTGTGAGAGGGAGCTTCACAGCGATGCCGAAGCGCCCAGGGAACGAATACCAGCTGGATGCAGATCACTGCACAGATCAGCAGGCAGGAAGTAAACACTCGCTGGAACGCGCCGTAACACCAACACCGACTGGAAAGCTGTTCGTCTCGAAGAAGCTTGACGATATACTCAAAAAGGCTTAAGGAGTGAAGAGATAGATGCTCTTGGCTCCGAAGCAGAAACATAATGCGATGTTGCCAGCGTACTTCCTTATATACCCACGCTGTGGGGCGGAGTTACGCTATGCAAATTCCGCATGCCCATGGCATTGGCGCTGCCATTGGGCGTTTTCTAGATCTCGAAGATGATAGGCTTCTAAGCGAAACCCCCATTCGTCAGTCACTGACGTTACTCGGAGTGACTGAACGAAAGGGAACTTGAGTTTAGACTAACAAGTCAGTTTCCCCGCATTGACAGAATTATCGGTCATTTATAGACAACGCTTCCCCACATTGGCGGAATTTTCCGGCAATCCTGTTATACGGTAGGGGGCGCTATTACACATCTTCTAAAAAAGAGTATTGAATCTCCGGATCAAAACACAGGCGAAAAAGGAGAAACAAGCGATAGAAGCATTTCTTACGCACATTGTAGTCTTTGACAAAAACACGATTTTCTCAGCTTCTCAGCAGTTTAAAATGTTGCTTTATTTGTTAAACTTATTTTTGAAAGTTTTGTGGAAATTATCAAAAATGCTGGTGGTGGCTGCCAACTTTTTTTTTTTTTAAAACACTGTCAGGGAAAGAGTTAATAGAGTACATAATATATAGGTGGAAATGAACTTGATCTTATAGTACTACGAACCCATACAGAACCAGATAAACATTCGGTTGATGTTATTGACAATTTTTTTTCCATCTTGTAAGTACATTGCATGTTAAGTTCTGTATGATGTTAACTGTATAATGTTAAGTATACTTTCAGTATGAAAACTATTAAACTGGTGAGAGAAGTATATAGCTAGTAAACTAACAATATACCTATAAGTTCAATCGTAGTATATTTCACAGTATAGTTGTAATAGAAAAGAAAAACTTAGATGTAAACTCAAAGTCAACTATTGTTAGACTTAAAGTACACTTAAAAGTATATGATTATAAACTTAATTGTGGGCGAATTTAGTCTCAAAAACTGTTGAATAGTGCACTTACAAGTATACTAGTATACTTACAACAATAAAGTATACTTGGAAAATATGGAAAAGTTTACTTTAAAAATATAATTTAGTTATTTATTTGCAGTTTCGTTGATATTATTTACTACAACTCTAAAACTGGGGTTTCTCATGCTCGCATGTAGTCATTATCCGAATATGATATTATTCATCGTAATGTATTGAATCATGATACTTATCATTTTATTAGGTAGTTACCCAACAAACAAAACCATTGTCGACCCAAAAATGTAATTCTGTCATCATCCACTCATACTCGTATGACTTACTTTCATGCTGATTCATGCTGATCTTTTCCATAAAACAAAAGTGAGTGCTCAAGTTTCACAAATGACAAGAAGCATTATAATAGAGCAAAATATAAGTCTAAATCTCATTTGCTACTCATATTCACTCGTAGCATGGCGCATTAGGTTACAAGACACATGAGAAACAACTGGAGGGAATGACTTCCAGCATGTTATAAAAGATATATTTCAGAAATAAATTTCCAGTTTGTTACTTCTCCTTTTGAGTTCAGCATGAACAACATGGTGGTGAGTAAATGATGACAGCATTTCCACTCAGCCTGATAATTCCTCGAGTCTGTCCCTGGTACTCACCGAGACAGAGCGGTCACCCACAGCTCTCTTGGCGATAGAGGTAAAGCCTTGCCGGATCACCGGCCGTGGCTCGTCCAGAGGCTCCACGCTCACCTCCTCACAGTCCACCAGGAGCTTCACCTGCTCTCCTTTCACACTCAGTGCCAGCTTGTGCCACTCGCCATCAAAGAGTTTCTCCACCCTCTGGAAGGTCCGCAGCATCTGTGTGCCTTGTGGGCTGGTGTAGAAGAAGTCCAGGGTTTTGGTGTCGCCCTGAAAACGAAGGCCCACCTGGTCCCGTCCTTCAGGGTCGCTGACTTGCCACAGATTCCAGGATGTTTTAGCAGTGTCCTTGGTCACTTTGAAGGTGGCAATGACAGAGTAGTCTGACGGTAGACCTCCTGGGTAGATGTCGCTGGATGGAGGGATGGAAGAGAGCGTATTTCACAGGAAAAAATAAAAATTTCAATGCAGACAAGGCCAAATCAGAATAAACCTGTGCTCAACTCCAGGCAACACTAAGTAGTGGCGTTTTGTTCCTGAATGAATCAGTGTTGATGAAAGAATTGGTTGAGTGAATGATTCAGTAAGTCACTCATTAAAGGGTTAGTTCACCCAAAGATGAAAATTCTGTCATTAATTACTTGCCCTAATGTCATTCGAAACTCGTAAGCCCTTCGTTCATCTTTGGAACACAAATGAAGATATTTCTGATGAAATCTGAGAGGTTTCTGACCCCTCCATAGACAGCAACACAATGACCACTTTCAAGGTCCAGAAAGGTAGTAAAGACATTGTTAAAATAGTCCATGTGTCTACAGTGGTTCAACCTTAATTTTATGAATTTTATTGTGCGCAAAAAAACTAACAAAACTAACGACTTTATTCAACAATTTCTTCTCGTCTGTGTCATTCTCCTACGCTGTTGACAGTAAATACTAGGGCTGGGTATTGACACAAATTTCACAATTCGATTCGATTTCCATTCACAAGCTTACAATTCGATTTTGATTCCAATTCGATTCAATATTGATTATTTTGGATATATATCAGGTACAATACATGGCAAATTTTCTTAAGGAAAACAAATCTCTCAACTATTGCTGTAAACTATGGGAGTCAGTTGGTACTATAAAATTGAAGGAAAAAATTAATTGATTTGTATACAAACACTTAAATTACACTCAATTATGTTTTTTTATAATAATAAATTTATAATATTAACTTTACAATTACGTAATCATATTTTTACTCCAATTAGTTTTTTTAAATGTTAACATTTAAATGGTGGCTGTCATAATAACTTGCCAGATTTATTCAAACATGCATTAAATATTGAAGAACATTAAAAATTATAAGGAATATGTAATATGGTGCATATATTTAGCAAAATGCTCCTCTCTAGAGATAATTTTTCTAGCTGACTAACGAGTTTATGGACACTGGATATGGTTTTTCTGAGGTAAATGTGACGTTACATGACATTGTTTACAAACTGTTTTACTGACGTTTTTCCGCGGTTGAAACTCTGATTGAGCGATTCCATGTGACATGATACGGATTTTGGTAAGTTGTACTCTATATTTTAGCATACTTTCAGAAGTTCATTCATGTTTATTTTGCGCTGTAACTGGTATTAAAGCAGAGGAGATGATCTGACACACCACAGTGCCAAAACTGTATTTATTTTTTTGAATTTCGTAATAAAATTGACGTAATTTGAAATCTGAGACTTTGTTTCATATCAATAGTAACAAAGCACAAAGATTATTGTGATTTATTGGATAGGAGATGTGCTACAATGTTCCCTTCATTCATCAACTGAAAACAGGATGACTAATCAATTCTTTGGATTTAACCGATGTCGGTTCGTAAAAATGAGAATCGATTAAAATTGAAAAATAGATATTTTTTACCCAGCCCTAGTAAATACAGTGCAGCACTTCCGGGTTCTATGGCAGAACGCCGGCTCATTATTGGCTAGCTCCTGCGTCAGCATCACACGCATACGTCGTGGTGCTCACGTGAACAGCGTCGGCCAATAGTGAGCCGGCGTTCTGATGTAGAACCCGGAAGCACTGCACTGTATTTACTATGTGAACAGCGTAGGAGACTGACACAGACGAGAAGAGATTTTTGAATAAAGTCGTTATTTTTGTTTGTTTTTTGCACACAATAAAATTCATAAAATTAAGGTGGAACCATTGGAGTCACATGGACTATTTTAACGATGTCTTTACTGCCTTTCTGGGCATTGAAAGTGCTCATTAAATTGCTGTCTATGGAGGGGTCAGAGAGCTCTCGGATTTCATCAAAAATATCTTCATTTGTGTTCTGAAGATGAACGAAGGTCTTACCGGTTTGGAACGACATGAGGGAGAGGAATTAATGACAGAATTTACATTTTTGGGTGAACTAACCCTTTAAGACTTGCCTACCTGCTGAAAGAGTCCCCAGCACTAATGCACAGACAACGAGTAAAGACATGGAGAAAAGTTCGGCTGTGTATCAGCACTCTTGGAACTTTGGAGATTCTCTCATGGAGATTATATGAATATGTATTTCAAGCAGGGCTTGACATTAACTTTTTTTGCTCACCAGTCACTGTGGCTAGTGGTTTTCCAAAGATACTTTTTTACAAAGTTCCAAAGCATTTTCACATTGATACCATGGGGAAAAACTGCCATATAGAAATTCTGGTCACACTTTACATCAAAAATAAGTACAATGTAGTTATTGATAGATTTTGTATTGCAAAACACTTTTGCTGCTATTGAGGTGGGACACAGGTAAGGTTAGGACAGGTGTGGTGGTATGGGTAGGTTTAAGGGTGAGTTAATGTGTAAGGGAAGGTCAAGAGTGTAATTATAGATGTAATCTACAGAGATTAATTAGAGCTGTATTTATAGGCAGGTATTTTTAAAATTATAAGTACATTGTAAAAACATGTATGTACACAATCAGTGCATTGTATCAAATTTTTAATTTAAATGTTAGTAGGCTACATAGTAGTAATAGTAGTAATTGGTCCCACCTAATATAAAGTGGGACCAATATTTTTAATATTATCTCATAATTTGTCAGCAGGTTTATTAGGCTACTGTCACTTTAAGACCTGACGCACAGATCCATTATACTGATACACATGCATTTTCTTTCTCAACTGTTTATGTTCACTTAAAACAGAACTGACTGTGTTTACGTGAATACTGGCCAAGACCGGCATTTTGACATTATTTTGTGTGTATTTGACTGTTTAAGCGCAATAAGCAGGATAATAAATCTGCAGGAATGAGTCAAATTATGCGCACTACGCGCAATCCCACGCCAAAATTTAAGCCCTGTAACAGCAACAATATTCATCCGGAGCAAATGAAGCGAGTAAGTGACGGGTTTGTGTGTCACTCGCTGTCGGAGAGATGAGAGAGAGAGAAAGAGACGCTGGTATCGTGTGTCTATTCAGTGGAAAATGAGTATTGGAAGCATTTCAGATATTTCAGTATCGATATGTATCAAAAAATTAATATTTTTGACAACACTGCATTGCACTTAGTTTATTATTTCAGATGCCTTTTTAAAAGACTACAATTGAAAAATGTATATATGATATATACAGTTCAACCCGCTAAGTAGGAGTGACTGCATTTGACGGCTTGGCGGGTGTTAATGTCAAGCCCTGATTACAAGTATAAATATTATGACAATATTAGTAAGATTTAGTAAAAAAAAAAGCTATGGGTATGGGTACAGTGGAACTTTGATACTGTATATTGTGGTACCGAATGATTACCATCTCCAAAAATATGCTTTTGTTTTTGTTTAACAGCGGTCTTTCACAGTGACCTTATGTGAAGTTTTGCATTAATCTAAACCAAATGGTCTCCAATTGTTTCCAATTCCGTTTTCTGCTCCTGTTTGTTTTTTAAGAGAGCCAGTTTGTTGAAATTAGCAGTTAAAGTTTCCAAGAACAATGTTCATTTACGCACAGTGTGGTTCCACAGCTCTCTTGTTTTCTATTTGATGTTGTTGATCACATTTGGTTTTTGTTTTACAGTCATGTACTTCTCATGATTCTTTGCTCAAGTAGGGGATGTTAGTGGGAGGTGGTTGCGGACTGCATTGTTGGCCCACACGCAAAAAAGGAAAGACCCAGCACATATCATAACCACAGCTGACACAAACTAACAGCTGCTGGAGCGTGAGAAAAACATGAGAATATAATGCCAGCATTTCAGGACGATGACTGTGCTGTTTAAGAACTGACAGCTCTGTGTATCTGTGCTATACCTCGAGATAAGCATATATTTGATCAAATGAGAATAAAACCCAGATTACAGCAGTGGAAGATTCTGAGAAGCAGGAGCAGGAAATGAGAGACATTGTTTGGAGGCGAGCATGATTACGCTCAGTGGAAAAGCAGAAAGAGTGGAAAAGTATTATGTCAGAAGGACGATATAAATACCTCGTGCTCTTCTTGAGGTGGAGGGACGGGTTAACGCGGTACGCCACCGCATCGGGTTCAGACCCGTCGACCCTTCTCACCCCTCTAGACTCGGACAAGCGGAACTCTTCCAACAGGTCATAAGCTACAAATAAGAGCAAATGGACCGTTCAGAAGAGGAAAGTCAAGCCCAGTTTCAGTGTAAATGCAAGATTTCTATTTTCAGTGGGGTGACAGAGTTTATGGATTTACTTAAGCTACAATATAGTGTTTTGCAGTATACATTAACAATACAATTATTTAATCAAAGTTTTATTCCCTAGTAAAGCAAAGGAAAGAAAAAGACTTTGCAACTACATATCAACTAGTAACTCTAACCTAACAGTATACTAATAGTCTACTAATACTCTAATGAGAGTTATTTGACATGTAGGTGCAACGTTACTTATAGTCCACAGAATGTGCTAAAGACACCATCAAAATAAAGTGAAACCGAAAAAAACAATGGAAACATTTGGATATGGAATCTGGATATTGAATTAAGCTGACAGGTCAGTTTCCACACAAAAAAATCCATGACAGAGTTCAATCTTCATCAAGTAACCCTACAGCACAGATGATGACACACTGGCCAGAAATCACTTAAAGAGGTCCGTGCTTCCCTCTACTGGTCAATATGAGGAGCAAATGTGCACTTTCATTGCTATATTAACTTGACTGCACCTGATATCTGGCTGTCTACACATTCAGGGATTCTCATTTATATATTAAAATCTGAGGTCCATTTCATTTACATTGAAACAAGGATCATTCTGAATTTTGCGGTCAGTTCGATTCTTACTTGGTAATTCCTGACATCTGACAAGGCCAGAGACAGCCAGGAGGACTGTGATAACCAGCATTTTGTTCAAAGATGGAATTTTGGAAATCAAGACTGTCAGGATTTAAATGTGCCTGCAAAAGGGAGAAAGATAAGATACTGTAAAACTGCACTCTCAAAAAAAAGAGTACAAAATTGTACCTTTTAATGTACAAGTTTTTTTGTATCTCTAAGTAGAGAAAAACAATGGTATAATTGTACCCTAAGGACCAATTTTGTACCTTTAAAGGTACAGTTATACGTTTTGTTGCATTGACATGTTGAACTACAAAAATAATATATTACATAAAAATGTAACAAAATGGAAAACAACGGCAAATAACACTAGCAAAATGCTTCTATTAATATAAACATGATATTTAACTAACATTTCAGCTCCAAATGCATTTGTGCAAATGTGAAGGAGGTCACTGCTGTGAAATAACACTGACAAGATGCACATTTGCTGTGCCTAATCACATGAACACACAATCATTTCTTTGTAAGCACTTTTTTAAGGTACATATTTCTGTGATCAAGTGAGTTTAGAATACTTGGACAATCAATACTAAAAAAAACCCACTAATCTATACATCAATGCAATAAACATTACAGTAAATGCCATCAACTAAACCTAAAGTCAAGTTTTCTGCTGAATAATAATGGTTTAACACAGAGTGTGATCTGCCATCTCACATTTTAAATGAACTAAAAAGCAGTTGCTTTTAAATTCGCTATGAACACACATCATTTACTTACATATTCTTGTGAAGCTGTTCCCTGCAGATTGGTCCTTGGCTGTTCCAGCAGTGATCATAAAGGCAATTTTAAAGAAGCATCTCTGCTTCCAAATGTTGTCTTCAGCCTGAACCTGGCGAGAAGAAAACCTGATCCATGAGCTCCACTCCACCCTCGGGCCCGAGAGGCCTTCATCCCTCCAGCACATTATCCTATGCAAACACTGACCTCCACATTCTTCACACAATCATTCTGCAGTCAGACGTTGCATCTGGGGACGTTTTCATCCACGCTGGTGTGTTTATGCGTTATGTGTGGCAGCTGCATCATAGAGACTTCATGCAGTTTTGTACATGATCCATGGCTGATGCTCCAAAAATGACAACTAGGTTTTTACACAGATTATATTCATAACATGTAGATTATATTTCTTTTCTTCCAATTTGGGCATACCGATAGAATCATAATAAAAAAGCACTAATTTCACCAAACTAGATCTGATAGCTGAACTCTCAGACACCAAAAACAAGAAAAGTCCAACTATCTTTGTTAAGTCTTCGGCAGACAGTGGATCACTGTCTAGATAGCGCACTAGGAGACAGATGTAGTATGTCGCAGATAGGCACTAGCAGAGCTCTGCAAACATTCTGTAGGCCACAAACTGACCTAAAACTCGTAACCAGGCCTCAGTGGGAATATATGCCACAGAATCAGAACAGCGACAGAAAACACTAACATATATTTAAGGGATTGGGTCAAGCCTCTTTACTTAAATCCAGGACAGCTACTTTACAAATAGCATTTCCTAAAACCCTTTAGAATTACTGTACTTTCAGTGTTGTTTTTCTTTTTGCTTGATCTATTTTTAAATCAAATCCGAAAAATGACATCTGTACAGACTTGTGGTGCTGCCTGCGCTCGAGGTCCACTTTCCTGTAGGGTTTATCTCCAGCCCTGATCAAACACACCTGAACAAACTAATCAAGGTCTTCAGGATCAGAAAGCTATAGATGAGTTTGATCAGGGTTGGAGAGAAACTCTGCAGGACTGTGGATCTCGAGGGTTAGAGTTTCCCAGCGCTGATGAAGGCCAAAGCACATTGTGTCCTATGAATTGGGGCATTGTCTGGAAATAAATCCTTTATTAATCACACAGGACCCAAACATATAGTAAGAGAGCCACTAGATGCCCCAGATTTTCCTTTCATTTGGTTCCTCTTTGGTATAGGCTTTGTCACCAGAAAAAGGTCTCACAATTTAATTTGCGACAGTTTAAACATTGTCTACTGTAAGGTTTATTACCTTACACTGTCAGAAAAATGGGTAACACTTTAGAATACTGTTCCATCATTAATGAACTACACCTGAACAAATGAGTAACGCATTATTAACACTCTAGTAACTATTATTAATTAAAGGCACAATATGTAAGATTTTTGAATTTAAAATATCCAAAAACAGTGTTATATATTTTGTTGACTTGTGTACTTACATTATCCCAAATGTTTCCAAGAATGTTTAAATCAAGATTACTTAAACAAGAATGTTTAAATAAATGTAGAAATTATCAATTTTACCCAGGAGACGGACCGTGTGTCGCCTATCAATAACATCATACTCGCGTTACCCTCGATTTCCGGTTTTATTTTGTAGATGCATAGCTGATATAAAAAATTGGATGACTAGTAATTTCCTGTAACTTAATTCAGAAAAAAAAGAATTTTTAATCATTGGACAAAAATAAATCCACAAGTAGTAACCTAGAATACTGTCTAACACTCGATGGCTGCTCTGTCAAGTCCTTGTCGTCAGTTAGGAACCTGGGTGTGCTCTTTGATACCAATCTCTCATTTGAAGGCCACGTTTCTAGCATCTGTAAAACTGCATTCTACCATCTTAAAAATATATCTAAATTACGGCACATGCTTTCAATGCAAAATGCTGAACAGTTAGTTCATGCGTTCATGACCTCAAGGCTAGATTATTGTAATGCTCTACTGGGTGGTTGCCCTGCTCGCTTAATAAATAAACTGCAGCTTGTCCAAAACGCAGCAGCTCGAGTTCTTACTAGAACCAGGAAGTATGACCATATTAGCCCGGTTCTGGCAACACTGCATTGGCTCCCTATTAAACATTGTATACATTTTAAAATCTTGCTGATTACTTACAAAGCACTGAATGGTTTAGCTCCCCAGTACTTGAGCGAGCTCTTAACGCATTATACTCCATCACGTCTATTGCAGTCTCAAAATTCTGGCCAGTTGATAATACCTAGAATATCAAAATCAACTGCAGGTGGTCGATCCTTTTCCTATTTAGCACCTAAACTCTGGAACAGTCTTCCTAGCATTGTTCGGGAAGCAGACACACTCTGTCAGTTTAAATCTAGACTAAAAACACATCCCTTTACTATGGCATACACATAAAACATTTTTAATTTATATTATTCAAATCAGTTAAATGATTGTTTTAGGCTGCATTAACTAGGTCAGCCGGAACCGGGAACACTTCCCATAACACCTGATGTACTCGTTACATCATAAGAAGAATGGCATCTACGCTAATGTTAGTCTCTCTGTTTATCCCGAGGTTTACTGCAGTCGGCCGGATCCGGGCCGTATCCGGACCAGATGGTGGACCTTAGCCTGGACATGACGACCATATCCCTGAAGTGTCTGTAGAGACCGTGTCAATTAAACTCCCCCCTGTAAATGCCACATCGACACGACATCCTCATTAAACCCGTCCCCGGCGTGACGACTCCAATCTTTCGAATAATCCTACGAATATCGATTGATCTAATATGACTTCTGACCTGTAATGTTGCCAGAATCATAATCATACACTATTTGTTCGTCGGCCAGAGGAGAACTGGCACCCCGACTGAGCCTGGTTTCTCCCAAGGTTTTTTTCTCCATTCTGGCCCTGAAGGAGTTTTGGTTCCTTGCCACCGTCGCCTTTTGGCTTGCTCAGTTGGGGACACTAACATTTCAACTATATTACTGATCTGCCCGCATTGACACTATATGATAATTGAAATGAGCTGGATGACATCACCGTTTTCACCAGAGCGGCTGTACAGCCGAATCAAATTCCGTTGCATTATTTTCCTGTTAACACTGTGAAGCTGCTTTGAAACAATTGGCATTGTAAAAAGCGCTATATAAATAAAGGTGATTTGATTTAGAAATCATGGAAACACCAAAGAAGCTTTAATATATGATGTGTTTTATTAGACAGGCGAGCAACTGTTTGGATCATTCATCGACAGAAAACTAATCATTGTTCTACAGCTCAACACAGTTAGTCTTATTGTTTAAATCTGGTTTTCTTGATTTACCGCGAGTACCATGTTTTACCATGCCTAATATGGATCTCTTACTGCAGTGTGAACAAGTGTCTCATAGTCGCCGCCGAGTGAACGCACAGAGTAGCATTACACTGATCAGGCATAACATTATGACCTAATATTGTGTTGGCCCCCCTTTTGCTGCCAAAACAGCCCTGACCCGTCGAGGCATGGACTCCACTAGACCCCTGAAGGTGTGCTGTGGTATCTGGCACCAAGATGTTAGTAGCAGATCCTTTAAGTCCTGTAAGTTGCGAGGTGGGGCCTCCATGGATCGGACTTGTTTGTTCAGCACATCCCACAGATGCTCGATTGGATTGAGATCTGGGGAATTTGGAGGCCAAGTCAACACCTCAAACTCGTTGTTGTGCTCCTCAAACCATTTCTGAGCCATTTTTGCTTTGTAGCAGGGCGCATTATCCTGCTGAAAGAGCCACAGCCACCAGGGAATACCGTTTCCATGAAAGAGTGTACATGGTCTGCAACAATGCTTAGGTAGGTGGTACGTGTCAAAGTAACATCCACATGGATGGCAGGACCCAAGGTTTCCCAGCAAAACATTGCCCAAAGCATCACACTGCCTCCGCCGGCTTGCCTTCTTCCCATAGTGCATCCTGGTGCCATGTGTTCTCCAGGTAAGCGACGCACACGCACCCGGCCATCCACGTGATGTAAAAGAAAACGTGATTTATCAGACCAGGCCACCTTCTTCCATTGCTCCGTGGTCCAGTTCTGATGCTCACGTGCCCACTGTTGCCGCTTTCGGCGGTGGACAGGGGTCAGCATGGGCACCCTGACTGGTCTGCGGCTATGCAGCCCCATACGCAACAAACTGCGATGCACTGTGTATTCTGACACCTTTCTATCAGAACCAGCATTAACTTCTTGAGCAATTTGAGCTACAGTAGCTTGTCTGTTTGATCAGACCACATGGGCCAGCCTTCGCTCCCCACGTGCATCAATGAGCCTTGGCCGCCCATGACCCTGTCGCCGGTTCACCACTGTTCCTTCCTTGGAGCACTTTTGATAGATATTGACCACTGCAGACCGGGAACACCCCACAAGAGCTGCAGTTTTGGAGATGCTCTGACCCAGTCGTCTAGCCATCACAATTTGGCCCTTGTCAAACTCGCTCAAATCCTTACGCTTGCCCATTTTTCCTGTTTATAACACATCAACTTTGAAGACAAAATGTTCACTTGCTGCCTAATATATCCCACCCACTAACAGATGCCGTGATGAAGAGATAATCAGTGTTATTCACTTCACCTGTCATAATGTTATGACTGATCGATGTATAACATAACTTTCAACACACTCAAATGTCTCTAATATTATAAAACAGCGCTGCGAATTGAGCGGAAGAAGTGGAAGCGCTCGTCTGCGGCAGAATAAAAGCTCTGCCAAATCAAGGCGTCATCAAGACACGCCTTTGTTTTAAATAAATGACCTCTAGCGGCGAAAAATTACATATTGTGCCTTTAACAAGAAACTCTGACTAACGAATTAGTAAGTAACAGTGCTTAGTCCAATGTGGTAGTTCACTATTAGCTAATCAGTAACTACAATTTTTTCATATACCTCCCAGAGAACTACTAATAACTACTACAGTATATACAGGTTCATAATAAACATGAATAATGCATAATGTATAATTAATTCTAAAGTGAAGGTCATAGTAACCCACTAGTATTGACTCAATTGTTACTAAAACCTTCAGAAGGAATGAATTATTTGGATCAGTATTCTAAAGTGAAAAGCATAATAATTCTCTAGTAATGACTGAAGTCATTGTACGCTTTTGAGGATTTTGTACATTTTTGTAAGGTTTTGATAGTAATTCCTTCTGATGGATGTTCTAAATTTGTAAAATGTGCTAAATTTGTACATTTACAACAGCTTGTCACTAGGGCAGAGCCCTTAACTCTTTCCCCCTCCAGCATTTTTTTTAAAAAGTTGCCAGCCAGCACCAGCGTTTTTGATCATTTTCACACGTCATGGCCCCCAGAATATTTAGTTTGAATATCTGAACAATATATCAAAAGAAAGAACAGAGCCTCTGCTTTTAAACAAAAAAACCTATTTTATTGTAGCTTCATGCATTCTTTTTTTTAATCAACACTTGAATATGAGTAAGTTTCATAAAAAAGCAACAATTTAAGCAAAAAGCTGAGAAAATCATGTTTTTGTCAAAGACTACGTCTGGATGGGATTCAGAATGATGATCAAACACAGATGGAGTAGATGGAGTCCATCAACACCCCAAAGCTTCACAGTCCTATCGCTCGTCCTGGGTCCACATTTCATTCAATAACATTAGACAGTTTTGATTTATATGCTGTTTAATGTTGATGATCGCGTTATTTTACATATGCATCTGCTTACATATATCGCTTGTTTCTGCTTCTTCTTCGCACGTTTTGATCAGGAGATTCTGTACTCGCTCAGGATATCTGTAATAACGCCCCCTTACCGTATAACAGTGAAAACACGGACAGCCGGAAATTTTCGTTAATGGCGGGGAAAGAGTTAAAAGGACAACTTTGTACAAACCCGATTCCAAAAAAGTTGGGACACTGTACAAATTGTGAATAAAAAAGGAATGCAATAATTTACAAATATCATAAACTTATATTCTATTCACAATAAAATATAGATAACATATCAAATGTTGAAAGTGAGACATTTTGAAATGTCATGCCAAATATTGGCTCATTTTGGATTTCATGAGAGCTACACATTCCAAAAAAGTTGGGACAGGTAGCAATAAGAGGCCGGAAAAGTTAAATGTACATATAAGGAACAGCTGGAGGACCAATTTGCAACTTATTAGGTCAATTGGCAGCATGATTGGGTATAAAAAGAGCCTCTCAGAGTGGCAGTGTCTCTCAGAAGTCAAGATGGGCAGAGGATCACCAATTCCCCCAATGCTGCGGCGAAAAATAGTGGAGCAATATCAGAAAGGAGTTTCTCAGAGAAAAATTGCAAAGAGTTTGAAGTTATCATCATCTACAGTGCATAATATCATCCAAAGATTCAGAGAATCTGGAACAATCTCTGTGCGTAAGGGTCAAGGTCGGAAAACCATACTGGATGCCCGTGATCTTCGGGCCCTTAGACGGCACTGCATCACATACAGGAATGCTACTGTAATGGAAATCACAACATGGGCTCAGGATTACTTCCAGAAAACATTGTCGGTGAACACAATCCACCGTGCCATTCGCCGTTGCCGGCTAAAACTCTATAGGTCAAAAAAGAAGCCATATCTAAACATGATCCAGAAGCGCAGGCGTTTTCTCTGGGCCAAGGCTCATTTAAAATGGACTGTGGCAAAGTGGAAAACTGTTCTGTGGTCAGACGAATCAAAATTTGAAGTTCTTTTTGGAAAACTGGGACGCCATGTCATCCGGACTAAAGAGGACAAGGACAACCCAAGTTGTTATCAGCGCTCAGTTCAGAAGCCTGCATCTCTGATGGTATGGGGTTGCATGAGTGCGTGTGGCATGGGCAGCTTACACATCTGGAAATCCAAGTCAAATCTATATCCAAGTTCTAGAACCACATATGCTCCCATCCAGACGTCATCTCTTTCAGGGAAGACCTTGCATTTTCCAACATGACAATGCCAGACCACATACTGCATCAATTACAACATCATGGCTGTGTAGAAGAAGGATCCGGGTACTGAAATGGCCAGCCTGCAGTCCAGATCTTTCACCCATAGAAAACATTTGACGCATCATAAAGAGGAAGATGCGACAAAGAAGACCTAAGACAGTTGAGCAACTAGAAGCCTGTATTAGACAAGAATGGGACAACATTCCTATTCCTAAACTTGAGCAACTTGTCTCCTCAGTCCCCAGACGTTTGCAGACTGTTATAAAAAGAAGAGGGGATGCCACACAGTGGTAAACATGGCCTTGTCCCAACTTTTTTGAGATGTGTTGATGCCATGAAATTTAAAGTCAACTTATTTTTCCCTTAAAATGATACATTTTCTCAGTTTAAACATTTGATATGTCATCTATGTTGTATTCTGAATAAAATAACGAAATTTGAAACTTCCACATCATTGCATTCTGTTTTTATTCACAATTTGTACAGTGTCCCAACTTTTTTGGAATCGGGTTTGTATCTTATTTACTCGTAAAGCTGTATATTAGGACCTTAGAGTAGTATTATCTGAACCTACTATGAACTTTTTATGGGTAAATAAATAAGGGTTCCGCCCCAGTGTCAAGCTGTTGTACCCATAAATGTATACGTAATTTGATTAAACAGGAATTACAGGGGTGTCCATATTGTGTACAGTTTATCTAGTGTACACTAACACTATCAAGCACTGTAGCTGTGTCCCAATTCTTCAAAAGATGTGGACTTCTGCAAAGGTCAGACCGAGTGTTGTTAAATGGGACGGTCTAGATACAGAGGATTGTTCTTGTTGTCTAGCCAGTGCCAGTCCTAGACTTCTGGTTGCCCCTGTCAGTGTGTTCATAAAAAAACACAAAATGACCCCCAACCCCTTGATCTGTTCTTTTAGAGCAGTTTCACTGTCAACCAACAACAGTGAGTTGAAACATTCAGTAATACAATAAAAAAATAAAAACAATAGGACAAATACAACAGAAAAACAAGATATGCATGAAATGAACAATTTAGCCTGCTACTAATAATAGCCTACTATACAGAAATTGAATAAAGTAATCAAGTGAAAAAATAAATAAAGTAAATAAAACATTGCATAGTCTTCACTGTATGAATTAAATATATATTGATTCTTCAAATCAACTCAATTTATTTATAAAGCACTTTCAAAGCCAAAGTGCTGTCCATAAATAGTAAAAATAGTAGGAATATAATAGTTCTTATTAAAGTTACTAATGTTATTCAGTGAAGAGCAGTGAATGATTCTCTCGTTTTCTTTTGTTGCTTGATTAACATTAAATGAGAGAGAGCAGCGGGTTTATTAGGCTGCTGTCACTTTAAGACTAAATGCATAGCTCTAATAACTAATAACCCAGCTGTTTATGTTCTCTAAAGACATAACTAAATGTGTTTAAGTCCCCAAAATGGACATTTTTGCGTATATTTGTTCATTTAAGTGCATGCCCGAAGCCCAAAGTAGCCTGTACTTGTCCGTGTTTCTCTCCATCTTGGATCGTGCGCACAGAAAGCCGTCTGTTGAACAGCGTCTCTTTCGCAGCTCAATACACTTTTACACATGACGTTACATGATTCGACTGATTTGGATGTTATGTATGGTGACAGTGCACTGCTTTAAAGCAAAGGAATGGAAAGCAGCATCATGTGTTCATAATCATTGGAAGCCAAATTCAAAAATGAAACTAAAACACAGCCCAACGCAACTTGCATACTTTGTGTATAGGAAGGACTGGCACTGCGTCTAGCAACTGTGACAGCTGCCGGTAATGTTTGTACTGGACATTATTTGGAAGTTATAAAGTTATTAACTGTGTGAAAACAAAACAGGATTCACAACCTGTCTAAATATGTTCATCTAGGTCCATTTATGTACATAATAAAGAGTATAAACTGTCAACATATGAACATCTTTAAAGTGTTTTTTGTAAATTGTATCATTAGATATTTGAAAAAAGTTGAAACCCAACAATACTTACATTTAAAAGTGTAATCCGGCATTTTCTCTCTTAAAACAATCCAGTCGTCACCGGCATGCAATGAATCTTGGGATAGGCTAGGCTGTGAAGGATCCACTTGTTCTATCCTTCACGGCACAGGAAACAAAGGACGCATTTGTAGGCCACATTCGAAGGAGCCTTCAAATTGGGACAACCTTTGTTGCACCGTTGTGACGCATTCAACCTTCGACGGATGCAGCCTCTGAATTGGGATGGAGCTTGTGTCTTAAAAGTAAAATGGCTAAATGTCATGGCTAAACTTTTCCATTGGGCCATTTTTGATACACATTTTGAAAGAAAAACCGCTCCATGGGATGACCTAAAATCTCAGCTTTTTTGATGTATCAATAGTTGTGGTTCCTCCACCTGAGCACTGCTTTCCTTACCTTACCTTAATGAAACCATCCAACTTCAACTGTTGTCATATCTGCAATACTGTCTGCCTATTCACAAAGTCGTCTACAAAATCCACATCACTTTTTGTTCTGCTATTCATTGCCATGTGCTTTGGCTTGTCAAGCACATTCTGTCAAGCAACGCCAGTATTTATTTTTCTCTCCCATGATCCACTTGTGATGGATGTATCAATTGACAGTCTTTAAAGATTAAACTCTTTTGAAGGATTCTATTCAAGCCGCCAGCCACTCTGCCAGGACGCTCATGGCAATCATTGTGGATCCTATCAGTTCATCCCTTAGGACTTGTGTAATCAACATAAACCATTGGATGTGGTGAGAACATCTTTACTGTAATTGGGAAACAGCTGTTAATGCTTTCTGGGACGTTATTGACATAATTAGGCCAGTCTGTATTTACATAATGAATCACCATTTGTAGCACTGTATCTTCTTTTGAACATGGATAATTTCAAATGGAACATGGGCCTTGATGCATGTATTGAGTCATTATGGGCCTCATTGTCATTTGCTAACCCAGAAGTAATGAAAAACGGCTTTACCGGTCCACTGCGAGCCTCAAACAAAGCCTAATGCCAGTGATGCCACTAACTTGGCCAACTTTACCAAGTCCAGTGATTCGTTCTTCAATATATCAACCCAGTGCCTTTCACTTCATCTGTTGGAAATTGCAAAAGAAGCCAGCAAGGAACTTTTTGCATAGCCTCTCAAAATAGAAGAGATTTTATCCGTCTATCATTAGGGGCCAAGCACCGAAGGTGTGAAGGCACCTATTGTAATCATTGGCGTTCTTATTATTCTTCCATTTCTTCTTCTACTCTGGAAGTCTTTGGCAGCCCAAGAACCGCTTGTGGTAAAATTATGAAATTTGGACCACAGATAGAGGACAGTCGGAACTGTCACCATAGCAAATTTGGAGTCTCTAACTCAATCCCTCTAGCTCCACCAACTGTCCAAAGTTGCACTCACATTTATGTCAAAATTCTTTTTTCATCTCATTCCTTGGCTCAAGACAATTTGATTGCGATTGATTTGTTTGAATTTTTTGAAAAAAGTCATTGCTCCGATTTTCATGAAAAATTAACCATCTTCAGACCATGGCGACAAAAAGTTATGGAATTCAAGTTGATTGGTCAAACCGCCAAAATCAACGTGAAGCTATATCTCCACAACGCTTTAGCGTATTCTGACCAAACTTGGTATGTGTTATGGCAAGCGTGTTCTAAGGCGACCTGCAGCGTTTCGGCACAGTGCCACCTAGTGGTCCGGAGATATAAAAATGGCTACTTTTGCTTATAACTTAATGCTTTGGCCAAAAATCATAAAAGTGGTCTCTTTAGATGCGGTGCAGCATGCTGAGTGGAACGATGCCAAATTGTTCCATATTGGCCATTTTGGGCGTCGGCCATTTTGAATTTTGTCATAAAATACTACATTTTTTGAACGCATTGGTGAATCGTTACAAAACTTGATATGTGTCTTCGGCACCATGCCCTGAAGGTACTCAAAATGTTTCAGGGCAGCGCCAATTTGTGGTCAAAAGTTATAACGAAATGTTTATTAACTTTTGATTAAATTAGCCTATTATAATGACCTTGGGTCATGCCGAGAACATAAATACCAATTTTGTCATATTTGGCCAAACTTCCTGTCCACCATTTTGTTTTTCTTTAAAATATAAATGCTGGCATGTCTTGTCGTGTTGTTTATGCTTGGCCACGATAATTGCTGCTTGTAGCTATATTTCCAATTATAATTATTGAATATCTATCTTATCGTATTGCAGTAGCTGTCATTTTATAAAAGTTATAAACCACCCAAAACCTTGTCTAACAGTGATTTAACCACAATTATCCATTCTGCTTCACAGTGTGCATAAAACACCCCATGACCATGGTAAAAATCACTGTAACAGACGGTGTTGAGTGGTTAACTAAAGAAGCTGTACAGTAAACACTGTTAAAAATAAAGTAGCTTCAAGAAAAATGTTTAATAACGAAAAATGGAGACACTCTCTAAGATAAAAATGACATTCATGGAAAAAAGCTTGATCTTTTTTCGTTCCCAAGTTTATGATGCAACACTGGATCCATGCCGAAACATGCACATTATCATGACTTACTTGGTAAGATCCTGTGGAGATAAATCACATTTTTGAGAGAATATACATGTGGACAAGAATAAGCTGATCAAACGGCTAGTGATGGTGCAGAACCAAATCCAAACCATCTTTTTATGCAAGGCTAGGTTGTCCATATCCTATAGGAAGATGTTGAGGATTAACTGACCTCACTTTATCTCATCTGATTACACTCTGACATTCTAACATTAATCCAACCAACATTAAAGGCCATCTGGCAGCTTTACACAAGATATTTTTGGTCCTATTCACTGGACTGCCAGAGGCTACAAGGCTGACATGGCATTTTAGTCACATAAAACATTTTATTTTCTTCTTAAGACTTAATCTCAGGCCCGAGACATTATTGTGTAAATGTTCATCAGTCAAAATGCGTCTTTGTTTGAACGCTTTACAGGGGAGAATGGAAACAAGCGAGTCTGTGATTGTTGTGTATAATGTTGAGCTTTCTGCAAGCATATTTATTACAAAAAGTTGAGTAATTTGCATCACTCAGGCAAGAAGGAACCATAGAATACACAGGCATGATTGCACTTCATGAATGTTATTTTAGTCAGAAAGTTGTAGTGGCACACAATCTGTGATTTGATGGAAACGAACAATACGCCGGGCGCTACAGACGGGTGTTTATAAGTTTAAAGGCCATGATCAGGATTAACTCTAGTGTATGATAGCAGTGGTTACAGCTGGAAGTATTGTATTGCCCTTTAAATGCATAACAGCAGCTTGTCATTGCACTTTAAATAGATGAATAAATAATTGTGGTGTCCTGGCAGAATACAGGGGCATATTATCGCCAACAAGCATGTGCGCTCGAGGAAATGACTGTACATTCAGCTTCTCCCTCAACACGAACATGTGGAAAAGTGTTAGTTCGCCTAACAACATACAGTCTTCGTGTGTCTGCTGACCTTTCCCAGCGATCAAACGAAATATTAATGACGTTCACATAAAGTACAGGACAAATACACAAAGCCATTGCATTCCACACACACATACACACACTCCACATGAACTTCCTTTTTCACGTTCACAACAGAATAATTTACATCTCGCTACGCTTTTTAAAAACGATAACACTTTGCAGTCTTTAGTGCGAATCTACGTCTGTCCAGTCTGGGTTTAGTGTGCGCTAACCAGTGCTGTCAGAGCGGGGGCTTGTAACGTGACCCCTTCTGCGGCCTGGACTGTTGACTATCTCTTGCTGGTCTTGGCCAGTTTGCTAGTAGGGGTGCTCCTCCTTTGGGGAGTTGGGATTTTGGAGGGCTTCCCCCCGTGTTGGCGAGAGGATGAGCGTGGCGTCGGCCGCCCTGAGTCTGTCACGTTCTCCAACATGTCCGAGCAAACTGACTGGATGTCTGAAATATCGAAGTCTGAGGCGTCGCTGCCGCGCCGACTGCTCCCTCGGCTTCCTGCTTTGCTGCCAGGCCTGCTTGAGATCTTACTCAACCCTGAGGAGAAAGTGTAAAGCCAGTTACAGCTCAGTGCTATGATACTGACATTAACATAATGACTCATGACTAGAGATGAGCTATTAAGATTATTAAAAATTATATAATAGGGATGCACCGATAGGCCGATTCCGATATTTGTCACTTGCTCTCTTATTTGAACTTTTGCCATTAAAATAGAAAGTGATTGCAAAGTTCAAAAACGCATGCATTAAGTTTATTACTGCATCATCAAATAATTTCTAATGAACATGGATTTGATCCATTTAACATTCAGCAGGCCAACATAAATACAGCAGAACAAAGATACATATGAAATAAACAGTGTTTTTTAGGTAGGTTTAACAGTTTACAGGTACAGAAATAAAGTAAACAAGGCAAAATAACACTGCATATTCTTCACTGTATAAATTAAATACATATCAATCCTTATGAAAGTTATAAAAGTTATTTAGTCAAGAGTAGTGAGCGATTTTGTCCTTTGTTGTGTGATTAACATTAAAACACAGACAGCAGCACAGCAGGAATATTAGATTACGTAAATTTAATATATTCTAGCTGAGCCCCCAGTGTAAGTTTTTAAGGCGGCCGTTATTTTAGAACGTATCGCCATCATGCTTGTCACGTGACACACCGCAGCCACAATAGCACTGTATGACAGATGTATCGCTCTTATTTTGTTTTTCCTTTTTTATTCAAAATATTCACAAACTTGTTGGCTATGTCATCAACTACCTGATATTCCGATTCTCAAACACTTGTAAGTGAACATGTTTTGTTGTTTAAAAACCTTTATAATGATCATGTTAGTTGATCTACAATGCATGATGGGCGTCACCATGTTAGTTTGCGGCACAGTTCAGAGAATCAGCTCTGTCCGATTTACAACACGTCAATTCATCCACTTCTCCAAGTGGCTGTGAAGTAGGAGAAGAATGACTTAACGTTATAATTACCTACACAATGTGTATCTGATATGAATAAAATGCGTTGTCAGTTTATAATGGAAAGGATTGTTTTTGCCGCTTCCATAGACATCAGTGTGTATTTTACAAACTATAAATGTATTGTTTTGCTAATACGTGTGTATTTAAATGTCTGAAACCTAAAATAAACATTGTGTGGTTGGAAACACTGAATAGTTGTGATATATGACGCGCGCTGAGTGCATGCATGAAAGCACGTTTGAATTTAGCAGTTGATCATGTGACGCACTGAACGTTCTAATCACACCGGTGTGATCATACGTGTCTTGGATTAAGCAACAGACATTATACAGCTCAGTGCCTTCAAGTAGTTAATTAATAAACCATCAGTTTGTTATATCTGCCTTTTTCATGCTATAGCCGATATGCCGATGGTTGTAAATTGATCAAAAATTGGCCGATAAATATCGGCGGCCGATATATCGGTGCATCTCTTTTATATATTGATATTTCTATATGTTGATCACCCCCCCAGCCAAAAAAAAAAGATTTGTCCGGCTCACCCATTCCTTGACCTCTGGCCTTCATGACTGCAGAGTTAATCAGGGTTCCATCATCTCCCGACTGAAAGCCTTTTCCTGATAAATATCCTGGAAGACGAAGCTTGCTGCCCTGAATGGGGGTGTTCTGTAAGATGTGAAGATTTAGAAACAAATTTTGAACAGGACAATGGAGATGTAATTGGTAATTGACGGTTAATTGATGAGCAAAAACAATCTCAGCAATCTCTGGCTAAGAAGAGGCTTCTAAGATGTCATGCTGGCAATAGGGGCTTTCACACCAGAGAAGTGTTTTTATAGTTCCTATAACTATTGATGAAAGTACCCGCTTTTTGGTGTATTTGCACCGCAGGAACTGGGAATGATTTTAGTTATAGGAATGTCTTTTGGGGGGGGGGGGGGGGTCTAACCCAGCACAATAGGAACTACCAGTGACGTAAGTGTATGTTGAACGGCCATTTTTGAAAAGCTGTGTAAACAGTTTACATACAGAAAGCTAATGTTAACGGCATTTACCGGTCGTGTTGTGTTCTTTTCTCAGCATCGATTGGATGTAGCACTGCAAGTTGTTATAGGAGATTTCGTCTCTCAAGGTGATGATACACGGGGCAACTTTTTGACCAATGTTGCCGCCAACGGTCAACCAGGTGAGACACAGGGCCCACAACCAATCTAAAGTATCCAGATAGACATTTGTTGCCCATTCTCAATGGGAAAGTGCCCAAGCAACATCGCTCGGCAACATTGCTCAAAAAGTTGCCCCGTGTATCATCACCTTTAAGTGCCTTTCACACGTAACCAAATAATTCACCGGCGAAGAACCGGGCCATCCAATTAGATTTGAGCTTAGATCACATACCCCTTGCCATAAAAAAACAGAGTTGCGACACGCTTTGATCTCGCCACCACGTGGTCACGTGGTTCATAGAGCTCTCAATAGTTCCAAACAATTCCGCGCTGTCAATCTGTTTGTATAGAATTAAAGGGATAGTTCAGAACGGATAGTATGAGAACTATGAGAGTAAAAAAACATGCACATATTAAACCCTGCGGCTCGTGACGACACATTGATGTCTTAAGACACGAAACGATCGCAGGGTTTAATATGGATTTGTCTGTGCATGTTTTTTTACAGTTTTTTTTACTCTCAGATTTTGTTAAAAATCTTCATTTGTGTTCTACTGAAGAAACAAAGTCACCTATATCTTGGATACCCTGGGGTTAAGCAGATAAACATCAAATTTTCATTTTTGGGTGAACTATCCCTTTAAGCAGGATAGACAGCAGTTTCACTATATTTGTAGCAATTTCTGGTAAATATTAACACAATATGTGCATTGACTTCGACTAGGCTTTACAGTAGCATTTTATTCTGGGCAGAGATAACGCTAAGGTTTTTCTTGAGTGATCTGGTTGTTTTATTTGGGTCACGTGAGTACAACACAGCATTGAGTATTGTAGCCAATCACGGGCATTTCTGTTGAAAATAATGACCAATCATATGTTTAATTTACCGGTAATGAGAATCCGCTCAGTATCGATCAAAACGCTGAATGAATTTTAGTGCAAGTTTACGTATTACACGAATCTTCTCATTATCTACAAATACACTCATTATAACAAAGCACAGACACGATTTAAAAAAGATTTATTGTGAAGTTTTGTCAGAAGTTTTTGTTTTTCATGAGACTTTGTGATTTTTCCTACAATTAGCCTATATATTTAACACTTCAGTACAAATAAAGTGACCAAAAATAGATATTTTAATGTTATAATAGTGATTTGATAATCTAAATTAATTCAAAAGCAGAACGAGAAAAAAAATGTTAGGGAGTGGAAATGGCTAATGAGCCAATAAGTGTTCCTCTTCCGCCATCTACTGGTTATAGTGGTCATTTCTTTTATCATTTTAATGTTGTTAACGTCCTAATGTTATTTTATCTCACATAAGCATACACAACAGGTGAATATAAATGAATGATGCTAGCATATACAGAATTTAATCCAAAATGAAGTTTTAAAAAGTGTTTAAAAAAACCCCGGCAAACTATTTAATTCAACTCTTTATATCCAGGCGCTGTTCCTTGAATTGGCTGACTTAGAAACTCAATCGACAGAAAGATCTCAGAGAAACTAAAAACTGTTAAAATATGACAGATAGTATCTGGATATAGTAGCTGTTGCAGTGCTCACGTTATCTAACTGCAGTTAGAGTCTAATGATCTATTATGCAACAAAAAATATTAACTATAACGCGCTTCATAAAATATCAAGATTCCTGAGAGGTCAACTAACGCAATAAAAACTCAAAATATGCAGTAATTTCATCAACTTGCCAGCGAGTGTGCTTGAGAGACACTGAAATGAATGGGGTTCGAACTATTGGTTGTTTGGAACTATTGGTCGCTCCATGACACGCTTTACTTCCGCATTCCTCAGTTCCTATAGAAGTCTTAGTGTCGTAACTCTGTTTTTCAACGGCTCTGCACATACCTAGAGCAGCACGAGAACAATGGCTGTGTTTAAGGACTTGGCACTTAATCTCGACTGAAAGACTGAAGGACCTTGGCGTATTATATTATTGTATTATTATGGTATGACAATGATAAAAATTGTTGTTACTGTTCTTTTAAAAAACAGTGTAAACACCGGTAAACACAGAAGAAGAGTATTGCGGAAGAGAGAAGAGTATGGATGTTGAGCTCTTGTAATCATTAGTGTCTGAGAACAGATTTATTCTCACGTTTACTTGAATATTTCTGTATACAGAATATAATTTCTACAAATTTTCCACTGAATTATGCGATCCGAAGAGCACTGTCCATTTTCTTCCACGTGCTCGAGTGTTATGAATCAGAGAGCTCATTTGCTCTAGATCTGTCAATCATTAATTGAGAGAAACGTTTCTACAGATAAAACAGGTATAAAGGTATATGTTCTGTATGTGTTTTTATAACAATAAACAATGTTTGAGAAATTATAGGCAGGTAGCGTTCAGTCCATTATAAAACACTACAAATAATGCACGTCTGCCTATTATATAATCAAATCCACTTTAGATCACAATCGGAAAGTATTGCAAGCCCTACTTGCAGTGTTGGTTTAAAGTGGGTTTTGAACAAAAACATTAATAATCACATTAATTGTGAAGTGTAGCTTGATTGCTAATTGTACCTCTTATTACATTTTATGATGTATTTTCGTAAGCATTATAGATATTTTGTGTTTCTGGTGTAGTACCAAACTTTATCTTAATTTAATGCTGTATGTTGTGCAGCAGACGATGTTAAAGGAAAACAGAAAAACCTACAAGATACACTTTATTGCCAAAAGTTTTGAGACGCCTGCCTTTACATGCACATGAACTTTAATGACATCCCATTCTTAATCCGTAGGGTTTAATATGGAGTTGGCTCACCCTTTGCAGCTATAAGAGCTTCAACTCTCCTGGGAAGGCTTTCCGCAAGGTTTAGGAGTGTGTTTATGGGAATTTTTGACCATTCTTCTAGAAGCGCATTTGTGAGGTCAGGCACTGATGTTGGACGAGAAGGCCTGGCTCGCAGTCTCCGCTCTAATTCATCCCAAAGGTTGAGGTCAGGACTCTGTGCAGGACAGTCAAGTTCCTCCACATCAAACTCGCTCATCCATGTCTTTATGGACCTTGCTTTGTGCACTGGTGCGGAGTCATGTTGGAACAGGAAGGCACCATCCCCAAACTGTTCCCACAAAGTTGGGAGCATGAAATTATCCAAAATGTCTTGGTATGCTGAAGCATTGAGAGTTCCTTTCACTGGAACTAAGGGGCCAAGCCCAACCCCTGAAAAACAACCCCACACCATAATCCCCCCTCCACCAAACTTTACACTTGGCACAATGCACTCAGGCAAGTACCGTTCTCCTGGCAACCGCCAAACCCAGACTCGTCCATCGGATTGCCAGACAGAGAAGCGTGACTGGTCACTCCAGAGAACACGTTTCCACTGCTCTAGAGTCCAGTGGCGGCGGCGTTACACCACTGCATCCCACGCTTTGCATTGCACTTGGTGATGTAAGGCTTGGATGAGCTGCTCGGCCATGGAAACCCATTCCATGAAGCTCTCTACGCACTGTTCTTGAGCTAATCTGAAGGCCACACGAAGTTTGGAGGTCTGTAGCTATTGACTCTGCAGAAAGTTGGAGACTTCTGTGCACTGTGCTCCTCAGCATGCGCTGACCCCGCTCTGTGATTTTACATGGCCTACCACTTCATGGCTGAGTTGCTGTTGTTCCCAATTGCTTCCACTTTGTTATAACACCACTAACAGTTGAGCGTGGAATATTTAGTAGTGAGGAAATTTCACGAATGGACTTATTGCACAGGTGGCAACCTATCACGGTACCACGCTTGAATTCACTGAGCTCCTGAGAGCGACCCATTCTTTCACAAATGTTTGTAGAAGCGTCTGCATGCCTAGTGCTTGATTTTATACACCTGTGGCCATGGAAGTGATTGGAACCCATGATTTGGAGGGGTGTCCCAATACTTTTGGCAATATAGTGTACATACATGAGAAAAAAATGCATCATCGGTCAGCGCCACCTAGCATGCAGGCATGAATTAGCCGAAGGCGATTTTATCGTTTCGCATTGCTGTTGGCCGGCTTACGTCACTTCAGAGATCCTACTGGTGGTGCGAATGCAACCAGGAAAATGGCCCTATGGGAAATGTAGTTCCTGGGGGACTGCCCTGGTGGCTAGTTCCTATAACTACCCGGTGAGAATGCCCCTAAAGAAACTGCACCGAAACACACAAAATCTACATTTGACATAACAGAAATCCTGACTGAAACATTTAACTTGACAGATGGGTTTAGGAGTGACTCCTGTATTCCACACACACACACCACAATCATTTAGGGAATCACTTCTGCATTTGTGAATCCCAAAACTTTGCAGTGTGTACATTACATGGTCAGAATGATGGAATAAATGCATGACAGACAAGAAAATTACAGTTTAGAGAGGAAACAGTTTAGAGCGAGTTCTGGATGTAGAAAAGATCTCACAAGCATCAAGTATTAGTGGCAACAGTTAGGATGAGAAAGAGAGTTATGTTTAGAAAAGGCACAGTTTGTCTATGTACATCAAGCTGATTTCATTTAAGACAATCACACCATCCCCTTTGCGACAGAGATTTAAAGATCAGAATTAAAAGACTTTAGAAAACACATCCGCCTTAATAGCGGGCCAGCAGAGTCCCTTCCATGCATCATTGCAAAGCCAGAGATAGAGACTGAACTCAATTACAAATCCACACAGGAAGCGATCAGATCAGTAACAGGGCAGAAACAGAGGTCAGGAGCAGGAGACGGAGATTAGAGGGGGATTTGCCACTCATTTCTTAAGCACTATACCTCATTGGACGACCCTTGGCTGTCAAAGGAGTCAGATGATTTAAGAGGAGTAGCTGATTTGCTGTTTGTCAGCCAGGGTTTATCATAATTTCGGGTTAAATGTTGGGGAGTCTGTGAGAAACAATTGTGGATAAACCACATACATAGGGTAGCAAAGGAAAAAAAGAAAAGAAAGACAATACAGGAAACAATTACATATCAACAAATGATGATGGGATAGTCAATGGCTTTGTTCCAAATCCTAGTGAGCTCCCTATGTAGGCAGCACTTTATGATGTCATAGATACACTCCTCACAAAAGATGTTTCTGTCTTTCCAAAGTATCACATTTTAGCCAAATTCTATATTCGATATAAACAATGAAGTGAGAGAAATAGCAATTAACATAATTCATTTACTACTGAAAAAAAATACAAATGTTGATACAAATAGTTTAGTCTAAATAAAAATACGACATTTTTGTGTGTGCTCTGTGTTTTATATTAAAAGCTTAGCAAAATACTAACACCAAACCAAAGTGTCGTTCAAGGGGAGTCGGTTCACTCTACGGAAGACCAAATGAAGAACGTTTATGTCATCCTGCATATGTGATGGACATTGGTTATGCTCATGTTTGGTAGCTCATTTGAAGGCATCTTGGGTAAAACAGATCCATATTTACCTGAACCTGAAGCAATGTGACCTGTTTTACAGAATACAGAAGTCTGTTGCGCATAACCCGCATTTCAGCCATGCAAGACCTCTTATTTACTCGAGTGGGGAAATACCAAAATCTCAAAAACTTTAGGAATTGGCGGATGGCTTTTTTATTTAGAAGGCTGGACTTAACCAAGAATGATAACCAAAAAGATAACTAGGGCTGTCACGATTCCTCGATTAAATTCGAGTACTTAATTTCAAAAAATCCTTGATTGCAATTTACCCGGCAAAATACCAGAAGTGGCGCATTCCACAGACGAGAATCCATGAACCGCATTATTAGAGCATTTTCTAAGGCTGCATGATGTATTTAAACCATTTAAAAGCCATCCTATAGCATAGTGCTACTGTGAATTCACAAAGGCTGCGATTCAATTAAATAAATATATACCCTGTGGGTTTACTATATATATGCGTTTTAATTATTTACATGCGTGTAGGTTACGTGCGTCTCAGAGCGGCTCTGTTCACAGTAAATGCTGCTCCACACAAACTGTTATTATTTACATGCATGGAGTGTCTTAAACTCCATCTCTACATATGCTGAGAGTTTGGGTTGCTTATAACGTTCATCTGGGAACACAATGTGTGGCATTTATAAGGTAAATAATTTATAAACTTACGCCAAAACAGGAGAATACATCAATATGTTTCTAAATATGCCAACTGTTCATCATGATTTCAAAATAAAAGTTTAAACCTTTGCTCTGAGTTTGCATGTTTTGATGTCCATGTGTTCTTGTTCAAGAAATTACTGTGGCTGTAGCATTTCTATCGTAAAAAAGTGGCCAAATATCAAGATTAAGTTAACATTTGAATTAAATGTAATTTGGCCAATATTAAACAAGGATTTGATTATGCTGTAAAGTGTAACAACAACCATCACCAGGCTGTTGGCGCCCTCTGCAGGCATGTGTTATAATAATACAAACCCGATTCCAAAAAAGTTGGGACACTGTACAAATTGTGAATAAAAACAGAATGCAATGATGTGGAAGTTTCAAATTTCAATATTTTATTCAGAATACAACATAGATGACATATCAAATGTTTAATCTGAGAAAATGTATCATTTTAAGGGAAAAATAAGTTGATTTTAAATTTCATGGCATCAACACATCTCAAAAAAGTTGGGACAAGGCCATGTTTACCACTGTGTGGCATCCCCTCTTCTTTTTATAACAGTATGCAAACGTCTGGGGACTGAGGAGACAAGTTGCTCAAGTTTAGGAATAGGAATGTTGTCCCATTCTTGTCTAATACAGGCTTCTAGTTGCTCAACTGTCTTAGGTCTTCTTTGTCGCATCTTCCTCTTTATGATGCTCCAAATGTTTTCTATGGGTGAAAGATCTGGACTGCAGGCTGGCCATTTCAGTACCCGGATCCTTCTTCTACGCAGCCATGATGTTGTAATTGATGCAGTATGTGGTCTGGCATTGTCATGTTGGAAAATGCAAGGTCTTCCCTGAAAGAGACGACGTCTGGATGGGAGCATATGTTGTTCTAGAACTTGGATATACCTTTCAGCATTGATGGTGCCTTTCCAGATGTGTAAGCTGCCCATGCCACACACACTCATGCAACCCCATACCATCAGAGATGCAGGCTTCTGAACTGAGCGCTGATAACAACTTGGGTTGTCCTTGTCCTCTTTAGTCCGGATGACATGGCGTCCCAGTTTTCCAAAAAGAACTTCAAATTTTGATTCGTCTGACCACAGAACAGTTTTCCACTTTGCCACAGTCCATTTTAAATGAGCCTTGGCCCAGAGAAAACGCCTGCGCTTCTGGATCATGTTTAGATATGGCTTCTTTTTTGACCTATAGAGTTTTAGCCGGCAACGGCGAATGGCACGGTGGATTGTGTTCACCGACAATGTTTTCTGGAAGTATTCCTGAGCCCATGTTGTGATTTCCATTACAGTAGCATTCCTGTATGTGATGCAGTGCCGTCTAAGGGCCCGAAGATCACGGGCATCCAGTATGGTTTTCCGGCCTTGGCCCTTACGCACAGAGATTGTTCCAGATTCTCTGAATCTTTGGATGATATTATGCACTGTAGATGATGATAACTTCAAACTCTTTGCAATTTTTCTCTGAGAAACTCCTTTCTGATATTGCTCCACTATTTTTCGCCGCAGCATTGGGGGAATTGGTGATCCTCTGCCCATCTTGACTTCTGAGAGACACTGCCACTCTGAGAGGCTCTTTTTATACCCAATCATGTTGCCAATTGACCTAATAAGTTGCAAATTGGTCCTCCAGCTGTTCCTTATATGTACATTTAACTTTTCCGGCCTCTTATTGCTACCTGTCCCAACTTTTTTGGAATGTGTAGCTCTCATGAAATCCAAAATGAGCCAATATTTGGCATGACATTTCAAAATGTCTCACTTTCAACATTTGATATGTTATCTATATTCTATTGTGAATAAAATATAAGTTTATGAGATTTGTAAATTATTGCATTCCTTTTTTATTCACAATTTTATTCAGTGTCCCAACTTTTTTGGAATCGGGTTTGTACGTAATGTACATAAGTTGATTGTTTATATTTTGTATATTATATTATGCATTTTAATAGTGTTGTTCTATAAAACCACATGAATATTTGCTTTTGATGTATTTTAAGTCATTTTAAAGGCTATTGTTTAGAGAGGTCTATTTCTATTACCACAAAAAAAAAACAGATTACTCGATTACCAAAATAATCATTAGTGACAACCTTAAAGATAACTATATCGATAGCTATATTAGTATATTACACTATATTACACCATGCACGACATCACCATGCACGACTGTTTATTCTAAGCGCGCGCTGCAGATTTGTTTTCTGTCGCTTTAAATGCTCAAGCTCGTTACAGCAGGATGGATTCTGATTGGCTGTCAATGTTTTTATCGTTCATCAACTGGGGAAAATGGTTCTGAAAGTGATTCCAACGATATCGTTCCTCTGTGTCGTTATCGTGGACTCAGCTATTCTTTTATATTACAAATGATTTTTAGAACTTTATCGTTAATGTTATACAGGGCTTCAGACTGCGACCAAATTATGGCATTTTGCGTCCCTTTTTCCTGCTGGTGCGACTAAATTTTGTTAGCGGTGGCACTGGTGTGATCACCACGGTGCCCATCTGATAAGAGCTGCCATTTCTGTTACATATGAGAAACACCAAATGGCAAACGAAACGAAAGCGGAACGGAACTGCGCTACTCGTTTGAACTGCGCTGCGCAGACCGTTTCTCAGCTCGGAGCAATAATATTCTTTTTTTCAATTTATTTATTTATATTATTTATACATCTGTACAACCTTCCGAGACTGAAATTCAAGCACTCTTCAAGAGCTTCACACTTTTTCCAGCACTTAATAGCTCTAAATATTATTCAATTTTAATGTTATTTTTAATGTGATGATTTGTAAAACTAAAAGTTTAAAGGTGAAGGCCACTTTGTGACAAACAAGCACTTTTATTTAAAAAAGACATGAAATGACCACTATAACCAGTAGATGGCGGCAGAGGAGCACTTGTTGACTTATTAGCCATTTCCACTCCCTAATATATGGAAAAAAGTGGGAAGTCACAAAGTCTCATGAAAAACAAAAACTTTTCTTCAAATTGTGACTGAATTACACAGAAAACAAGTAAAGAGCGCTCCTTTTATAATCACTGAAGCTGTTGGTCAGTTCAGTGTGAGACTATAGAAGAACAATGGTACATTTAATAAGAGTAGAATATTTAAAATTTCCCTATAAAAATTAGGTTTTTGCACATTACTGTTGTTAATAAAAGTTAATTTGATCTGCATATCAATTCTAGCTCAGTGCTTTACTGTTAAATTTCTAATAAACAAACATGTCAAGTCAAATGTTAGTCTGGAGCCCTGTTACAGTTATCGTCCTTGGAACGGGCCGTTATTCTGCAATATTGCATGTTGTACTTTCTCCTATTCATAGTAATTGGTATATATAAAGTCTTTGACAAAACTCACTTAAAATCAACTGTGATCAGTGTGCTATTTGTATTATGCACAGAGTTTTAATCTTTGTAGAGCGTTCCAAACCAATCACTAAAGTTTGGCTGCCTATGAAGGTGTTGGACAGCAGGGAAGCTCACTAGGTTTTGGAACCAAGCTTAATGATTGGCGACAGGAAAATGTGACAAAAACATGGAGAAGGTACGCATTTCTCTGCAACCAAAATCAACGATAAGCATACCTTAGGTGTGCTGGCGCCGGATTGATTGGGTTGTGCGGGACAGCTGTGGCTAGAATTGGATCTGTTAGGGGAGGCGCCTCTCGAGGAAGGCCGTGACCTTCGACCTCTGTAGCGGAAACTGGCCATCACCTGGGTGGTGCCCTCTGGGAGAATAAACTTCTCGCGGAGCTCCACATTGGTTCTGCCCTTTGCTGGAGGAGGAACACAGTGAAGTGAGCAGGGAGTCATGACCACACCAAAACCTTTAGCCTGGGTTTAAAAAACAAGCCTCTCAAACTTGATTCAAAGGAACATTTGGGGTTCAGTTCAACTTAAGTCTATGTATGTAAAAGTTAAAGGTTCCAAAAGGGTGTTTTTGCAGTGATGACATAGAAGAGAAGAACCTTCCAGTGAACAGTTCTTAAAAAAAAGGATTTTTTCCTAGTGTGAAGAACATTTTATTAATCTAAAGAATCTTTTTCCACTATAAAGAACCTTTTGTGCAGTGGAAAGATCCATGGATGCTGAAGGTTCCTCAGAGAACCGGAGAGGCCAATAAAGAACCTTCATTTTTAAGAGTGCATCGTCAATTACATTTAGTCATATTGTCAATAGAAAAATATAATTTGATCTGTAAAATTATATCAATTTAAAAGCCCTGCCATTATTACTGTAAACAAATTTTGGTTTGTTTGAAATTGAGGGGCAAGTCAAAATTATTATTAAGGGCAGAGCAGCGAAGGTTCGTAGGCACCTATTGTAATCGTTGGAGTTCTTCTTCTCCTTCTTCCGCAACGCTTGCGGGAAAGTTATGAAATTTGGCACACAGATAGAGGATAGTCTGATCTGTCACTATAGCAAATTTGGAGTCTTTAACTCAATCCCTCTAGCGCCACCAACTGTCCAAAGTTGCACTCACGTTTATGTTAATAACTTTTGAACCGTAAGGGCGAGAAACAAAATTCCTCTGATTCCTTGGCTTTTCCATTATAAAAATTGTGGTGGGAAAAAACACTTTTTTGAGCTCCTTCTAGGCCATTGCTCTGATTTTCACAAAAATTTAAACAGATAATCTGCAGACCATGCCGACAAAAATTGATGGAATTCAAGTTGATTCGTCAAACCGACGAAGAGCATGCCAAAATGAACAAATTTTGTTTTTTTTTGCAATTGAGGGGCAAAATCATTATTATTTTTTTGTAATCAACAATCAGCAAGCCACAGATGGTGTTCATAGAGGTCGACTTGTTTTGAACCCAAAACATTCATTTAAATCAAGTTTCAGGAACTTATTTCTGAAAGCCATTTTAAAGGTTCTGATCGTGGTTGAAGGTCTTATGAAGGTATCTTTAACTGGGTTGGGGATTGATGGGCACCCACTCAAATGAGCAAAACACACTTTTTTTGCGCTTTGGTTTGATGTAGGGAAGGACTTGCAGGCATGTAACATCACTGGCAAAAAAATAAATAATAAAAAGATAAAAGAAAACATTGATGCTGCATATAAATATATTATCGTATAGTAGAAGAGAATTAACTTCTAGACACCGCATTTTAGAAAAACCTTTAGATTTATCATGGATTATTCATTTCATTGTGATATGAGTTATTCATATCTTGCATTGATGAGATTGTCGAGCAAGTTTCACTGCACTGAAACAGTAAAGCTACAGTAAGCACATGCAGAGAAAGCCAGAGAGGACACATGACGCAAGACAAAACCGCATGCTAAACAGTCCCAGACAGCACAATGGAAAGGGAAGCGTGAGATTAATGTTAATGAGAATACCATTCAAGGATCACTGCAGTGCACACACACACACACACAGGGATGCACACATACCACTGGGATGGAGCAAGGACAGAAAGTGTGAGAGTTGCCAACCTATAGGAGACTGAGTAATTGAAGAATTTGATTCCGAGCGCAACATTTTACTCCCGTGGTGGTGAACTAGAAGAAACGATAATTGGGTTCACTAACAAAGCAGCAGGAAAAGGGAAATTCTGAAAGAAAGGCTTCATGGGAAGACACCGGCAAGCTTTAAGAATCTCATAAACAGCCAATCAGAGTGCAGGAAGAAAAGATTCGGCCACAACAAATTATTACAGCCTACATAAGAATATCCATTAACGTGTTATCTTTATAAATATAATATAGTGTATAAATTATTAAACACTAAACTCTGGATTTATTAGGCATTGGTTCTGTTCCAAAGCCTAGTGAGCTGCGTTGCTTTCTACTGTCTACATTGGCAGGTGTCTTGACTAAAATAAACCTCAAAAGTGACCCAATTGTCCATTTATGAATAAGACTGATCTATTTTAATCTACACTTTTATGTATCTTGTTGCAATGCTACAGTAGATTGCCTTTTCCATGAAGGACACATGTAAATTTGGTTAAAACAAGGTCTCTTGGCAGTATGATAATGGATCTGCCTTCTCATTGGGAATGCGTACACACATAGGAAACTCAACTAGGCTTTGGAACAGAACTATTGGAGCAAAACACTGTTTACAAATAAGTTGAACAATTTTATTATTCACAATGTCAATGCAATTAAATCACCCATCTGAATGGGCTAAAGTTGAGTACAACATAAAGTGGAGTAGAAGTGGGTGGACATTACCTCTGCATGGGTCATTTTTCACCAGGAACTCATCCAGGGCCATCCAACCACCGCCTACCCGCACCATCACCGTACTGCGCAGGATCCGCACCAGCCGGAGCTGCTGGGAATCTCCAAACTGGACACGAACAGAGAGCACAGTGATTCCTCCGTGATACAGTCTTGTTTGTCAGTGACACAGCAGAGCAACATCAGAAACCTCAGCCCTGTAACGCCGCTTTCAGAGTAAAAGCTAGCCACCAAACGTGTGGTGGAAGAAGTGAGTCAAATCACAGTCCCAGTTAGACGCTACCTCTGTTCTGTTTATCGTCTAGTTTCCTCTTGTTGCCCTGCTGAGCCATTTGATTTAGACAAAACAATTTTTGATTGAGACACAACATTGGTTTCATTCCAGAAGACATGAAATGAATGGTCAATCCAACTGGTTTCATTTGTGGCTTTGTGCTAATTTAAGACTGATCATGAAGAGAATATTGAGTGTGGTGGTGCACTTCACTGTATGTCATTAAAGGTGCACAAAGTCAACTTTACTTTGTTTTGCTGACTGATATGACGGTAGTTCTAGAGCTTATACTGCCACCTGCAGACGTGGAGCAAAAGATTTCCATAATAAACACTATTATAGCAATAGTTTATTTGCAGGTATATTTGTCACATGTGATTCATTTATTTCACATTCAAAAGTGTCCTATATATTTCTCTATCACACTTTAATGAATTAATCGCAATTACATAATATATGTATATATATATATATATATGTCTGTGTGTGTGTCTGTGTATATATATATATATATATGTCTGTGTATATATATATATATATATATGTCTGTGTGTGTGTGTCTGTGTATATATATATATATACTGTATACACACACAGACACGCACAAACACACATATATTATGTAAACAAATATGTTAGACGTGATTAATCGTGATATATAAAACAAATTTCAGTTTGCATAAATAATAATTTTACTCTTAACAATTAAACACACCCAATTAAACAATTATAAAAAATAGATATATTTTAAAATAAAGGGTGTATGAGTGATATTATTCGAGTCTTCATCGCATGTGAGCAGTGTTGGGATACTCTAAAAAGAAATTAATTACTAGCTACCAATTATATCTTGAACAGTGTAATTAGATTACTGTACTAATTACTCTCACTAAAAAGTACTGCATTACTTATTACTTTCTAAATCCCATATCAACCTCGACCAGTTGAACAATGCAAGGATAGACATGAAACTGCTCTTTTAATTATTTCAAATAAATCATATAAAACTGCATAAATTATTCTTTAACTGAGTAAAGTATTTAAATGGAGATGGTTATATTAAAAATATAGTTTAATGTATTAGATGTTAAAGTTTAATGTTAAATCCACTATTGTTTTATATAAAATTGTTCTATAGTCTATACAGTATTTAATTCAATTACATCACAAAATTAAGAATAATCCCATACTTTACTTTTCCAAGGGAAAAGTAATGAAATTACAGTAATTAATTACTTACACTGTACAAAGTCATCAGTTGACTTCACCTAAAAAAGTGAGGAAAACCGTTGAATTAAACGTATTAAGTAAATAAACTTCATTCGTACTTGAAAAAATTAAGTTATGTGAACATGAGCATTCCACATAACTTAATTTTTTCAATTACGCATGAAGTTTATTTACTTAATAATTTTAAGGCAATGGGTTTCCTCACTTTTTCTTAAGTCAACTGATCACTTTTCAACCCAACACTGCATGTGAGTGAAGATCATGTTAAACGTTTGTCAAACATTTCTGTCTGAAACTTTACTATGATAGAAAAAGTTACTTAGTGCACATTTAAGACGAGGTGGACTGTGATCAGTGTGTCCACTAGGGTGTGCTACAAGTGCACTCTACACCCTGAGGATCTGTTTTCATACAAATAAGGGCACTGAACCGTAGGGGAACACCACTGCACCCTACATGCCAGAGATAGGAGCTAAAGAAAACATCAAGCCAAATCATTTGCGTCCAAATGATTGTTGCCAGTTGGATTCGGCCAAGGCATACAGATTTCACAGCACAGAAAATTATGGCCTCATGCTTTCTGTTGAAAAAAAAAAAGAAACCATACCATATGAGAACTTTTTCCACAAACCAACAATACATACAGAAGTTGCACTGTCTAGAACTACAAACTACCATTCTCATAGAGGATGCGTGTGTTGACACTGATGCTCGACACACAACATGGAAGAATGGCTGAAATCGACTCTCTGAGACTCGACATGACCAACACACTGATGGCGACCTGCTGAGCATCTCTCTGGCCTGCAAGCCCTTTATTCTTTAAGTGATACCCAGAATGAAGCGAAACCACTGGTGAATTTGGTGATTGGGGGAGGAGAAGATGAATTTTGAAGCATGATCAAGAGAAATAATCAAGAGAATCACAACAAACGGCTTTAAGAATGACCATTTACCAGGATACAGCTTTCCAAAACAGCAACGTGTAGATGGGGGGTTAGATTTTGATTGTCCCTGTTTGTTATAGTCTCATCGGCGATTAAGGGATCGTGTAAGCAGTGAACGAGACCAAACTGTCAAAAGAATGGTTTCAGTTGATGTGATATAAAGTTCTCAATACAAAGGAAGAAACACATGAGGTTTGCATGGCCTGCCCGATAAAAGCCCTTCACCAGCTAAGAGCCACGTCCAAAACACCACCCCGAGAAAGCATGTAGCTCATGATTTTATGTGATTTATGTAAACCATGCATCTTTCAGCTCAACATTTTTCCTGAAACTTTGGCTTGTTTGAACATCAGCCACAACATGTGGTTAAAAAGAAACAGAGCAAGTTCAGTGACGTTGAGTGAGGATCCTGTAAAGCAGAACTAAAATAAGGGCATTAGGCAGGTAGCAGAAGGCAAGCACACTGCATTGTGTTGCAAAGCTCTTGCAAATAATAATAAAAAGCAGAATGCAGCGCTGCGGGAAGAAATGCATTTCAACTCAAAAGCAGATAGGTGATAGTTGACTATAAACTATCTTGGGTGTTTGTAGAACAAGTCAACATGAAACAACATTAGCAACCTTCACATTATATATATATTTTACTATTACATTCACATTATATTATTATTAAAGGATTAGTTCACTTCATGTTACTCACCCCCATGTCATCCAAGATGTTAATGTCTTTCCTTCTTCAGTCGAATACGTTTTTTTTTTTGAGGAAAACATTCCAGGATTTTTCTCCATATAGTGGACTTCAGTGGGGACCAACGGGTTGAAGGTCCAAATTGCAGTTTCAATGCAGCTTCAAAGAGATATACACGATCCCAGACGAGGAATAAGGGTCTTATCTAGCGAATCGGTCATTTGCGTTTGACTTAATCTTTGCACATTCGCTGTGTAAACACTGGGACGGTACCAAGCGGCAACCTCCCGCGGTCTCTCTTGAAACCAACACGGAAGTGACTTAAACTGCAATTCATCAACTGGCCACTAGAGACAGGCTCCAAAAGGGAGTCAAATCTGTATCTCCCCCATGTTAAAACGCCCAACTTTACAGCAGAAAAAAACATGTTTACAGCCTGGTACAAAAAGTGGTTTTGGTCTATACAGCTAATTTTGCCCTTCATGACAACTGTGAGGGGGTGAATTTTGTTATAACTCATCCGTAAAATTTTATTAAGCCTTAAAGTTCTGCATAATTAAGGGCGTGGCCACTTGAGTGACAGGTGGATTGCCACTATGGTTGAGCTAGATGGGCGTGGTTTCAGCAACCAGGCAGCTCAGCTCCACCCACGTCCCGCCTCTTTGCCCAGTTTCAGTTATCCGGGAGTGACACGCTGCCAAGATGGCAACGGCCGGCTTTAGGCTTCAAAAATGCTCTTCAGAAACCTACAGGTGATGTCACGGACACTACGTCCATATTTTTTACAGTCTATGGTCGGTACTTCCACCTACGTCACACATGACCTTTCCAACGTTACTACGTAATGTAGCGCATCGCAGAGCTAATGCAAGACGAGCCTTTGTGGTTAAAAAATATTTACATTTTTATTTCTTTTAGAAAATGACCGATTCGCTTGATCAGACCTTTATTCCTCGTCTGGGATCGTGTATATCTCTTTGAAGCTGCACTGAAACTGCAATTTGGACCTTCAACCCGTTGGTTCCCACTGAAGTCCACTATATGGAGAAAAATGCTGGAATGTTTTCATCAAAAAACGTAATTTCTTTTCGACTGAAGAAAGAAAGACATGAACATCTTGGATGACATGGGGGTGAGTAAACTATCAGGAAATTTGAATTTTGAAGTAAACTAATCCTTTAATTACTGGCAAGATTTAAGAAAGACTGCATTACCTATAAGATAACCTAAAACAATAAGGCCTGAATATGCAAATAAACACACATGTTCTGTTGTAATGTGCCAAGATTATTACAGTATGTTGACTTTAAACTATAAACAGCCGCAAGCAGAAGAACTGTTTCTTATTAATACATGTAATTAATGTAATTTATCATATTGTTATTGGTCTTATCCATGCAATGCTAAAATCACTGTTATCGAAGGACCTCTCATGGTGTATCCCTTTATTTGCTTTGAAAAAGGTTTATTTTAAAGGGATAGTTCACCCAAAAATGAAATTTCTGTCATAATTTACATGTCGTTCCAGACTTTCGTTTATCTTCGAAACACAAAATATGATATTTGAATTATGTTTTTTTAATGACATTAATTGATGACAGAATTTCAGTTTTGGGTGAACTAACCCTTAAAGCGTTCTTATTACAATGCAATTATACATTTAATTACTGAGTAATATTAATTAACTGCATGTACTTAGGGTTAGTTACTTGTAATTATGCTTAATTTACTGTTATTACTATAGTAAGTACATGTGTAACAGGGACAGTGTTTTTTGAAGTTGATTTTATGTTGACTTGAAACTATTCCCAAACATTTCTGCTTGCTTAAACTAATCCGTCTAATAATTGCTCAATGCACTCTTTCACAACACGAAGGACATTAAGGACATATCCGCACTAGACACCATTTTTGGTGTCATTTAGTATCAGGGAAGTAGATGTTTTCACTCTCTATTTACAGCTTCACCTGCACTAGTTACGTTCCCTCGCCACTGTGCTTGAATGCCAGTGGAGATTTGCACACAGCCACGTCTCATATACATGGCTGGCTCTGGGAAGAGGGTTAAAAACTAGCTTAAATATCCGCTTGTGAGTTTAAGACAGCCTTAAATATTGGGGATTCAAAGACACACTGACAGTGAATCAGATAAAACAAAAAGGGCAGCACAGCAAATCTTTAAAAAGCACTAAGCATGTATACCTGGTTTCCGAGGTAGAACTGATGTGGGGGGAAAAAAACAATGAAAAGACAAACATTAGTAAATATCAGTTCACTCAACAATGAATTCAACTATTAAAAAGGTTCTATCCAACTTGGCCTCTAGCCAGTCAGAAGAGCTACGTTTTTATGGACACCTTTATTATTCCCTCAGATTACGGGCTGACCGTGACCAAACGGTATGGGATCTGTTTATTAGGAGTGTCGGAGAGAAGTGGACCGGGGGAAAACCCTCACACTCGAGAGACTGACAAATGCAATGGCACGTAAAAATGTAATAAAGTCATTCTCTTTGGAAACAACAGCGTTGGGGCAAAGAGGTTTGTCTGGGGGGACAGTTTAACGGGGCCTGAGGAACACTGCCAACTTTCCAGACTTCATGTTTCCATCTTGTCCTCAAAACATTCCTTATATCGGCATTGATACAAGGAATAGGCCTTTCATTTGGATACAGCCAATGTACGACTGTGTTTTCATCCAATTATGTAGTTACTACCAGAGAAACAACATGTTTTCTAATAAAAGCAGGATTTTTTCTAGCATTGAGGTAACAATGAATATATTTCAACTTATTTTAGTACTGTGATGGTTTTGAGGGTCTTATTACTTTGAAAATCTAACTTGACTGACACAATGAACAGGTTTCTATATTTGTATTGGCCTAGGGCTCCATATCAAGTTTAATAAATATAAAGCTTTTTCTTGACTCATCCCCAAAGTATGAAAAACCTGTCGCTTACCCGATATTTGTTGGCGCCAATCTGCTCCACTTGAAACCGTTTAGGACACTTGCACTTTGCAACTTGGCGAGTCACCTAAACACATGAAGTCATAAATCAGGCTTCACGACAGGCCGTCTGTAATACTTCCAGTTACTAGGTGGACTTTCCAGAAAGTAAGCTGGTAATGTTTACCTCATCTTCAATTTTGTCAGCATCTGTTAAGGGTTTGTAAGCGTCTTTGTTGGGATGTAAAGCAGCCACAAACTCATAGTAGTCGATGTAGCCATCGCCGTCCCGATCAAAGATGTCTGCCACGGCGCTCATCTCCAGACGGCTGGTGGGAAACTCTACAGGACCAGAGAGGTGTTGAGGGTAAAGCCTGAGAGACTTAAAGAAGACACTGTTTGAAATCTTTCCTTACTTGAGGACAGGATGCCATCGATGAATTCCTGCCTTGTGACTTTGCCATCCTGGTCTTTATCAATACGCCGGAAGAAATCCATGACGCGTGATTTCTTGTGGTTCATCCAGCGCATGTAGCGTTTCCTCCATACGTCAAAGTCAAAGTTGGCAAACTCTTTCAGCTTAGAGCAGAAGATTGACACATAACTGTTACTCAGGGTATTTTAAATTCAAATAGTTTAGATTTTTGCAACTGCACATTAGTTTCTTTTCAATCCACCTGCTGAATGAAAATGCAATTTCTCTCTCTGACAGTAAGTGGCACTTATGGAACAGCAGAAATATAGCGGTTACCCTTGTAAACCCTCTATACAACACATATGCGCTGAAATGTGACAAGTTTTCAGGCGTGTTATAAACACCTTAATGTAAAGATTAGAGATGCACCGTTAGAACAGCCAGGGATCGGAATCGGACGATTTTCCACATGATCGGCCCGGATCAGTGACCGGCCAGTCAGTCTCATGTCTTACCCATTCAGAGACCCATTTTTTGTTGCCAGCGGCAATAACGTCAGCTGCGCGTTCTCACTCTTCTCTCCAACGGCGAAGTGACACACACACGCGTCTCATTCGCTCCAGTTAAATAGTGCTTGTATTGCGCATAATTTTGCTAATTCCCGCAGGTTTCGAGTTCACAACAAAAGCGTGCGCACCACTGATCTATATAAGTGGAAAACACAGACAGAATCCAGTCATAAAAACAGAATTTACTGTATAATGTGGAATGGAATGGAATTTGTAAATTTTTGGATGAATTAACCAAAAGTAGGTCAGTAAACTTGTAAATAGTATTATGTAGACATACTATTGTATTGCTATTGTACAGTATAATACAGTACAGTACAGTCTTAATGTAATACTACTACTAATAATAACAACAACAATACAATACTTATTAGAACTTTATTTTTACTTTATTTCTTTTTTCTTCCATTTTTTAATTTTAACAGTAAACTCCTGTTGTGCCGCACTTTGTTTGCCAAAATTTAATTTTGTATTTGATTAAAAATAAATTAATGTTTTATGCCTTCATTTGATTACCAGAAAAATTAAAAAACACAACCAGAGTTTCTGGAAAAAAGAAGAAAAAACATTTAATTGGACCCTTTTATTATAAATTAATAAGTTATTTTTTATTAAATCAATTAATTAGACATGTTTTTGATTAAATCATTCACACGGAATCCAGAAAAATTTAAATGGAAAGAACGGAATTTGAAAAGAAATAAAACGGAATTTGGGAAAAAATAAAACAGATTTCATAAGGCCCTAAATTCTCAAACAGCTTGTGAGTACCAAAGTGAGTGGCTTACAGCACTTAATCAGTCAAATATATACAAAATCTTTTTACTTGTTTTTTATGAAACTAAAATTTTACTTGTTTGTATATGCTGTCAATTATAATTCTTTGAAAGAAAATCTGAATCATCAAAAATTGGTATCGGCAGGTCACACCACAAAAAAAACGGAAATCGTAAATGGCCAAGAAAATTGCAATCGGTGCATCTCTAGTAAAGATTGTCATTATTCACCAATAAAATGTTTTTTAAGGACCCGCAGGGACCCTGATGACTACATTCAATATGTCACAGATCTGAGGTCAGGTATGCATGTACGACTGACCTCCTCGAGTCTGTCCAGAGCATCGTTGAGCTTCCTCCTCCTGTCCAGAGCCAGAAGCCACACCTGCTGCCACTTACTAACCAGCAGGTTCACTCTGGGGTTCTTGGTCTCGATTTGTGCCTGTGATGCTGCGGCGTACATGGTTTGTGTAGGGGATCTCTTTCCTGATGACCAAAAACAAATGGCTTAAACAAACAATCATAATCAAAAAGTGAGTTCACTTCTGTTTGGTGGACTTTATTACAAAAGCAAAAGATGTTTTTTTTCTACGACTTAATTATTAGCATTAATTAATTGTTTAGTCAAAGGAACACATTTACATCTACTCAGAGAGTGTGCGATTTTGGACACAGCCTAAGTCTTTGTTTTAACAAACCCTATTCTAACCCTTAAAGGGATAGTTCACCCAAAAAGGAAAATGATCCCATGATTTAATCACCCTCAAGCATCCTGGGTGTATATGACTTTCTCCTTTCAGACGAATACAATCGGAGTTATATTAAAAAATATCATTGCTCTTCCAAGCTTTATAATGGCAGTGAATGGGGGGGTGAGATTTTCCAAAAAAGTGCATCCATCCATCATAAAAGTGATCCATAAGGCTCCAGGGTGTTAATAAAGGCCTTCTGAAGCGAAGCCATGCGTTTTTGTAAGAAAAATATCCATATTTAAAACTTTATAAACTAAAATAACTAGCTTCCGGCAGACGGTCTACACAAGTCGACTTGCGCCAAAAGAGTGACCTCTGACGAGTAGTGCAAGCTTTGACGCCTCTTGTGGTTCAAACAAATTGGGCTGGGCAACAAACTCAAGCCCCTCTTCTCTTATATCGTAATCCTCCGACATTTCTCTTTTAAAATTCATGACCTGTGTTTTGTTTTGCTCTATCCTCTGCGCTTCCGTGTTCGTCAATATGTCATACGTCAGGTCAGAGGTCACTCTTTCGCTGTGAAACAATGCGTGTCGGAAGCTAGTTATTTTAGTTAATATAGTTTTAGATATAGATATTTGTCTTACACAAACGCATGGCTTCGCTCCAGAAGGCCTTTATAACTCCACTTTTATGATGAATGGATGCACTTTTTTGGGCTTCAAAATCTCACCCCCCATTCACTCCCATTATAAAGCTTTATGAATTATAAAGAGCAATGATATTTTTTAATATAACTCCGATGGTGTTCGTCTGAAAGAAGATCATATACACCTAGGATGGCTTGAGGGTGACTAAATCATGGGGTTCATTTTTGGGTAAACAAACCCTTTAACACAAATCCTAATTTTCAAACCTCAACCCTTACCCCAACACTGACCGCTAAACCTAAATATCAAACCCTTCTCAAATAATGCTAAAACAATAGTATTGTCCAGGGAAGTCCAGCTAAGGTGCACGCACACTCCATAATAATGACTACTGTGAAGACCATGTGATGCCTGTACTCACTGACTGTTCGTCCTTTGCCCAGAACAGGGATTTGAGACTGAACCGGGGGGTCTGCTGTGGCTTTTCTCTTATGAGTTTTGGTGATTTTGTCCACATCCGGCTGCTTTCTGGTCATCTCTTCCATGAATGTCTTGTACACAGAAAAGACACAAACAGCTTGTTTTTACAATTCACACGAATAAACCTTTGACTATTTATGCAATGGAGTCAAACTGAGCTCTTGATGGTACCTGGTGCTCAGCGATGAGTGATTTGACTTCCTCTAACTCCTGAGGAAGAGGTTGCTTGTCTTTCTCGCCGAGTGTGGTCTCAGCCCACTGGAGCCAGTTCAGGAGGTCCTCCAGCAGTTCTTGAGTGGCCAGCAGGTCGGCCAGAGCACTGGACAGTCTCTGCTGGTGCTGACGAGCCCAGGCTGTTACCTGACATGGACACGGAGATCTGATAAGCCTACTCACACTGTGGACAGTGTTTACACCTGGTATTAAGATGCGTTTTGGTCGATTGGATCACAAGTAGACGACGTTAAATACAGGTGTAAACAGGGTCTAAAACGCTTTGAGCTTGTCCACAGAGGTAGTGGAAAACACATTCAACCGGATTGCTTTCGAAGTGTAAACGCTCATGTGGTTGAATGCGTTCGAACAGCCTCTAAAAGACCGTCTACTCTCCACCTACTGACCTAACGCGTGAACATTATGGGAAGCGCGCTAGACAGACAGGGTTTAAACTTTGACGGCTGAAGACCCAAGTTTGGTTTGAAGATGAAAAACGCACCAAGCACAATGTTCTCACACCATTCCTGATTTCTAACACACACTCACAGCGTTCGGCTGGTCTTGTGTCTGTCAGAGCAGAAAGTAAAGCTGATGCTCTCTGTGTGTTTTTCTGTCGTCTGTGTGTGTTCATATGTAAATTGCATGAGTTTATTTTGTCCATTAGACCAAAAGATCTGAAAAAGCCCATACATTTACCCACCCATAGCCCCTCCCCTCAAAGAAATCAGGACAGAAGTGGTTGAAAGTGGACCAAAGAGACGGATTAAAACACCAGGTGTAAATGGGAGTGTGTCTCACTCGTCTACTTGTGATCCGATCCATCAAAACACATCCTCATACCAGGTGTAAACAAGGCCTTAGACTGACTGCTAACAGTTATGGATCACCCAATGTGGGATTTGACCTACAACATTTTGGTTGCCAGCACAAGTATTTAAGGTATCACACAAAACTGGAAAGTACTTTTATGATTTGGAAAGATCTGATTGGCTGGCTTTACACAACTCTGGGAAATAAGAGAACAATGTAGTTTTATAAGTCCGTCTGGAAGTGTTGTATTTACAAGGTAAAAAGTTGATACAGTTAGCACATTTGAGGAAGAACTAGTCTCTGGATTCAGTGATTCAGATGAGTGTGGCAGGCTACAAGTATCAAATCTCTGAAAAGTGGCTTTCACACTGGAAGAGCGTTTTCATAGTTACTATAATTATTGCTGAAAGTACTCACTTTTTGGTGTATTCGCACCACAGGAACTGGGAAAGATTTTAGCTATAGGAACGCCTTTTGGGTGAATGATTAGCTGAATGCATGGCATACAAAACACAGACACCCGCCATTTTTAAAAAGCTGGGTAAACACACACTTTACATATACTTACTCCACGAACTAACATACAGAAGGCTAATGTCAACGGCATTTCCCTGTCGCATTGTGTTCATTTCTCAGCCTAGATGATGTCGCACTGCAAGTTGTCGTAGGAGATTTCGTCTCCTAGCCCTCCTTTTTGCTCTTTCAGTCGCATAACTAAGTCTACATTCCCTCTCCATTATCACGAAACCAACGACACACAACAAAAACTCAGCTCCGATTACGGCATCCTCCATCCTCTAGTTGTTAAATGCCGCGCTTAAATGATGTTGATGTAGGCCGGCTTACGTCACTTCAGAGTTCCTACTGGCGGTGCGAAAGAAACCAGAAAAACGGCCCTATGGGAAATGTAGTTCTCGGGGAACCGTCCTGGAACTGAGTTCCTATAACTACCCGGTGTGAAAGCCCATAAAGGCACTTTGTTGAGGTTGCAAGTAAAAAGATACATTTGTTCTGTTACATGTTAGTCAGATGGTCTCTTTAAGTCGGGTGCACATTGTACGATTTTGGCCACTATTTGGCTGTCAGACACAAATTCTGCAAATCCTAAAAGATTCCTCTAATCCTAGGCCAAAATCTGTAGTCGTTGATCACTAGTTTGATAGCCGATTAATCTTCACTGATAGCCGATTAATGATCATTGCGATCAAATTTTACCTCAGATGAGGCACAGTCCTGCAGTGTGACTTCTTCTACGACGACTGTCAAATCAAAAACAATAGCAGCACAGAACCTGATGACCGATTAGTGCGACAACAATCCCAAGCTCACAGTCACTGAACGTGTGAGAGATCGATGATGTAAAACTCCAGACGAGTCTTCTTGCGTGCATCCATTTTTAACCAGTCTTGACTGTCATACAGTCTGACATAAATGACAACAGACATGTTCCTACAGTCCATTTATAAAGGACTGTGCACCCGGCTTAAGTGAACGGTTCTTGGCCAGACTTAATACTCCTCTACTTTAATTCAGATATACATATCATGTATAAATATGATGTGCTTCTCATCAAATGTATCTGAATGATTCAGAGAAAACTAGCAGGAATAGACAAACCTCCTCAAAGCGCGCTTTAATGATGGTGTTCCAGTGTTTGATGGTGGTGATGGAGTCTGGGTGGCAGATGGACAGGATGGCCTCTCCCATGCTGGTGGCTTTATTCAGGGCTAGTCTTTTCTCCTCCAGCTTCTTCATAAACTCCTGCATGTACCAAAAGTCCTTTCATTAGTAAGTGGTCATGGTTACACAAAGAGAAGCCCATCTCCACTGCTATTGCTTCACAATCTGAGGACATGAATAATTCCTCAGGACGAGTGTTGGGGGCGAAATTAGATACGTGAGATGCATCCGGCTCACCATGACCAGTGAAAATTGTCCACAATGAAATTGTCAAACTAGATTGCTTCCATTATAATCTAATTACATAATTCAACTAAATTGTCTACACTGCAAGTGACGCCTACAAGACTACGTTATGGGGAAAGGAGAGGTTTCAATCATATTTGTCAGTAAAACAAAAACTGTCAGCTATTATAAACCCCAGTCTAAATAAACTTGGAGGTGATCAGGATCCCAATGCAAAGCAGAATAACACATTGTACTGACGGTACATTTTTCTGCTTATTACACGGCTACTTACCAAATAAAATAAATAAACGGACATGAAATATTAAGATTATGTCACACTTTAGATTAGGCTCCAATTCTCACTATTAACTATGACTTTTGCCTCAATAAACTCCTAATCACTGCTTACTAATAGTTAGTAAGGTAGTTGTTAAATTTAGGTATTGGGTAGGATTAGGGATGTAGAATATGGTCATGCAGAATAATGCATTAATATGTGCTTTATAAGTGCTAATAAACAGACAGTATCCTAGTAATATGCATGATAATAGGCAACTAGTTCATAGTGAGAATTGGACCCTAAACTAAAGTGTTTCCTAAGATTATTTTATTGTGTAAATAAATACCAAGGGGAAAAATAATTAATACACAAGTATTTGACTACATGCATTACATGCATTAAAAAAATAACTTGGATATTATAGTATAAATTTAAATGTAATATGTTAATTTACTTGTTATTTCAAAAACGTTACTACCAAAATCTGAATATTCAGTAAAATGTCGCCATTAAGCGCTGGTTGTTAGTAACTTTTTTACATAAAGAGAAACCCCATCATCGCCCAGGATGTTTGCTTCCTCAAACTGTGGACGTGAATGATGTCTCTGGGAACTATTTTCGATTGTGAATATGAGATCACACTACAAGGAAATATGGGTTGAACTGTTTCCTGGCAAGCAGTGGTTAATAAAGATTTGAAGCCATGTATGGCTTGTGTTACGCAGTTGGACTGTCAGAATGAGCCGGCTTCACATTATTAGAGCTAATAAAAAAAGAATGTCAAAGTTGTGGAAAACACAGACACACATTCTGTCTTGGACAGATTATGACCCCTCTGGCACACGCTTGCATTTAAACTCAATGCTGTAATGTAGAACAGATACAATTGCAGTTTTTGTGTATACTGTTGCCAGTAAATACTGATATTCTAATGTCATTGAAGGGTTTCAGAAGGTAAACATCACACTGATTAGTTTGTCTCATGTGGATTCTTTGTCCGTGTTGTGGGAAACTTGCCTTGTGCTGTTCGGTGAGAGCGCGGAGGGCTTCTTCATCGTCAGGAAGGGCACCGTGAAACCGAAGGCTCTGCTCCGCCTCGGCAAGCCACTCCAGTAAAATATGAACGGTGGAGTGAAACTCCTCCGCCTGAGGAACAGTGTACAAACATGCATTCATAAAGAGCAGATCGTAAATTTCCCATGCCTGGTAATCATCATTTAAAATTGCCTAATATTTTCAGAAACATACAGGGCTGAAGGCACACCTCAAGAAAAAATGTGCTTTTCTTTACTCCCGTAGTGTATGATTGCAGAAAAGGTATATGTTTGTATTGAACATTGATGGAGCAACAAATAATATAAAAATTAAAAAAAATACAAAAATATTTTTTTTTAAAGTAAAGATTCTGAAAGCATTGAATGAGATCCCATAATAATTTAATATGGATTTACACTAGTAACATTAAATTATATTTTATTATATGATATGATTAATATCATATTTTTTAAATATGATGGTTTCATTATAAATATGGTGATTATCTCTAAGGTGAACACCCAACTTAATATATGATATTTCCCATCTGAATCTAACCATGTCATGTCATAAATGTTAAAGTCAGCGGCTGTTTATTATTATGTTAGTTATTGTGTCTTTTATCCCAGATATCATACTTTTACATATTCTTCTGTTATTGAAAAACTGTTGCTTTAATTACCTTGAGCAAAACTGAAAATCATTAACAAGACCTTTGTATCAAAATATATTCAATAATTTTAGCGATTCTCATTTGCTACTTAAATCTACAACATTTTTAAAAACATCAAATATTAGATCAAATCAGCACAGAATCATGTTTGCGCTGCTGTCCGCAATCACGTCAAGGATCAGACACATTTCCACGTGCATCTTGAAAAGTGGATGTTTTGGAAAGTGCCGAGGCAAGTTTTTGTGCCATCTAGTGGTTTAGAGGAGAATAAAATCAAAGGTGCCTTTCACCCCGGTGTGCCTTTAGCTCCATTGTACCCTACTGTTCCTTTAAAGAGGTTTTTGAGACTGTCTTTGGTTCAATGCAGTTTTAAGAAGAAAATACTCAGCAATGATGTTGACTGATGAATTTGCACATGGTTTGTCTTAAAGAATATTAAAAACACCACACAGACATATAAACAACATTAAAAACTTGATTTAAACGCAAAGAGGTTAGCCAATTATAACAGTGGTCATTTACATAGTGACAGTAGCTCGTTTAAATCTAAGGGTCAGAAAGTCATTAAACTAAATGATGTTTCCAGGATATGTTTCAGTGTAACATTCGGCAGTCTTACCTGACACAGAGCCTGCTCAAGCCGTGTCTGTTTGGACACAGAGAGGCTACACACCGTCTCCCAGCGAGTGCTCAGCTCTTGCATCTGAACTTTGACCCAGGACGAGTCATCGTGGGTGTTGTCAATAAGCTCACGGGCCGAGCGCTTCAAAGCCTGAACGCTGCCAGTCCTCTTGCCCAACTCTTTCTGGAACACCTGTAGAGCACATGGACACACGTTTGATAAAAACATTCAACCAATCACCTTTTAGCTGCCTACAGCCTCATAAATGAGCGTTGAATGAATTTTGGCAACCGAAAATAATCGTCCGAAAAATAATTTTCGGTTTCAGATGAAACAGTTTTGGAGGGCGGAAATCATTGACTTCAATCAATAAATGTCATTTTGACTCTCTTTAATGAGTCGTGAGAGATCGCTGTAGCGCCTCAGTGAACCAATCATCTCTTCCTCTTTACTACTAGTTATAGCACCAAGTAAACATGAATGAATGAGGTCCAATTCTCACTATTAACTATGACTTTTGCCTCAATAAAGAGGGCCCTATGATTTCCGCGATGCAGAATACGTGGACGGAATCGCGGAATCCAGTCATAAAAACTGAATTTTATGTATAACGCGGAATTTCACAGAATTTGTAACATTTTTGATGGATAAATAAAAAGCAGGTCAGTACACTTAAATAAATAGCGATTTAGACTATTGTCTGTGAATATTAATACGCAAAAGACTATTTAAATATGAATCCTGGATGATCCTGTGTGAATGAATGGCGCAGACGAGCGGTTTCATTTACCACACACACACAAACATTGACGGCGATCTGAACCGTGCCCGAGCGCGTTTGAAAGTCTGGTTTGTTTGACTAGTGTGATCGCGCCGTACTGTGCCCGGGTGCGGTTCGTTGGGACTCGGGCGAGGTACGCATGTAGTGTGAGCGTGGAACAGCTGCTATTCCTGTGCTCTACTGGACATTTGCGCCAGGGCACGGGACAGGTCGTCATATCATACATACACAGAAACTCAAAGGTCTTCACGGAAACCCGTCAAAATAAAAGTTCAGTTTAACTTGAAATTGTGACAAAAATATATTACTGTTGTAAAAAAATTTTAAAGTTTGTTTAGTTTCATATGATTAAAAGATAAATTAAATTATTGTTTTATGCCTTCATTTGCTTGCCAGAAAAATTAAAATACACAATACAGAATTTCTAAAATATGAAAAAACTTTTCTTAGAAATTATTTTTTTTAATTAATAAATTGTTGTTTTTATGAATTCAAATAATTAGACATGCGTTTTGATTATTAAAATTTAATCAAACCATTAAAATGAAATCCAGAAAACAAAAACAGAATTTGGTAAAAAAAAAAATAAAACAGAATTTCAGAAAATAACATAAAATGGGGCCTCAAAATATGTAATTTTTGTTAAAATTGTAATAAATTGTTGTTAAATTGTATAAGTTTCATGATTTCAATTAATAAGACATGTTTTTTGATTACTAAAATTTATTTCAACCATTAAAATGGAGTCCAAAAAACATTAAAACGAATTCAAACAAGTTTTGTAAAGTTTTTTTCGAGTATGACTCATAAAGTGCGGAATTGCTTGTATGGGCACTTCTCCCGGATGAGCGCGTGCGCACACACACACACACACACACACACACATCAACCAGAGCGAGAGCAAGAGCGCGCCCATCAACGAGCTTCGTTCGGGTTACGGGAGCCGTCGGCGGCGCTGGCGTTGTGTTTTAGACAAGAAATCAACAGTGTCACTAAAGAAGTGTGTTTCTGGTTGTGAGGGAAAGATCACCTTGTTCAGCTTCCCAAATAACCCAGCGTTAAGGAAACAGTGGATGCAGTTTGTTTTTCCGGAGTTCTGCAAGTGTGTGTGTTTGTTCCCGGTCATGAGTGTAAACCGCAGGCGGTGAGTGAAACTGCATCAAACGTGTGTGTTTTGTTGGCAATCGGCATGTAAGTGCATATAATGTAAACAACACAAACGGATAGTGAATCGAAAGTTATCCAGGGATAATGCCATGATGTATTGTGTGTGTCTGTGGGTGTCATAGGTGTGTGTGTGCTCGTGACTCTTCGACCACTGCACGCCTCCACGGACTCGGCTGTTTTCGGAAAGAATCGATACATCGTATCTGTCTTTTATAAATCTGATCAAACTAAAGACTCTTCTGAGATATGAAGGATGCAATACTACTCTATAGTACTCAAGATTAACATGAGACTGGCAGAAACTGTGTGTTACGTACCCTTTAAGTTTAGGTATTGGGTCAGATTAAGGGATGCAGAATATGATCATGCAGAATAAGGCATTAATATGTGCTTTATAAGTGCTAATAAATAGCCAATATCCTAGTAACATGCATGATAATAAGCAACTAGTTCATAGTGAGATTGGACCCTAAACTAAAGTGTTTTACCAACTAACTTTTTCAACAGCCAGGCTTTTATGACACTTGCACACAACAGCAGTCACGTCAGCACCAAGTCATGACTTTCCATCAGCATTGGTCATTACAAAAAAATGAATATGTTGGCTCTGTGTTTTTTTTATGATGTGGTGTATGAAATATGGATCACTTTAGGTGATCCTTCCTTGCCTCACGACTACATAAATGTTGAGATATTTATAGAATGTTGTCAAAAAGCTGGATTTTTTTCAGCTCTAGATTGCATCGATAGAAATCAGGCGTAAACAGCACCAAACATAGTCAAAGATCGCTGGTGACCATTTTCTCAGGCCTCAATTATGATCATGAATGAGGTCATCATCACTAACCTCATCAGCTCAAGTGTGCTCTGATAACTCTTCTAAAGATGTCATTGACTTTGAGTTCGCCAGGAATCCTGTCATCTCTAATAGAAACCAGTGGGTTCTGTCATATTACACTCCCACTGATGAAACTACAGCATAATTATATTTTATTCTTGCCATAAACTCCAAATACAGAACAAAGAGGCTGAAAACACAGGGATGGATATTTTAAGAAAGCTGTGCAATGCTTGAAAAACACACACACACACACACACACACACACACACACACACACACACACACACACACACACACACACACACACGGCATGGGTCAGATTGGATGTCAAACTGCTCTTTTGTGTCATGATCTTGTCAAGGTATATCCTAGGGTATACCTTATTCATTTTTGTTATCACTGTATTATAATATGATTTATTTAATCTAGATTTGTACTGTATTTTAGATGAGGTTTGTTCTGCCATGTCACGTTACAGTATATCTGCTCTATGTATATGCATCGATCAATGTATATATGTGAATAAAAGCCTAAATTAAATGTTCATTATATAACATTTTAATATTTGTTTGAACAAAGCCTTTAAAGCTTTCATATTTGCAGGATTACATAAAACTAGTCTAATGGCTTGCTCTTTAGCAGAGCCAGAACAATCATATAATAATATATTGTGTAATAATATATATCATTACTTTAGATCTTTGTATCAATTTTATTTAATTATTAATTTATTCTTTCTTTGATATAATGTGCTGCAGTTCACCCTCATCCTTCCCTCGGGTCATTTTGACCCAAATTTTTTTTTTTTTTAAATTGTGTTCATCGGAGTGGTCCAAGACCCTAGGACTTTTGTCGCACTTGAACCACGAAAAAATTGACTGGATTCGAGGATCTGAATACATTCTGAAGAGAAACTGACTTTAGGACCCAGCGGAACAGCTCATCCGCTCCATATAGAGCTATAAGGCCATCTAGTGGCAAGAGTCATGAAATATCATCTTATATTATTATTTTTCCACAAGAGGTCAGCAAAGACACCAAATGTAAGATATTTTGAGCTGAATTAAAAGGGTTATGCATGAAATTGTGAGTTATTTTGAATTTAAGTTGAAAGAATGTGAAGAATGTGCTTAAATTATTTATTGATAAAATCTAGTAATTTAAAGGTAAAAAAAAAAAAAAAATTGCATTAACACTAGAACTACCGGAATTCTATAACTACTAGAATGGCCATATAGCGGTCATTCTAACCGTTCGTACTAGACTGGACCGAATGTCATTTTTCATGTCATATTTACATTCGAAGCTTCTATTGAGGTTTTAGAATTAAGTTTTATATGTCTATCATCATATGATGATGGGGCAGGGTGGGCGTTCCCCCTCGGCAGAAATTGCGTTCGCGGGGGCACTGCGGTGGATCGAAAACGGCACTTTCACTTTCACGATTAAAGGGGAAGGATTTGTTACAAAGTGCGAGGGAAGGATGAGGGTTCAGTGATGAAGAAGCAGCTTGTGTAAATCAGTGCACACTACCTTATGGCTGTCGATGAGGTTCAGGACGAGGTCTATGTCCCCATGAACGGGCTGATCTTCTGCTAGCTGTGGTTCCACTTTATACAGCCAGTCGATGAGAGCCTGCAGTGCGTCTGTGAACTGACCTGAGAACAGCAGAGCCTCCTCCAACTTGTTCTGTCTGTAGAAAACACAGCCCATACGGTGTCAAATACACAGCTGTGGACACATATTCTTCAGTCTGATCACGAATAATGCAGTTAGTTGACAAATAACAAGGACATTAACTAGTTTACTCAACAACATTAAGATTTTAGCTTTCAATTGATATAAATGCATAAAGGAAAATATGTATTTTACTGTAGGTGTTCTGATGTCACCTTTAACTTTTTTGCATTGCAGTAAAATAGCCCTTTGATATGACAATTATTCATACATTTATGGAATGAGAATATTGGAAAATATGTAAAATGTAAAACTTCTTCGGGTGCAAATGTGCATTATTGTCATAAAATACACCAAATTATCCCAAAACAGGCTTAATTTTGATATTGCAAAATATATACATCTATTTTTTTTAAGAGGACCAATGAAACGCCTTCCTTTGTAGTCTTGAGTTTTCTTCCCGGAGCAAACACGTCACAATATTCCTCATTTAAATAATTAATACGCAGAATAAAGGGGCGGGGCCTGGTTGAGTTAGTTAGTAGTGTGTTGAAACTGGCAGTTATGGTAAGGGGCGGGACATTTCCCAAACACGCTGGAAGCGCTTGACCAATCACAACACACTGCTCCAGCCGACCAATCAGAACACATTGTGCTTTTCAGAAGGAGGGTCTTCGTAGAGACAGGAACTAAACAGAGTGTTACTGACAGACTGGGAAGAGAGGAGCCGCAACAATGGAGGATATGAGGAAATAATCAACATTCAAGCAGAAAAAACCGGCTCTAGTAGAGCCAAAAACAACATCAAGACTAATGAGCTCTTTAACAGCCGAGGGGGGATAAATGTAACCAGAACGTGTTTGCCTGAAATCCATGTACCTCTCCACAGATTTCCCGCAGACTGTGTCCCATTTGTCCCTGAGCTCACTGAGCATGTCGTCCAGTTTCTGGTTGTCATCTTGCAAGGAGGTCTTGTCCTTCAACGCTCGGCCCGTGCGACTCGTGGTGTCATACACCGAATGCTTGCTGCCCAGTGCTTTCTGGAACTCCTACACAAGACAAACAGAGGCGAGGGGTCATTCAAACGGCGCTCAAGGGCACGCGCCATCCTGTGAGGCCTTACGGGAAGCCCGATGTCATCAGATCCTGCCATTTGTATTTGGGACTGACTCATCAGAACATCTGAGGCACTGCTGAGCTGTTAATTACATACCAATATGCACACAATCCTCCACCCACTCATATCCTGCTTCATAACCACTGATGGTGGAGATCGAGGGGCTTGACCTCAGTTTTAAAGCATTTCGAGAAACATCAAACATGCTTAGTGTATTTACTTCATTGTGTGCCATGAAAAGGTGGACCTCTTTAAACCTCTAAAATTATAATGCAAACCTCTGGTTATTTCCAAAAAGTGGGAGATTGAATTATATGGGAGAGTAACAGGATGACACTTCTTATGACCCACATTCAGTGAGTGAAAAAACACCTGGCATTGTGATTCACACTCTCCGTCAAGCAGCACGTCAGATGCTCCACATACACAGATGGGGGATAAAAACATAGTAGCTAATGGTATGAACAGGAAGTCTATATGACCCTCTTTACACCTGGCATTAATATCCGTTTTTGTGATTGAATCACACGTAGTCAGCGCTAAATACTGGTGTAAATACAGGGGGATTTATACCTTTCTCACTCGTGAGCTGCATAAAACGGGTTTGTTCGTTCAGTGTTTGCTCCTGTGAAAGTGATGTAGAGTGTGACAAGATAAGAGAGGAATGTCTTGATGAAATCAGAACACAAGGAGACACATCTGGAATGCATGTTAAAGTGTTAGTTCACCCAAAATTTATAAAAATGCTGTCATCATTTACTCACTCTCATGTCATTTCAAACCCTTTGAAACACAAATGAAGATATTTTTAATGAAATCTGAGATATTTCTGTGCCTCCATTGTAAGTCTATTCACTCACTCTGAATTCAAGTCTTCTGAAGAGACATGATCACATGAGGTAGAGTAATTGATGACAGAATTTCATTTTTGGATGAACTAACCCTTTACTACTCTGCATAAACTGCTTAGTCCACTCTTACAAGTAAAGTTTTTTAAAACTGGTCATAACTTTTTAAGTCAGTTACATAAAAACATATATTGCTCTAATTTGAATCTGAAAGGTAAGGTTACCCCTTTACTAACTGCTAGTTGGCCAGAGTAGTTCTTAGCTAGTTTTAACATAGTGGCTGTGTTTGTGTAACTGGCCCCAGGTGGAAATGGTAATACGTCTACCCTGACCACCTGTGATCGGAGTAAACACTGGGTAATGGACTGGTGTCAGTCACCTTGTGCTGGGTTAACTGTGTCTTGATCCGGTCTGGATCATTAGCGATCTCCAACTCAGAGTCCAGCGCTCTCTCTGACTCTTCCAGCCACTCCATCAGTTTGTTCCAGGTCTCATGGAACTGCAAAAGACAAGAGCACGAGAATCCATTTGTGTAGTAAGCGGTATATTGTAGCATTTTCTTTTCCCTGCTTTTATCAGATACAGTTGCTTTACACCATTGAACCACAGAGGATTTCATTTGGCTTTGTTCATACTGAACAACAAAATATTCTTTCATGTCCAACAAGTTTGCTCAGAATCAATTACATTTGTTTGCATATATATATTTACCCCACAATGGGTCAGTTTTTTATTAGATGCGCCTTTGGCAGCAATTCCAAAAGTGTCTGTGTTGATACCAAGTGTGCCGCACACGTCCTGAAAAGTGAAGCCAAAGCGTCTCGATCGCCCCCAGGTGGTTGGTCCCAGTATAGGTCATAAACCCCGCCCCCTCCATGTATTCTAATGTGACGTGAGACAAACTAAACAATCAAATTACACTTCAAATACATTTTTTCCAAAGATGGTTTCTGTCATTTTAGGTAGTTTTTACCACGCTGATGTAAATTCAAGTGTTCATTTTTTTAAAATAAGTTAGGTTTTAGCGAAGTTGTCACTGAGGCACCAATGGACTTTTTTCGGGATATCCGGGAGGAGATTGGGGCTTTAATTTCTACATTTCCATAGCTGTTTATTTCACACCGACATAATGAGTTGTTCTGCAGCTAACAGATATTACGGGAGTGTGGGCGGGGTTTTAATATCGCGGCTCTACTTCCTGCTCTCTACTGCGCAGACTCGGTCCCAAATCAGTGCAAGATGTCAACGCCATATTCGGACATTGGCAGCTTCACTTTTCTACAATGAAGGATAGTAAAGGGGCGTCCATCTTTTTTTACAGTCTATGGTTGATACTGTAGGACTTTTATCAGCTCTGCACATCTGGACACTGCAACATTCCTCATTCTTATTTGCGAAAGTGATCCAGCTCAGTCAGGCTGCATGGAGCTCGTGAGTGAACAGACTTTTTCAAGTCCCCTCATAAATTCTCTACTGGACTGAGATCTGGACTTGACTTGGCTACTCCAGGACATCAACATTGATGTTTTAAGCCATTCCTGTGTAGCTCTCTCTGGCTTTATGCTTGGGGGAAACAAATCATTGCATAAGTCTTGCATGGACAATGCAGGGATTTCCCTGTATTTTCCTACATTTATTTTATCCTGTACCCTCACAAGCCTTTTTTCAAGCCAATCCCCATAGTATGGGGGGATCACTGCAATTTTCTGCACCAGTGACGATTTATGTGTGTTATATTAAAGAGTGTAAATAATAACAAAAAATTATAAATAAATAAATTATTATTAAATGTATATAATGTGTAATATTGTAAAATAGTATTAAAAAAATTAAAATAAAAATCCTTTTAAATCACTTCGTAGAGATCTGTTTTCACTTTGACATTAAAGAGTCTCGTTCTGTTGATCAGTGGAAAAAAACTCCAATTAAGTCCACTGTGATTCAATCTTTACTACAGTGACTGCGTGCTTTTTAAATTTGTTCTAGCACACGGGACTATTTTTCGCACCTGTTTGGCACGTTTCCTGGCATCGTCCAGCTGGCGTCCTCTCTCCACTGACCGCTGCACGACCTTCTCCCAGCGGCCTTGAACGCTTAGCAGGAGGTTCTTGATCAACACCACATCCTGTTTCTGACTGAAGTACTTGAGGTGTGTTCCTGTCTTATCCAGCTCGATGATTTGATCCCGATGAGAGTTCACCTCAGTCACAAACACCTGCGAAAATCCAGAAGATCCATTTTAGGAAACATAATTATGGAAAATGACTATTTCTTTCAACTGCAACAACATGGCTCATGAAATAGAAGCAACAGATCTTTTCAACCATATTATGTTGTGTAACGGATTATCCAAAAAGAAAAAATGTAAGGCGGGGACTTGTTTCTGTGCATCGGTTGTTGATTGGATGTTGAGATGTGGGTGTGGCACTCAACAGTGTATGCAAATGAGCGTGAGCTTGCATGGGCGGCGTTTAAGCACACTAAGGGTACGTTTACACGACAATGAAGTACTTCTTCGTGTTTTTCGCCTACAGAGGACAACGTTTGTCAAAACGATCCTCGTTCACACAGATCCACGAAAATGACTAAAAATGCTGTATTTTGCTGTCAGGCCAGTAGATGGCGATGTCACTTTGTAAAGAAACACTACGCGCTTATAGACTGAACACATAATATGCATGCGCATGACGTCACAGTTTTCACAAATTCACGTTTTTGTAGTTTACAGAGACGATAGTGGTGTCATTTTCAAAAACTTGCACTTTGAAACCCATTTTCAGAAGATTGTAATTGCAGGCCCCCAAAATGCTGTTGTCGTGTAAATAAACGGTCAAAAAGCAAAACATTTTTAGCTGGAAATGGTGTCGTGTAAATGGAGCCTAAATCATTTGAGAGTCCTGCATACGTCACCAAAGAGAAGTCTGTCATTTCACTGGAGGATCCAGTTACACATTTTTTATTTAAAATCACGAGGTCAATTTTTTTTGTAAAATGAAACAAAATGAATTGTTCAAAATAAGATCAATAACATGCACTTAGAAAGTAGATAAGGTGTATTGACATTAAGTGTTATATCATGGTGTATATCATGTCAAAGAGCACTGACCTTATGCTCGTCTATCTGGAACATGATGGTCTCGAGGATGAGAGAGGCAGGAGATATCATAGTGAGCATCTGTTCGGCCTGGGTCAGCCAGTTGATGAAATCCTGCAGTGAGTTATGGAAGTCTGTGGCCATCGCCTGAGCTTCCTCCAGTTTCACCTATGGGCGATCAAACACACACACATTAATGCTTTTTTCCATGTTCATCTCTCTTTAGTGTGTAATGTTGCTGTTTGAGCAGCGGGAGTTCGTCTCTATATCAGTGTCACTGTTTCTGAACTCCCTGAAACGCTTCCTTTGTAGTCTTGAGTTTTCTTCCGGGAACAAACACGTCACAATATTCTTCATTTAAATAATTCATATGCAAAATAAAGGGGCGGGGCCTGGTTGAGTTAATTAGTAGTGTGTTGAAACTGCTGGTTATGGTAAGGGGCGGGACATTTCCCAAACACGCTGGAAGTGCTCGACCAATCACAACACACTGCTCCAGCCGACCAATCAGAGCACATTGTGCTTTTCAGAAGGAGGGGCTTCATAGAGACAGGAACTAAACAGAGTGTTACTGACAAACTGGAAGAGAGGAGCCGCAACAATGGAGAATATGAGGAAATAATCAACATTCAAGCAGGAAAACCTGCTCTAGTAGAGCCAAAAACAACATCAAGACTTTGTTAAAGAGGACAACTATAAGTCATTTGTATGTTGACCTCCTGAACAGTGTAAACAGCACTTTCACACCATTAATGTTTGTTTAAGTGGCCTAACGTCAACTTCTGGCTCAACCAATGGGGTTTGAGGAGGGACTAGCTGTAATAAGCTGTTATAGCGGAGAACAGAGTGGTTTGACAACAGAAGATGAGGGTGGATGACTGTTTGGGAAATGTGTTTTAGTAAGGCAAGTTAGTAACAAGATATGACAAGACACCTCTTGAAATTTTGTGAAATATAATGTAGCGATATGGCCAAAAAATCATATCTCGGTATTTTTTGGTTGAATGGCGATACACGGTATATATCCCAGTATTTTCTACGTTTTTCTATTTGGATAAAAAAAAAAATCTGTATAAAAAAATCTTTAATAATAATTTTATTTCACATCCTGCCCAGTGATGTCCTAAAAACAATGTTGATATTGAAGGCTATAAATAAATACAGTGAATGTAATGTAGGCTATGCAATATATTATGTGCAAAAAGGGGGTTTACAATCTAAAAACAAAATTAATAATTTTGTTTTTAAATTCACTAAACTAAAAATGAAAATAGAAACAAAAGCATATTAGCCTATATTTGATTACCCCATTATAATGGTCACTTTCATAAAAATATACTTACTTGTGGGTTTAAAATTTCACATATGGCACATTTATTGTCCAACAACAAATATTTTAGAAATATGTATACTTTAGTCAGAATTATTGTGTTCCTATTGCGCTCCGTCTGTTTGGCGCGAATGCGCGTGGCGGCGCTCGTTCACGGAAGCCTGAATTTTAGCGGAGATTCACTTGAAGAAGGATCGTCCTCTCCTGACAGCAAAATGGACATATTTGCATGACTTTGTAACATTTACAGATGGAGAATATACCTGTGAAATGTAAGTTATGCACTGAGGAAAGCACCACATTTCAAATGCATTAAACACCGCAAGTATTTATCTGTCTGTCAGCATCTCTCAGAGCATCTGACAGGACAAGCTGCTTTAAACTATACGTGTTAACTATATCTTACCAGTTATTTTGAAGCCCTTAATATAAAGCATGTGTCATGTTGAGGACAAGTTGTATCATGCACTTTCCCTGCATCAGCTCATTCTGCGTACTCCGCTATTTTTCAGATGCGCTCGTGTCAATCTACTGTATATCGATATAAACGGTATTGCCTCATTCCATATCGTCTCTAAAAAATATATCGATATATTGTACAAACTCGATATACCGCCCAGCCCTAATATGATGTTAACGTTTGGAGCCTTTTCCTCGTGTCACTGATAGGCAGAAGAGGATATGAGACAGGAACTTCAATGATCTCATCATGTGACTCACCGTGTGTAATGCGAGGTCTGGTTAGCATCACATGTCAGGAGGTATTTTTGTGAAAGCTGCAAACTTTAAAGGATGACTTCACTATGCTACAGATGACAAGAACTTGTGTGGTCAAATTCCTGTTGTAAACGGACGCCTTTGCCAAGCTCCAGATTCAACACAGCAAACTAACCCAAATCAGATTTACATTAATCTGACGTCAGCCTATGAACAGCCAGATCTGATCTGGACATTTTAGAAGCCTTTTGTTTTCCATTGAATATATGCTAATTTTGAACTTTGAGAAAGAGTACAGCCAAAAACTGAATCATTTACTCATCCATATTCTATAATTTTTGCATTTGCTCACCTATATGTTATAATACACTGATTTAAATAGGCAAGTGCTTAAGAGTCAATGACTGGATCATTATTGCAGTGATTTTTATGTTTCTTGCATGTTATACAGTGGGGAGAACAAGTATTTGATACACTGCCGATTTTGCAGGTTTGCCCACTTACAAAGCATGTAGAAGTCTGTAATTTTTATCATAGGTACTCTTCAACTGTGAGAGACAGAATCTAAAACAAAAATCCAGAAAATCACATTGTATGATTTTAAGTAATTAATTTGCATGTTATTGCATGACATAAGTATTTGATACATCAGAAAAGCAGAACTTAATATTTGGTACAGAAACCTTTGTTTGCAATTACAGAGATCATACGTTTCCTGTAGTTCTTGACCAGGTTTGCACACACTGCAGCAGGGATTTTGGCCCACTCCTCCATACAGACCTTCTCCAGATCCTTCAGGTTTCGGGGCTGTCGCTGGGCAATACGGACTTTCAGCTCCCTCCAAAGATTTTCTATTGGGTTCAGGTCTGGAGACTGGCTAGGCCACTCCAGGACCTTGAGATGCTTCTTACGGAGCCACTCCTTAGTTGCCCTGGCTGTGTGTTTCGGGTCGTTGTCATTTTGGAAGACCCAGCCACGACCCATCTTCAATGCTCTTACTGAGGGAAGGAGGTTGTTGGCCAAGATCTCGCGATACATGGCCCCATCCATCCTCCCCTCAATGCTGTGCAGTTGTCCTGTCCCCTTTGCAGAAAAGCATCCCCAAAGAATGATGTTTCCACCTCCATGCTTCACGGTTGGGATGGTGTTCTTGGGGTTGTACTCATCCTTCTTCTTCCTCCAAACACGGCGAGTGGAGTTTACACCAAAAAGCTCTATTTTTGTCTCATCAGACCACATGACCTTCTCCCATTCCTCCTCTGGATCATCCAGATGGTCACTGGCAAACTTCAGACGGGCCTGGACATGCGCTGGCTTGAGCAGGGGGACCTTGCGTGCGCTGCAGGATTTTAATCCATGACGGCGTAGTGTGTTACTAATGGTTTTCTTTAAGACTGTGGTCCCAGCTCTCTTCAGGTCATTGACCAGGTCCTGCCGTGTAGTTCTGGGCTGATCCCTCACCTTCCTCATGATCATTGATGCCCCACGAGGTGAGATCTTGCATGGTGCCCCAGACCGAGGGAGATTGACCGTCATCTTGAACTTCTTCCATTTTCTAATAATTGCACCAACAGTTGTTGCCTTCTCACCAAGCTGCTTGCCTATTGTCCTGTAGCCCATCCCAGCCTTGTGCAGGTCTACAATTTTATCCCTGATGTCCTTACACAGCTCTCTGGTCTTGGCCATTGTGGAGAGGTTGGAGTCTGTTTGATTGAGTGTGTGGACAGGTGTCTTTTATACAGGTAACGAGTTCAAACAGGTGCAGTTAATACAGGTAATGAGTGGAGAACAGGAGGGCTTCTTAAAGAAAAACTAACAGGTCTGTGAGAGCCGGAATTCTTACCGGTTGGTAGGTGATCAAATACTTATGTCATGCAATAAAATGCAAATTAATTATTTAAAAATCATACAATGTGATTTTCCGGATTTGTGTTTTAGATTCCGTCTCTCACAGTTGAAGTGTACCTATGATAAAACTATGATAAGACTTCTACATGCTTTTTAAGTAGGAAAACCTGCAAAATCGGCAGTGTATCAAATACTTGTTCTCCCCACTGTATGTTTGGCAACAGTTCTTCTAACCCTAATTGATGGAGTGTGTATCTTTTCATTTCTTAAAAAACTATGTAGGAAGACACATCATGGCCATATTCCAGGATGACAATGTCCAGATTCATCAGCTCAAACTGTGAAAGAATCACCTCTGAGTCCAGAGCTTAAATTCATTGAAAGTCTTTGGGATGTGCTGGAGGAGACTTTACAGAGTGCTTGACTCTTGCATAGGCAATACAAGATCTTGAGCAAAGAATTATGCACTTGATGGAAATAACATCACAAGATTTATGAGGTGCATCAATTTTTGGTCACTGCAATAATGTTCCAATTATTTGCCTATTTAAATCCAAACAGAGACTTTTTTTTTGGCTGGGCAGTGTATCACACAAGTCTTATTTTTGCTTTTTAAAGCTGCTTTTATGGTGTTTTTAGTCTGTTTTATACCATATGCGTTCATTGGGCCTCATTCATGAAACACGAGCAGAACGAATTTGTATGTAAATCGTTCGTAAAGCCATTCTGACGTAAATTTTCGGATTCACGAAAACGTTATTCTTCAACGTATTTTCAAAATGTTAGTTGGTACGAAAGAAATTTTTCACCACGTGTAAATGGTGTGTAAAACATTTGAACGTTCTGTGTTCTAATTTAGGCAAACTGATGACATTGCATTTTGATGCACTATGTACTATAATAATATTTCACGAGTTGATTTGCCTGGTCTTTTTTTTTTTTTAAACTGTTCAACTTTGGGTAATAGGCAGCACTCGTCACTGTCACTTTACCCAGCCGTCCAATCACAGTGGAGGAGGGGCGGGACAAATACTACACCGACCAATCATGCTACTTGTACAATGACTGAACAACAATGGAGAAGTTAATATTGCTGGTTACTGCATTTTTATATTCAGTAATATTCTTCAAAATGAGATACTAGTAACACATTACTGCCATGGATATTCTGTATCATAGCAACCAAAGTATCTCAGCTGGAAACGCTGCGCTTGCAATGCACTTTCAAGCGCCACCAGCTGGCCATTTTCAGAAGAGCACCAGACATTTTTTAGCTGGCTAAAAATGCTTTGGTGGACACATGATAATTGAATATTTATTGCTAGGCATATGGCCAACTGGTCTCTTTAGCATTTATGCAATACACTGGAGCCAAACCAGAAGGAAGTCCAGAAGATTCCACAGCGTTCCTGGGCACGTAATTTGCGTAGTTGTAACTCATGGGCGGGGATTATGCTAATTATGAATGAGCGTGCACGTGCGCCCTATTTACGAATGTTTGGAATTCATTAATATATACACGTTTAACTACCGAATCCGTGGTATACGAAGTGTTTTCGCAAAGGTCCATTTTACACGCAAATTACTCCGAATTTGCTCATATATTTACGAAAGTTTAATGAATGAAGCCCATTGTACAGAAAAGAACAGCGTGAATATTCTTTAAATGTTCTCCTTTTGTGTGGCACAGAAGAAAAAAACAAATCATACGGGTTTGGAACGACGACAAGGGTGAGCAAACGATGACAGAATTTGTGTTTTTGGCTATATTATTGGTTTATCCATCGCAGACAACTCGACATTGTTCTGTACTGATTTATAACTCACTTTGGGCATGTGCTCAAGTGAGAACACATCAAAGCACAACAGCGTACAGATCTGATATCACAGCTATACTTCAGCTCTGGGATCCAAACCAACAGCCCAGTGATGATGATGATGATGATGAAGCTAATGAGTCAAACTGACAGGAAGAACACAGGGAACCCTAACAGAGTGGCTGTTCTCACCTTCCTCTCCATCACTTTGGCCTGAACACATTCCCATTTGTCCTGCAGGTTGCGTAGGTCCAGTTCAGTGGTGCTGTCTTGACCCTCAGGGGTCATGGCCAAAATCTGCTGTCCTCGGTGAAGAAGTTGCTTGTATATTTCCTCTTTCGCTTCCAATGTACCGCAGAGCTCCTACAAACACACAGAGACATCGTGTTTGTGGGTTTGGATTGTCAAGAGAATGAGTAAATGATGACAAAATGCTCAATTTGGGGAGAATTATCCCTCTAAACAAGGCTTTTATGATAAACATCCTCTAATAGAATGCTTAGATAAACCAAACTCAGCAAAACTGTAGTAACAAATGCATTATTCTAATTGTTGATATGTAAAACAAATATTGTGTCCATTAGCTGTTACAAGCTTGCCATACGTGTGCAGATCAGTTGTAGTAGTAAACACGTACCAGATGGGTGTTAAGCTGCTCTCGGGCCGTGTCTGGTAAGCCTCCGAGGGCTTTAGATGCTAACAGCTGACGCTCTGTGACTTTCAGCCACTGCTGCATGTCTTCAATCTCACCATGGAAACCTTGAGCCTGGAAAGCAGATCAGCCAGCGTCACAACAATAGAGTTCACACATTCATTACCGCTGGCTGGAGGGGTGGCATTCAAAGAACCAGGGCTTGATTAATGAGCGCAGATTATTAGCCTTAAAAATGGCAGGTATTCTGGATTCAGAAACAAGAACAACAGTGTCTGGAGAAAAAGAGTAAACACAATCAATTCTTTAACAGAATGTTTTGGGTTGAAACCTATGGAGCAGGTGTGCAAAACTGTAAGCAAAAAAGTTTTTTGTAATTTACTAAAACTAGTGCGCGTTAACACACGCGATTCATTTTTTCATATTAACGTGTTAATAATATTTCACGCAATTAACGCAGCATCCGTTTTTTCCTGTCGTCCTTTGGCTAGCGTTACATTATATGATCACGCTCTTATTCATGCAAATGCTTTTAAACCATTCAAGCTCGATAAGACACAAAAGAGAATGCAGTGCGGTACTGGCGCGCGCCTGTGAACACACACACACACTTGTGCGCACAGACAGACGCTTCAGACTGCGCCTGAACAGACGAAAACACAAAATTATGCCAAAATGCCCATTTTTTCGAGTATCCTCGCCAGTATCTTCACTTAAATGAGTTAAATGATGCTTAAATGAACGTAAAGAAAATGTATCAGATCCGCGTCATGTGACATCAGCTCTTAAAGTGACAGTAGCCTAATATTCCTGCTGCTGTCTGTCATTAATGATAATCAAAAAGCAAAAGACAAAGAGAAAACCACTCACTGCTCTTGACTGAATAACTTTTGTAGCTTCAATAAGGATTAATCTATATTTAATTTATAATTTATGCAGACTGTGAAGCGTTTGATAACTTTATTCAATTTCTGTATATTTCCTACCGGTTAGACCGACCCGAAGCACTGTTTACAAGGTTACATGGGTCAAAAACAACAAAAACAATAACTTTTTGTACATTTTGACAGGGCAAGTAAAAATCTGAACCGGTCTGACTGGGCCAATAGAAAAATTGAGCCCTGATATATGAGACATTTATTATAATGGGTTTATGAATGTATGGGTTTTAAGTTCACTTAAATTTAAAAGTTGTTATATTATTTAAAGCCTAATAAATGGTCAAATTTATAGATTTCAATTATACTGTAGTATTGAATGGCTATAATTAATGTCTAAAATTGAGAAAAAATCAGTTTCATAGACTTCTTTCAAAAAAAGATGGCATTAAACAAATATTTTAAATATACTAACTTTAAGTTGTTTCTACTTAATTTGGAGATTAATGTGAAATTATTACAATATAGAAATATATTAAAAACTTTAATGTTAGGTGCGATTAATTGTGATTAATTACAGAAAAATGTTCGATTCATTCTGTTTTGTTTTTTAATCGATTGACAGCACTAATTAAAACAAAACTTATTTGCCATTTGGTCATTATTAATTGTACATGTCAAAAATTCATCTGGACATTTAAATAAAAATTAGGAAAAAGATTAGGTTTATATGGTCAACTTCAGGTGTTCACACATCAAAGCAAACTCTTTGAGTGAGAGCATGTGGACATCGAACTCTTTACTGCTTCTCTTTCACATTCTTTAAGATTTAGAGAGGCAATTTTTGGCCTCATGTTGAGAACATCATCAATCACATCTCCATTTTAGGAAACGCTCTGCCTCTGAGATTCCAGAGGGTTTCCAGGCCTCTGTCTGGCTGGCATTCGCTCCTGACCTGCAGCAGGGCACTGTCCAGAAGCTGCCATCTCTGCTCCGTCTTCTCCAGGACAGTCTTCCAGCGCTGGTTGAGGTTCTCCAGCTTGTTCTGCAGACCACTGGCCTCCTCTCCAGCGCTGGAGTCAACCAGCTCACTGCCGGCCTTATTCACCGCCTCCACTGTGGTCTTATGGGCCAGCACGTCGTTCTGCAACACCTAGCGAATGCAAAGAAATGACAAATCGTGAGATCTCCAACGCTTGTGGACATCACAGAGTGGTTCTGTGGCCGCGTTATGAGCTTGGGACGTACGTGGTGCTTTGCGAGCTCGATCTCGATGGCTTTGGGGTCACCGCAGGCCTTCCTCTGTTCACTGAGCAGCTCTTCAGTATGAGTGAGCCAAGCCAGAAGTTCATCTAGAGCATGCTGGAACTGCCCAAGAGCCAAAAGCGCACCCTCCAGCTTGTGCTACAAGAGATGCGGACACAAACCAGACATTAAAACACTGTTATGAATGTGTAGTGTAGTAAAACATGACAGCATCGGCACAACCAAAGGCGAAAAACAGTCTGCATTCGAAAATATGTCACATTATGGAAATGTTTCAATGTTGTTTTGCAATGTCAAGGAAACATGCAACTAGATAATACAAAAATACAACTAGTTTTAAGTCGACATGAACAGGCCTGCCACCATGAATTTTGGGCTGACTATTATTTGTCATACAAAAAAAAATATTTTAAATGATTCTGTTCTGTTTATGTCACTGACAGTGCAAGATTAATACGTTATTGTTGTTTTACTTGGAATCCTACATAACGCAATAATAAAAATTATAATAAAATAGGCCCATATGATTCACTTCAATGCTGTACAAATTGATGTTTATATAATATAATATAATATAATTAATATAATATAATGTAATACAATATAAAAGATTAATTTGCACATCATTGAAGTGAATCATATATAATATCATATAATATAATATAATAGATTAATTTGCACAGCATTGAAGTGAATCATATATAATATAATATAATTAATATAATATAATAGATTAATTTGCACATCATTGAAGTGAACATATATAATATCATATAATATAATATAAAGAATAATTTGCACAGCATTGAAGTGAATCATATATAATATAATATAATATAACATAATATAATATAATATAAAGAATAATTTGCACAGCATTGAAGTGAATCATATATAATGTCATTTCTTCAAACGCTTAAATTTCTTTTATGTGAATGGCAAAATGTGATTGATTTAAACTTCACAATTATCGCAGTTATCTCAAATAATTGCGAATAGATTAAATAACCATGATCAGACGATTAATCAATAAATGCAACAGGCATATCTGCGTTCATGATTACAATCCAATCAATTCCCGACGGATAAAATCTGCTCCTTTTTTAATATCCTGCTGTACTGTGAGATGCATCACATTGACAGACACAAAATGTGTTGCGAACAGCATTGACTTTAGAGCCTTCTCAGTGTCGGACCTGTCTGTTGATAATCTTTTTATCCAGGCTGTCCCAGAGCATTTTCAGCTCAGTCATCGGCTCCAGGATGGACGTGCGGTCGGCTTCCTCGACCACCTTCTTTAGCAGGAGCCCGGCCTGATGGTTCAGCCTTTCCATCTCGATCTGTAGCTGGTATGCATCGCCTTTGAACTCCTTCACACACACACATTACAGCACACATTACATGATGAGATCACAGTCAGATATATGAATGTTAAAACACAGCCATAGTGAGACAGTCTCTACAATAACACAGTGCCAGGCTATTGTGAACTGTCTAGTAAATTCTTAGGAACTGCATACAAATGAAATCTTGGACTAAAAGCATGTTGGTTCACCTGTAAACCATTTTAAAAACGTTACTGTTTAAACATTTTCAATTGTGCAGGCTTAAACCAACTGTGTAAGAAGAAGCAAATGAATGGCTGTGTGTAAACACAGCTGCTGTGTGGTCCGTCCGCTCAATTATATTCATGAAACAATCAGAAATGAAAGGGACTGGAGATAAATAGCTCTAAACTTTGATCTGGACGCACTATGACTTCAACAAAAGGCAACGTGTCATGGGCATGAGAAAATCTCCCACACACGAACAGTAAATCAGTACCTTCAGCTCTTCAATCTGCTGTTTCACAGTCTCCAGGTCTGTGCCCACGGGCGACATCGAATCCAGTTTGCTTTCCATAATATCCACGGAGTCAAACATGTTCTGCAGAGGAGGGGAAAGCTATTGTCACAGGCTGCACAACATCCGAGCTTTACAACGAGTCGAGTTTCACTTATAGCCCCAATACAAACGTGGCTCCGATGACAGTGAAAATGAACAAAAGCCACACCTAAACCAATTCTACTCAAATCTGGAGTTTTGGGAAAACAAGTACCACTGGTTAATATTCACCTTGATTCCTTTATAAGAGATAAAACCTGACTTAATCAGCACTTGAACTAATCATTCGCTTAAAGGGGATATATTAATCGCTTCTTGTATTGCCAGTGTGTGAACAGCTTGTATCAGAACTTAAAAACAAGACCTTCCCCGACTTTCTAGGTTGTCTGTGAAAGTCTGTAGACTGATTTTTATGTGAAGGTCTCATGCCGGTTTCACTGGGTAAATTCAAAGACGTTTACGAGATCCTGAGAGCCTCTCTTCTGTTCAATGACACATGAAACGAATGCTTATACAAAGTTCAGGATAATACTGAAAGAGCTGTTCTGTACTGTAATGTCAGTGCGTCGTGCAAAGAAAAGGGAATTATTCAAACTGTAGTCTCACATAGCCAGATCTATATGGAAGTTTGTTTCCACCACAGAATAAAACATTTTAAAAGAAAATCATGTTAGCATCTTTTTAAAAACATGCTAGCAACATGCTAATTGTGTTAGCATCAAGCTAGCAACATGCTAATCATGACATCATCTTGTTAAAACATGCTAACAACATGCTAACCGTGTTAACATCATGCTAACAACATGCTAACCGTGTTAACATCATGCTAGCAAAATGCTAATTGTGTTAGCATCAAGCTAGCAACATGCTAATCATGACATCATCTTGTTAAAACATGCTAACAACATGGTAATTGTGTTAGCAACATGCTAACAACATGGTAATCGTGTTAGCATTTTGCTAAAAACATGCCAACAGTGTAGGGGGCAGTGTAGTTGCACATGGCAAGCACCAATCACATTTTCTTTATGAAATGTACATTCTAGTTCAAACTATAGTCTCACATAGTCAGATCTATATGGAAGTTTGTTTCCACCACAGAATAAAACATTTTAAAAGATAATTGCGACGTTTTATCTCACAATTGTGAGTTTATAACTTGCAATTCTGACTTATTTTCTCAGAATAGTGAGATGTAAACTCTCAATTGCGAGAAAAAAAGTCAGAATTGTGAGATAAAAAGTCGCAATTACCTTTTTTATTTTTTATTCTGTGGCGGAAACAAGCTTACATAGATCTATATAGTCTATATATACTTTATATTCAAACTATCATAACTGTTAGTTACCTCACCTGTCGCAGAGCTGGTACAAGCATTTCCACATCGCTATGATCAGATCATTTCTTAACTGTTGTTCCCTTTCAGTTGGTCACGTTTGATGTTACGTCGACGTCACCAACGTATTGGGATCCCAATATGTCGGTGACGTCGACGTAACGTCTCCGTTTCCTCCTTCAGGGAATGAAGGTTACATACGTAACCGAGACGTTTTCTCACTACTGTCATTTTTATTGTGTGTTTATTTTGTTATTGAGACGAAAGCGCGCAGCACATATTCACATATTCAACTAAACGTTGTTCTCAGCAGCGTGGGCGGTGTCGAGATGTTCGTTAACAGTATATAAAGGTATTTCCAACTTCTTTTTACAAAGAACAAAAAATAACCTCACCGTGAGTATATCGGGCCGTGAATCACGTTCAGTCGCTTGTACATTATGTTAGCAATAAGTTTCTGGCTGCAGTTCACTTAACGGCCACCGGTGTCGCTAATAACAAGAGCTTCTGAATTCTACATATAGCCCCTTTAACATGATTAAAGTAGGGCATGTTCTTGATCGGGATACAATATGCCAGTGACAAAAAGCACTGGGTCGTCATGGTTATGAGAAAGTCATTTGTGTAATAGCATAAGAGAGTGACAGGGAAGAGAAGAGATTGTTGAATAAAGTCATTATTTTTGTTTGTTTTTGCGCACAAAAAGTATTATCATCGCTTCATTAAATTAAGGTTGAACCACTGGAGTCACATGGACTATTTTAACGATGTCTTTACTTCCTTTCTGGACCTTGAAAGTGGTCGTTGTGTTGCTGTCTATGGAGGGGTCAGAGAGCTCTCGGATTTCATCAGAAATATCTTTATTTGTGTTCTGAAGATGAACGAAGGGCTTACGGGTTTGGAACGACATGAGGGTGAGGAATTAATGACAGGATTTACATTTTTGGGTGAACTAACCTTTTAAAGTAGGGCATGTTCACAAAAAGTCTTATTAAAAACGCTAACAGTCAAAGAAAAGCTTACTGTCTAAGAGCTGTCATGTGTGCGTGCCTCGCTGACGGGACCGAACTTCCCCCGTACGTGATTTTAAAACGTAAGATGGTACCCAGATTTCAACTACAATAAGATTTCACTTCTACTGTTGATGAAATGTTGGCAGGCTACATGGTTTTCACTATGAGATGGACAATTCAGATGGGCTACAGGTTATTTTGATGGTATGCCAAAAAGTGTTTATTTTTAAATGTGATCGTTGGTACATTTTGCCAGTATTTACCATACTTTCAATACAAAAAATAAAATATGAAAAATATGCAAAATGAAAATTATTTTCAAATAAAAGCATTTTCTTTATAAAATACAAGATTTGGTCTTCAAAAAGCCTTTTTCCAAAAGGCACATCTTGAAAAAGGGGGGTTGTCTTATATTTGGAACAATGTGGTAGTTACACATGTTACATGTACTCACTATAGTAATAATAGTTAATTATGCATAATTATAAGCAATTAACCCTAAACCAAATCCTAATGTTATAGTAAGTACATGTACTAAATGAATGAGTTTTTCCTATATGAGCACACTGAGCATGACAGGCGATCAGACAGTGCTGACTACAGAAGTTTCCCAGAGCTGAATGAGCAGACAGATCTGTGAGAGTCATGTGTGTGTGTGTCATATTAACCTGGAGACTGTCCTGGAACTGAACCGCAGCCTGCATGGCTTCCTCTAGAGTCTCTACTCTCTCCTTCCATGTCTTGTTCAGGGTTTCCCAAGCTGAGTTCACCTGTGGGACGAACAAGATGTGGTCAGACAGTGTGACGCCAACTCATCCAGCACTTCAGTAACACCACCAACACCTACATTGTTACACATTACACATCACACATACATTACATACAAAATTCCACCAAAAATAAAAAGAAACTAAGAACATTTCTCACGTTTTTCAGTGATCAGTGCAGTGTCACAGAGAGACTAATATTTGTTCACTCTTTATTATTTTTTATAATAAACATAATTACATAACCCAAACCCTGGTTACACATTTAATGCTGGATAGACTTTAATGCTTAAGTTCCTTATTTTTAAAAGCATTCAAAATGCTTTAAAACTTTTTAAAACATGCAAAAGCACTGCTTACAAAAACCTAATATGGTAACCATAATACATAAATAAACCCTTGATAACTTATTTTTAGCCCTTACTTTGAAGAAAACAAACTGAATAAGTAAAGATTATGAAAGCTTACATAAATATATCATGATTTTACAATAGTAACAATTACCTGTGGTATAATGAATACTTTGGTAAAGAGGTCTGCATGACCAAATGCAAAAGAGTGCGGAGCGGGAGGGAAGACAGTAGCCTGGTTTCCATTACAGATTTGCGTAAAACTTTCTCGATATTTTCTAAATACAGATAAAAAACTACTGCGAAATGGCGGCTAAATGGCGACTAAAATGCATTTTTTTTCCCTCTCGCGTAATTCATTCCAAAAATCATGCCGTGTTATCCAAGCATGAATGGCAAGGAAAGCCCCTTATACTTGAGCGGCCACGTGTTAGGTGTTTCTGGGTGGTTATAGAATGCAATTTCACAGAGGAACTGTGTATTCAGAATTTCTTAATAAAGAACTGTCTCGTCTTCTGTCCAAACATACCTCGCCATCTTTAAAGAACGATCATGTGTCTTTTACGTACGCCAGGTGAGCTATAAGTGTGAAAAAACTGTTTCCATTGCAGTTTTGCGAAATATTCCTTTTTCAAATTGCCTGAAAAACCACCTCATGCGAGCTTAAAATGAGATATATCACAGTTTTTGCAAAATTGACGTGTTTCCATTGGGGCGTATTTTCAATTCGCAATTTCAGTTTGCGCAATTTGAAGGGTAATGGAAACGCATCTACTGAAATGTGCGCGGGAAGCGGGAAAAATAAATTAGTTATGAGTTGCCGCAAAGTATAATTATCTAATAATAACAGAATGCATAAATCTGTAACTGGAGATTTGAAGCGTTGTGTGTGTGGAAATTGGAAAGAAATAGCCTATAAACACCAGAACGAGACAGAATCTAACTGAACCAAGAGTGAAAAATCCATGTAGACCTCTTCCTACAGGCAGGAACATGACAAAACGTGAACGTTTCGGGCGGGAGCGGGATAAAATCTTGTGTAGTGGGTGGGACTGAAAAATCCATCCCGTACAGACCTCTACATTGGTCATTATTTGTAAGGGAAACGATTGTTCTCCTATGAAACGTTACCTCATCTATACTTTTCTTGATCACTGGTTTATCAGGTTCTCCACACGCTGTCATGAGCTCGGCTCCCAGATTCTGGACCACATTCAGTTCCTCCTGCAGCCCGTCGATCTCTTCTCTAAAGCTCTGTGAAGCAAAACAACGCCTATCAAGTGGTTGCACACAGCAGAATGAGTATCAGACTCCCTGTCCTGAAGCCTCCAGACCTCCACAGTCTCCTGCTGCTGCTTGACCACTGACGGATCGACTCCAGCCTCCTCCAGCTCTTTCAGCAGATCGTGCGTGTCCTTGATGGTGACGATGAGAGCGCAGTGATCACACCAGAACTTCTCCGCTAAGTCCATGACATCCAGGAGCTTGGCCTCTCGTTCCTCCAGAAGAGCTTGGATGTCATTCCATAGAAACACCATCTGGTCCAGCTTATCTTGAACGGCTTCAAATGAAACATGGCTGTAATAACTTTTGTTCATGACATTTATTCAAACATACACTAAATAATGAAGACATCACTAACAGGTTGTGTAAAAAATAGAATGAATATGTAACGTAGTGCATGTTTTTTGCATATTTTTTAGTTAACTAACAAGTTTTATGATTGAGTTTATTCATTAAAGAGTGTCAAAATGACACTTATTGTTTAAAATTAGTTTGAAAATTTGAAAATTGAGACTTTCAAAAGTGATAAAGCACAAAGCTCATTGGATGGCAGGCGCGCTACAAATGTTTAGTGAAGTATTGTTTACACATCAACAGAAATCAGTACTGACTAAAAGACAGATCTTGAGATTTAAGAATCCATATCCGTATCAGTTAAAAACAAGAAAACGGTTTTAGTCCATGCTGCGTGCAAGAAGAACACAGTCAAAGTGCACCATTGGAAAAGCACTACTCAAACGCCACTATTTCGGTAACTAAAATAACTAAAACTACAACTGAAATAAAAATGTATAAAAACTATATAGACATATTAATATAAATAAAATGACAAAAACAGACAATTACTAAAACTTTAAATAAAATTTAAATGAAAATGGATAATATAAAAAATGAAAACTACAACCCTCTACAACGCGAGTAAATCACTCGCATATGCGACCAAATTTCACACTAGGCGACTAAAAAATGTCTTTAATTAGCCAGTTGGCTAGTAAACTGTACAATTTCAGTCGCCTCTGATTGAGTTAGAGGCAAAAAATAACGAATAAAATGAAAGCCTTGCCAATTTAATCAGTCAAGCGCAAGAAGACGCGGAAATAACTCGCACTCGAAAGCCACGTCTGACAGCACGCAAATACTGAACTGAGTTCTCTTTCACGTCTTCTTGACGAGTATCCTAGTAAACATAGTCGGTTATGTCTTATGTGCAGGTAAACAGTGGAGAAATGAAACGCATGTGTATCAGTATCAGTATATTGGATCTGTGCATTATGTCTTAAAGTGACAGCAGCCTAATATTCCTGTGGCTGTCTGTTTTTAGTGTTAATCAAACAAAAAATCACTTAATGCTCTTGACTAAACATCTATTGTAACTTTAATAAGGATTCATCAATATTTAATTTATACAGTGAAGACTATGCAGTTATTTTACATTCCATTATTCAATTTCTGTACCTAATCTGTATCTACTGTTAGATTTACCTGAAAAACTTGAAAAGCACTGTTTATTTGGTGTCTTTGTTCTATTGTGTTTATTTGTGCTATTGCTTGTAGTTTGATTATTTGTTCTTATTTTATTACAGACTGTCTACTTGTCTTTGTGTTTGAAATTTATATTTTATATTATATTTATGTAAAAAAATTGCGTTGTTCTTGCTTTCCATTTAAAAATCTGGCGAGTAAAATAAAAACGTTGGTCATACTTTAGTTTAGGGTCCAATTCTCACTATTAACTATGACTTTTGCCTCAATAAACTCCTAATTACTGCTTATTAATAGTTAATAAGGTAGTTGTTAAGTTTAGGTATTGTGCAGGATTAAGGGATGTAGAATATGGTCATGCAGAATAAGGCATTAATATGTGCTTTATAAGTGCTAATAAACAGTCAATATCCTAGTAATATGCATGCTAATAAGCAACTAGTTCATCGTGAGAATTGAACCCTAACATAAAGTGTTACTAAAAATGTAATAACCAATGGCGACTCGAGCTTCAGTGTGTCTGTATAGGGTTGAACTAATTTGAAATATTAAATGATACTAACACCATCGCTCAAGCAACAGCGTAGTTACCTTTGGCCGAAAGGTCCTTGTCTGCTCCTTCAGAGCGAGCGATCATCTCCTCTCCTCGCTCCTTGAGTGTCTCATACGACGGCTGAAGCTTCTCCAGGTCTACAGTCACCGCTTTGTTCTCCGATATCTGCTCACGGATCTTCTCCACCTCCACGGAGATGGACGGAGGCTGGCGCAGGCGTTCGGCGATGCGCTCCAGAGACTCCAGCATGGGGTCGATCTTATCATGGAACTGTGGAGATCATTCATTACAAGAGACATTTAAATACTGACACTACCGTTCAAAAGTTTGGAATAATTACGCTTTTTTGTGTTTTTGAAAGAAGCCTCTTTATGCTCACTAAGGCAGTATTTATTTGATTATAAAATATAAATATATACAAATCGTATAAAAATATAATTAGTGATAAATAATAATAAATTATGACAATTTAAAATGACTGTTTTCTATTTTAATATTTGCCAATGTTACAGTAAAATACACAGTAAAAACAGTAATATTGTGAAATATTATTACAATTTCATGGGTGTTTTCTATGTGAATATGTTGTAAAGTGTAATTTATTCCTGTGATCAAAGCTGAATTTATCATCATTACTCCAGTCTTCAGTGTCACATGATCATTTTAATATGCTGATTTGCTACTCAAGGAACATTTTTGCTACTTAATATTTTTCTGGAAACCATGATGCACTTCCATTCAAACATCATTACAGGTAAGTGTAATACTGAGGTAATACTTTTATTCAACAAGGACGCATTAAATTGATTAAAAGAAAAAGTAAAGACATTCATAATGTTACAGAAGATTTATATTTTAAATAAATTCTGTTCATTGAATATTCATCAAAGAATCCTGAAAAATAATAATAACCATTATTAAATTTGAGCATCAATAATAATTGAGCATCAAATCATCATATGAGAATGATTTCTGAAGGATCATGTGACACTGAAGACTGGAGTAATGATGATAAATTCAGCTTTCATCACTGGAATAAATTATATTTTAACATAATATGTAATAATATTCCTAGTGCTGTCAAACGATTAATTGCAATGAATCACATCTAAAATAAAAGTTTGTCTTTACATAATATATGTGTGTGTACTATGTATAAGTATTATGAATATATGAATACACACAGATACATGTTTAAGAAATATTTGCATGTATATACATTAAATATATATTCATATCATTTATATTATATATAAATATAGATATTTTATATATAGATAACACATTTTTCTTAAATATATACATGCATGCATGTGTGTGTATTTATATATACATAATAATTATACACAGTACACACACATATATTATGTAAACACAAACTTTTATTTTGGATGCGATTAATCGTTTGACAGCACTAAATATTTCACAATATTACTGTTTTCACTGTATTATTTCTATGAGTAAGAGGGAGGAACATAAATACTGTAAAGGTACCTGAGTGGACTTGGAGATGGCCTCATCCAGGGCAGCTGCTCTGTGCTTGACGTCGACTTTAAGCTGGCCGTACAGTCTGTCGGTGGCCTGGTATTTCTCTCGGATTGCCGTGGCCTCTGTGGGACTCAACTCCACCAGCTGAGGTCCAGTTTTATTCATCTTGTCAATGTGTGGCTTGTGCTCTGCTATCAGCTCCCTCATTTGCTGAAGACGGAAAGTTTAACATCATCAGAATAAAATGAAGGGGATTGTTTATAACATTATCATCAAAGATCAAGCACAATCCGAAAACATATCACACAGATCTCATTTAGCATCTGTCAGGCCACTGATGTACATAATACTTGATCCTCTTAACCATTCTAATTAAGCACTAAGCCATCTGAGGCGCTGCATTACAGTGATTTTGTGACGGATAAGTATAAGGCAAAACAGAAAACCATGGTAAAATCACAGTCTCGAACAGCATATTGCTTTAAGAAAATACCAGCAACTGCACAGTACATATGACATTTATTCTTTTTCAACATATCTACACTGGAAGAATCAGCTCTTCACCACACACTAGGTATGTTTACATGCACATGCACTGATTTCACAATCTGATTCATATATTCATTTATATGTGCATTACATGTATTCTGAACAAAAATTCAGCCCTTGCTTGTCCAGTCGAAATGTTCAGAACCGGAGAAAGCCACTGTAATAATGTCACCGGAGCTACTGCAAATATAATTGTCAATTGACACACTTAAAGGTGCAGTGTGTAGTATTTATGAGGATCTATTGACAGAAATGTAATATAATATACATAACTATGTTTTCAGTGGAGTATAAATTACATAATGAACCGTTATGTTTTTATTACCTTAGAATGAGCCATTTCTATCTACACACACCACGGGTCCCATTACAGTGAAGTCGCCATTTTGTGCCGCCATGTTCCTACAGTAGCCCTAAACGGACAAACTTCTCTACAGAGTCACTCTCTGCTGTCTCAGACGACATGTTTGTCCTGTGTCGGCCACCGTAGCTTCTCTGTGTGCTTCGAAAGGGGGGGGTGAGCGGTGACCAGTTGCAATTCACAACCTCACTGCTAGATGCCACTAAAATTCACACACTGTACCTTTAAAAAGAAAGCTAACATTTATGTCAGAAGAGCACTGTCTCTGTTATTTTCTCCACTGACCGGTTCATGAGACATGAGACATAAATAACCATATACAGGTTCATATGACGTAAAACATACGTAATCATACGCATTACAGCACTGCGCATCTGTGCAAGCTACAGTATTTTTGAATTTGATTGAGAAAATAGTCGGATTCAAGCGTTGCATGCTTAATTTTTTCCTGTTGATCAGATTATTTCAGGTCTACACCAGCCCTTTCAATCCGATCAAAATTAATTTGGATAGATTGAGGTATTTACATGAAGGCGTTTTAGTCCAATTGAGTCATATATCTGATTATAATGGGAATATAATATTTGGGTGCATGTAAACGTAGATAGGGTTGGGAATCGAAAATCTATTCCAAAACTGGAATACTTAAGGTCAGGAATCGGATACTTGTTATAAAATAAAAATTTCTATTCCTCTTATTGATTCCTTTGTGTGCATTTTAATATGACTTTGCGCTAGTCTTCTTGCGCTTGAATGGTTCAATGTTTCCTGTGTTGTGCACACATTCAAACCGCGCTCACAGAAAGCCGCCTCTCATACTGAATAGTGTGCGATACTGAACTGAGTTCTCTTCCTCGTCTTTTTGCACTTGAACAGACAAATACACACAAATATATGTCAAAATAATCTCATAAACACAGTCGGATATGTCTTAAGTGAACGTAAACAGTTGACAAAGAAAACGTGTAACAGTATAATGATCTGTGTGTCAGCTCTTACAGTGACAGCAGCCTAATAAACCTGCTGCCGTCTCTATAATAACATTAATCAAACAAAAGACAGAGAAAATACACACTGCTCTTGACTGAATAACCTTTGTAACTATATTAGAGTATATTTTATTTATAGCATGCACTTTATATTGATAGTCCACTTTAGACATTCTACTACGTAACTTGTCAACTACATGTCAACTAACTCTCATTAGAGTATTAGTAGACTTAATATCTGCTACCTCTTTATTTTGATGCTCCTCAACAGACATTCTACTGACTATAAGTAACTTTACACCTACATGTCAACTTATTCTAACCCTACCAGTTTACTAATACTCTAATGAGAGTTAGTTGACATGTAGTTACTTATAGTCAACAGAATGTCTAAAGTGGACCATCAAAATAAAGTGTAACCAAATGGTTTTATTTCAGACAGATGATGAGTAGCATCCATCAACTGGAGGTGTGTGCTGCATCAGACACTTCCCATTTCAACAGCTTCACTGACTGTAATAGGAATGATCAGGTTTTCGAGTCGCGGCTCACAGTGCATGTGTTGTGTTGGCATGATGTCCAACGGCAGGAGTTACAGCAGGTGTACGTCTTACCCTCAGCTCCTCCTGCTGCTGTCGAAGGGCTTCGTACTCAATCGCCGGCTTGGACAGCTGAGTGAAGGAAGCTCTCGTCTCCTGCAGCCACGGCCAGAGTTCATCGTATGTCTCCCAGAACTGGCAGGCTAGAGAATGAGCCCTTTCCAGCTGCAGACAGCGCTCCGAGTTCAGCTGACTGACCACGCTGTATTTCTCCGACAACGCCTGGAGCTTCACCTGTACGAGACCACAGTGATTTTACCTGCACACAGCTAAGGCTGGATTTCTTTATAAATGCACTTTTACTTACCCTCAATGCCTGCTTCTCTGCTTCATCCTTGCTGTTCATAATGGCCTCGCCGGTCTTCACAATGTCATCCACAGCATCTTTATGTCTCATAATGTCCATGGAGAAGCTCTGGAGGAGAAAGAGAGCTTTAGACAATGTGGGCTTTATTAGCAGGCTTGACATTAATACCCGCCAACACGCCAAATGCGTGTGTATTTCAGCAGTGGTATGTAACGCAGGCACTCCTACTAGCCGGGTTGAATTTTGTATATTATATATATATACATTTTTCAATTGTAGTCTTTTAAAAAGGCATCTGAAATAATAAACTAAGTGCAATGCAGTGTTGTCAAAAATATAGATTTTTTGATACATATCGATACTGAAATATCTGAAATGCTTCCAATACTCATTTTCCTCAGAATAGACACACGATACCAGCATCTCTTTCTCTCTCTCTCATCTCTCTGACAGCGAGTGACACACAAACCCGTCACTTACTCGCTTCATTTGCTCCGGATGAATATTGTTGCTATTACATGGCTTGAATTTCGGCATGGGATTGCACGTATTGAGCATAATTTTACTCATTCCCACAGATTTTGTGCTCACACCCACATAAAGCCCGCAATACAAAATTTTCGCTGCTTATTGCGCTTAAACAGTCAAATACACACAAAATAATGTCAAAATGCCGGTCTTGGCCAGTATTCACGTAAACACAGTCAGTTCTGTTTTAAGTGAACATAAACAGTTGAGAAAGAAAACGCATGTGTAACAGTATAATGGATCCGTACGTCAGGTCTTAAAGTGACAGCAGCCTAATAAAACTGATGCCAAATTATGAGATAATATAAAAAATATCTATATGGCAGTTTTCCCCCATGGTATTGATGTCAAAATTGTGGCCAGTGAAAATGCTGAGTGGCTAGTAACTTTAGAAAACCACTAGCCACAGCGGCTGGTGAGCAAAAAAGTCAATGTCAAGCCCTGTATGTGTACGAGACGACCACGCAAACGTCCGACTGACCTTCTGAGCCTGTAGCTGAGCTGTGGTCTGCTCCGGCTCAAGCCTGATGTCTCCCAGGCCTGACAACTTCCTCTCTGCCTCCGTCAGCCAGTCCAGCTCAGTGGCGGCCGCCTGATCGAACTGCACATCAGAGGAAAAGCAAGCAAACAGTGATTTGTGACTGTCCATATCACATTTCCATCCGCTTCTAACAGAATGCATACATTTAACTGACATTAATATTCAATTAAATCAAGATTGAGTTTGATGTACTATGCATACATATTCATATGTTTATAATGCACATTCAGAAATTCACACATCTATGAGCTCATTAACATTATCCCGTACATTTACATAACACCACTGTGAATATGCAAATGAAGACAGGTTGTTACTTGTTTTACAAGCAAAGAGATTAGTCAATATATAAGTATAAAGACAGTATGTTTAATTCTCTGAGTGGAAAATGTTCATGAAAAATGTAATCATTTTAAAATCATTAAAAATGACTAACACTATAATTAGACTCAAAAAGTCACTAAAATGCATAGCATTCCCCTTTATAAATTGCCAGATAATCCACATTAATAATAATTTAAAATGTATTATATATTATTAGTAGTAGTATTTAATCTTACATATTATTTTAAAAACCCAGGCGAGTCAGTCAGCTATGCACAAACTAATCAGTATAAACCATATAAACACACTAATGTGATGCAAATGTAATCACTCTGGGTCACACTCCATTAGTATATTATGTAAATACCATCAAGCCGACTCAAGAGGGTGAATTAAGTTTATAAAGTGAATTAAGACTATAAAGCATTAAAAATTAACACCACAATGAGGCTGATCACCCTTGGCATCAATCACAGGCGCTTCATTGTTTGGCCTTTCAACAAACATCATTGTAAATCTTCCTAATAGAAGGGTGGTGTTATTTTCTCAAGCAGCTGAGAACCGTCGTACCTGCTGGGATTTTAAGATGGCAGCTCCAGTCTGGTCCACATGCTGTGTAATGGCATCGCTGGCCGACCTGTAGCGCTCGTTGTAATCTGTGAGCATCCTGTCCAACCCTTCTCTCGCTCGCCAGGGAACGAGCTCCAGCAGAGCGCTGCTTACTTCATTAAGAGAGTCCACCAGTGGCTTCTGACCCTTCACCTCCTTCAGCAGTGTCTGAAAGTGACGGACACAGGGCAGACTGATATAGCCAACAACAATATTTGAAAATATTTTTTCTGTAAATATTAAGTAGATGTTTCTTATGGGTTTTACTGTGTGAAATAGAATTTTTGGTGTCACTTTATTTTACAGTGCCCTTGTTATACGTTACCTGTAATGACAGTAATAAGTAATAACAGTAAATGATGCATACTTACAAGCAACTAACCCTAAACCTATAGTAAGTACATGTGGTGTTAATTTAGTTGTTATGTACTAATTTGTGTAATTTAACTGTAACAACAGCCAAGTTTCCATCCACTTTTTGCTCTGTTTTGTTATCGTCAAAGTGAATAACAATTTTTTTTTTTTTGCGAAATTTGCTGTCTCCAGCCTGTGTCCATCCAATTGGCCCTTTACCGATAAAATGGTGTGCGTAATGTTTATTTGACCTTTCTTTTTGTCAGTATTGGAAACTCCAGCAGCCTTCCTTCATTTGACAGACGCCCCATTTTTATTTTTGACGAGCTGCAGAGATTTTCTAGGTGCTACATTTTCCTCATTTATTTTGAAACAAAACTTTATTATATATTATTACATTTTATACATAAAATTATTATTATTAACAAGTGTCATGTTTTTTTGTACTTCGTTATAAAGACTATTTAGATCAATACAAGCAATATTCAGAAACGGGTGCAGTTACCTAATATTTTACTGATTAACTTTTATTCGATTTTTTGAATCTAGCCTTTGAACTACAGACTTTATTAACTAACTAACCAGTGTTGGGCAAGCTACTCTGATACTGTAGCTTTACATGCTACAAGCTACTTGTAAGTTAAAGTAGTTAAGTTACATTCAAGCTACCCTTCTGAAAAAGTAGTTAGCTACACTACAAGTTACTATCAAAAAGTAGTTAGCTACATTGAAACTACTTTTCTTTTTTCTTTTTTTGTTTTTACAATGACATTGTTACAAATAACTGAAAAATTGTTAATGAAGAATGTTATAATATTTGGGCTTTCAAGCTACATAATGCAATGTAATTATGATTTCAAAGAGTATGGGGTGAATTTACGTTGATTGGGACACTTTTTTCCCAGTCATTTCAATGGCAAAAACTGTCAGAATCATTTGATTTTGTAAACTATCCGATACACACAATACTCAAATATAGCCTATATCTCAAAATGGCTGTCAAAGTGCAAAATGGCTACACATTTAACATCAGTGCAAGAACAAAATGTATGCAACTTAAATTAAATACTCAGGAGTCAGGATTAGTCTAAAAATGCAGGTTAAACTCACAGCACATGCAGTGATGAAGCGCGCAGCATTTTGAACAGAAACGCTCTGAGATGCCAGTCATGAGCTGCTCGCGTGAACAGTGCACTGTGCTTGACTATTTCTTTTGTTTCGAATTGTTTTGTTTAAAAGTGGACATTTCAAGCTTTCTATATACATATTTCTCATGTCTGTGAGGCAAGTAGCCTGCTGAGTTTCGGTTTATTTATGAGACATGTTCAAGAGCAATGCAAGTGATCGCTCCGGCGCCTCCATGTCACGATTATTGTCTGCTATAGCCTATTTGCTTCTTATTTATTAAATCCAGGCAATTGGCTGATGAAACATTGATTAAAATTAAGATACAATTTATACAAAACAAAATTCACTTTAAAGAAAGGCTTTCTACAAAACAAAACTTAATGAAGTGGTCAAAATCATTTCTGACCCACTCCATGTCTTCTGACATATTGCGCATCTTTGCACTTTTCATAATCAATATAGCCTAGATGAAATTTAAAAATAACATAATATTTAAACATAAATATGAAACAAAATACATTGTTTAATGGCTACAACAAGTATAGTAGGCTACAGTACAGAGAAATTTCATGTCATTCAAATTTCAATTTGAGCGTTTTACCAGTGAGCGGTTCATGAGAGGAGTGCGCTGCATAGAGCGGAATATTGAGCTGAGCGTCACGCCGCTCCGCTTCGCTCATTACAGACTCGTTCTCGTCCGAACCCTTTGGTCGCGCTACACCGCTACTTGCTGGATAAAGTAGTTAGCTACTGGAAAAGCTACATTGTTTTAAAAGTAACTGAGCTACTGAAAAATGTAGTTAAGCTAGTAGTGTCGCTACTTGTAGCTCGCTACTGCCCAACACTGTAACTAACTTTATTTGCATTAAAGCCCTTTTTCTTGAAAAAAAGTGTTTCCAAACTAGTTTTTCACGACATTTCAAGTATCGACATAGAATTATATGCTAAAGTTAAATGGCAAAAGATTGTCAACATTTGCAAAAAACTATCAATAATTGGCATTTCCAACAGCTATATCGATACACATTTTGATGCGCACAAATAAAGTTGGACATCATAAACCATATCATTTAGTCTGGCAAATCTGAGCACAGTTTGAGATATTATTGAGATCTCTTTTGAAATTATGGAAATTATTTACACAACAACGATGCACTAAAAATGGAAAAGCTTTTGCTTTGCGTTTTTCGCAAAATGATCACCATTCACACAGATCCACGAAAACGACTAAAAACGCTGTATTATTCATGCCAAGCCAGTAGATGGCGATGTCACTTTGTAAAGAAACAATACATGCCTATAGACTGAACACATAATATGCAATTCAGAAATTTTTTAGTTTACACCAAGTGGCAACCTCCCGCGGTCTCTCTTGAAGCCAACACGGAAGTGACTTAAACTGCAATTCATCGACTGGCCACTAGAGACCAAAAGGGAGTCAAATCTGTATCTCCCCCATGTTAAAATGCCCAACTTTACAGTAGAAAAAAATATGTTTACAGCCTGGTACAAAAAGTGGTTTTGTTCTATACAGCTAATTTTGCCCTTCATGACAGCTGTGAGAGGGTGAATTTTGTTATAACTTATCCGTTTAAATTATATTAAGCCTTAAAGTTCTGCATAATTAAGGGCGTGGCCACTTGAGTGACAGGTGGATTGCCACTATGGTCGAGCTAGATGGGCGTGGTTTCAGCAACCAGGCACCTCAGCTCCACCCACGTCCCGCCTCTTTGCCCAGTTTCAATTGCCAGGATGGCAACGGCCAACTTTACGCTTCAAAAATGCTCTTCAGAAACCTACGGGTGACGTCTCGGACACTACATCCATATTTTTTACAGTCTATGGTTTACACAGAGATGATAAAGGTATTGTTTTCAAAAACTTTGTGTTCAAAAACCCATTTTCAAAAGTTTGTGTTTTCAGGCCCCCAAAATGCAGTTGTCATGTAAATGAACAGCCAAAACGCATAAAAAGTTTTCTGTTTTTAGTTGAAAACGGTGTCGTGTAAACGGCCCCTTAAAAGACTCGGTTTGTTTGATATTCGAGGAGCCTAGCATAAACACTTTTGTGAATTGTCTCTCCTATAGGTTAAAATGCACTTACCTTCTGCCTCTCTTGCAAGCAAGTGAGCTGCTCTCCGACTGGTTCTTCAGCTTTAAATGTGGCCAGCTCGGACTCAACCTTCTCCAGCCAGGAGTTCAGCTCCTCGTGGGTGTTTTGCAGCTTTGTGGCAAGAGACAGGGCTTTGTCCAGAGTCTTTGAAACATTGCTGCTCATTGTGTTGATCTCTGAATACCTCGTCTTTATTCCATCCAGTTTACCTTGGATGACGACAACCTCATCGCCTGAATGAAAGTGAACAAACACAGTTCAGAGCATTGAAAACTTCTCATCAATCAGCAAACCTTCCAAATATTGACTATGGGTTTTTCTTTAATCTCACCTGTGGACTGTTTTAGCAGTTCTAACCCATTTAGGATGGCCTGTTCAATATTTTGTTTCCTCAACTCAATGTCTTCATGAAGAGCCTGGACATTGAAACATACATCAGTCTAACAGAGCGATAATCATACCACACCGCAGAAAACAGAGAAATGAAATGATCGAAACAAGGGAGGGAAGCCTTAAGAGGAGGAGCTTGTAAAGTACCAGCTGCTCGGCATGCTGTTTTGCGAGCACGGCCATCGTGTAGTCTTGGATCGAGACTTCGCTCAGTTTGCAGTGCACCTCATCGAGCCAGGTCATTAGGGACACTTCGTCCTCCCCAAAGAGCTGCGCATTAGCCAGGGCCTGCCGCATTAACTCGGCCTTCTGACGGCAATGCTCCTGCAGCTCCATATAGCTGCTGTTCATGCTGTCCAGCTTTGCCTGCACCAGCTCCTTGTCATCCACACAGCCGACCGCCCGTAGAGATTGGCCCAGACTCATGGCCTGGTACAAGATCTTACCCCGGCCCAAAACCTCCTCCTCTAAGGCCTGATTACCATGGATGTCACATAACCAGGGAGCGGAAACCATAATAAAAGAAAAAGAATGGATGAAATGAGAACATAATGGAGAAGAACTTAAATGCAGGGAATGGATAAAAAAGTAAAACACAATGGAAAACAAACTAAGCATGGTCACGGGACAGACGTGACCAGTACCTTATGCTGAGAGATTTGCTCCTCTAACTTGGACGTCTGTGTGCCAATGGGCTCTGAGTTGGCTAGTCTTTTTTCGGTAGCTGTCAGCCACTCCGTCAACGGCTCAAGGGTCTCGTGGAATTGCTGTGCCACCACCAAAATATTCTCCAGCTGCTTGTGTCTGCCAAGAACGCCGCAGTTAGTTTTACTGCTGGACCTGACTGGGTTTGATTATACTGTACACATGCTAAAACACAGTCCTTTACCCAAGAAAACAGTAGTGATTATGATTATACCTTATAAGCAGAGTTGGAAAATGAGAACTGATTCTTATTTAGATCTGTAACTTAAGATTTGTCCACCAAAGTTTAAACTCATTCAAAACCACTGTAAAATGCTGGTAAACACGTAACAATATAAATTCATTGCTAGCAAATTTCACAAATAATTCCAGAGAAACGCAAAGTAACACATTAAATTAAACATGACATTTGTTGTAGAAACACTGAAATTGTATTTTTAGTAATTTATGCCGAGTTCACACTGCATGATTTTAGCCCCGATTTTCACTCGGCGATTCAAAATCCTGCTGTGTGAACTGTGGTCTGACTGAACATTACGTCGGCGATGACCTACAGCCAATGAGAGAGCAAGATACAGGGCAGCGGGAAGTTCGGGAAGGATTTATAGACCAGAATATCAGTATTTTAACAGATGTATTTACAATTATATCAAACAGAAACATAGCACAAACATTTGCTTGACCAGCCGCAACAGCAGCACATTGCAAAATTATTTATTTACCTCCAACTCTCTTTGCAAAACACAATCCTTGCTCCCTGTGTCTCCCCAACCATTTCCTCCTCCATAATCTTTTTTTTATTTATTCTCCTTTTTGCTGCAAATCAGCGCACTGAAAATTTGGATCACAAGCTTCTTGCGAGCTAAAATTTTTTTTATAACAATTCCAGTCTTGCGTAAGAACTCTGGTCTGGCGCACGTGTGATCTCGCGTTGTTTCCTTATCACTTCTCGCGTGTGTTTGGTTGTGAAACGTAGTTTGCGGACCAGACAGAGTTGTCTGCGATTCTTCCTATTGTAAAGTCATGCAGTGTGAAACCTCCTGTCGTCGATCCATCATGCCGTGTGAACACAGCAGTGACTGAATGCCACCCCAGATATCCATGCAGTGTGAAAAGAACAGTGACTGACGACTTTGAAAATTGTGAAAGGTGAACTCGACATAAGGGAACAACTTATAGGACATTCTGCAAAACAAAACTTTTGTGTTTTTTGTTTTTTTCAAAACAATTTTAGCTAGAGATGCACCGATCGACCGGCCAGGGACCAGAATCAGACGATTTTTCGGTTGCCAGCGGCACAGAACGTCAGCTGCGCGTTCTCGCTCTCTTCTCTCCGACGGCGAAGTGACACACACACACCTCCTCTCACTCACTCGTCATACTCGTCTCCAGTTAAATAGTGCTTGTACTGTGCATAACTTTACTATGACAATTCCCACAGGTTTCGCGCTCACACCAAAAGCGTGATCTATATAAGTGGCGCGCACATCCGCCTCTCAAACAGAAAGTACCAAAATGAGTAGCTTACTGCGCTTAAACAGATACAAAACCATTTAAAATTATGTCAAAATGCCCAATATTGGCAAGTATTCAGTTAAACAGTCAGTTTTGGAAAGATAACGCATGTTGTGTAACACTATATTAGATCCGTGCATACACTCTTAAAGTGACAGCAGCCTAATAAACCTGCACTGTGTGTCATGTTCATCAAAGAACAAAAGACAGAGAAAATCACTCTCTGCTCTTCACTGAATAACTTTTGTAACTTCAATTGTAAGCATTAATCTGTATTAAATTTATTCAATGAAGACTTTCCAGTGTTACTTTACATTTGATTACTTTAATTTCTGTAATATTTCTTACCTGAATATACTGTTAGACCCACCTGAAAAACTTAAAGCCGTGTTTATTTCATATCTCTCTTTATACTACTGCATTTATTTTGTGCTGTTGTTTGCAATTTGTTTATTTGTTCTTATTGCATTACTGACTTTTTACTTGTAGTTTTTTTTTATGAAAATACAATTTTTCATTAAAGAAAAGTCGATTTTTGTTTGTATATGCTGTCAATTACAGTTCTTAGAAAAAAAAATCGGAATCTGCAAAAATCGGAATCGGCAAAAATCGGTATCGGCAGGCCACACTTGGGTAGTTGACAAATAAGCAGTAAAAAATGCTTTTTTTTGTAAAACACCACTAGTGTGAAGCCTGATGTTTGAGAAAATATAAGGGGTTACTAACTTTGTCAATTCTTTCACTGTTTTTTGAACATTTTTACTGAAATGTGTCCTATGGCGTGACAGAAAGAATTGAGAATATAGGGGCGTCGCACCAAAGGACAACAGAAATGAACACTTTTATAGTGGTTCCAGAAAAGTTAAATATTTGAGCAATTCTGAGACAAAATCTTACCATGTGCACATGTAATCGGCTTCACACTAACATGACCTTGAATAGGGTCCTTCAACTAATTAAGCTTGTCAGTAGAACTGCCTGATTTAAAATCAGGATATGGTGTCACACCGGAGGTCATGGTTTTCAGTGACAAAATGTATCAAGTTCCTACGCTTTTAGAAATATATGGATGAAAAAATGATTGTCATTTACTAAAATAGACACCTGTAAAATTATGCCTGAGGTATTTATTAACATTTGTATGCTTTTCTTTTTAATTTATAAAAGTTGTAATTTATTGAACCATGCTTGAGACAGTCGGACAATTTGGCTCAAAAATGTAAAAAATCTTAAGACAAAGCAGTTTTATTATCAACAGGCTCATGTAAGACAAAGAAATGTTTAACCATTTACTACATTTTAAATGATGACAATACTAATTATATTCATTTTTATCTTGTCTGACACTGAAAATGCCATGTCACATCAACAACCCACTTGCAAAAAAATTGGAAATTGGAATCGGCCAAGAAAATTGCAATCGGTGCATCCCTACTTTTGACCAATGCCTATTTGACTTGCCAGAAATGGGCACTATATTTCCAGAATTTAATAATAGATTTGGTAAAACTTTATTTTGTTGGTCCCCACTAACCCCACTAACACTAACCCCTTATTCTACTAATCCTAACCCTACCCCTAAATCTACTAATACTCAACTAATACCCTAATGTAGGTGCAACGTTACTTATAATCAACAGAATGTCTAAAGGGGACCATCAAAATAAAGTATAACCATAGATTTGTGTTAATAGTTTTACCTGTTCTCAGCTTTCTTTAGTAGGGCATCCCACCTTTGCCCCAGGCATTCAATCTCTCTCGCAATCTTCTCTTTATCAACAGTGTCAGCTAAATCTGTCACCTTCCGTCCCTCCGTCTTAATCAGCTCCACCGTAGCTCTTCGGTCATCCAGCAGTCTCTGCAAGAGCTAGACAAAGCCAATAGGAAAAATAAACTGATATCACCATATGTAAAACCAAAAGCGAACTGATTCTCATTGAGCATTTCTGACGTGATACCTTCTGCTCTTGTATCTGTGCTTTGACCACTTTGAATTCTGCTGATGGAGGCTTCTGATTGGCCACCAGCTCCTCTGTGTCCGTGAGCCAGCTGAGAAGAGACTCCAGTGCATCCTGGAACCTGCCACAGTGCAGCAGGGCTTCATGAAGCTGTGCAGATCGCTCCGCAACCTGAGAAGATCACACACACAGCAGTGCTGAGGAAACGACCTTAAAACTGTAGCTCAGCATGCTACACATGACTACATTTGTTGGTGTAGCATCTAACACTACACCACTACATACTGGAAAGCTACACTATTTTGAAAACAGTCTATTCTCAAAGTACTGAAAAATACAGCTACGGTAGTGGCGTCAGTACTTGTTAGTTACTCACCAACATTGCCAAACATTATGATTGCTATCAAAAGATTATGAGCATTCCAGAGTGCAGTTGATAGAGAAATCAAACCAATCAAATCATGATATTATTGCACCTCTTCAACTGAAATGTAAACATTTTGTGAAACTAGCTGAAGAGTGGGTCTTACTTTTTTGTTGAGGGTGTTCCATCTGGTGTTGACCTCTTCTAGATCGTGATCAAGGCTTTTGGTGCTGGTGCCTTTGCCGGCGTTCTGGATCAATGAATGGCCCAGCGTGTTCAACTCATGCAATTGGCTGTGCAACGACTCAATGACGTCTTTCTGGAAAACCTGCAAGTGATAAATATAGAAAAACAATAAAAACCAATGAAAAACCTATTCAGTGTTTGAAGATTCATTGAACTTAATGAAATTAAAGTTACTCTTTGTCCCTACATAGAGTTCTCAGTTATGGTTCTACGTTAAGAATCGAATTTATCTTTGATGATTCTCCTAAAACTCCTCAGGAGATATAAACATTGAACCATAGACATTACATGAATGTGGATAGCATACAGTAACTACTACTACAATCTAGGGGTGTAATGATACACTTGTGTCACAATTTGATACACATCGCGATACTAAACTCACGATACGATACGTATCGCGATATTTTAATGCAAGGTTTTTTTTTTCTTTTTTCTTCTTATTAAAATAATATTATTATTATTGTATTATTATCAGGACCCACAAATATTCCCCCATTGCATTATTATAAATTATATTCAACATTATATATAGTTGTTTAATGTAGTAATATCACTGAAACTCTGTAAACTTTATTTACTTGCGCTTTCAAGGCAGGCCGCGCGCACACAGACTCTCCCAGTGCTCGCTATGTTCCGCCTCTCCTGCTATTAATGCACTATACATACATAAATAAACCATCTAAAATGCTTTGAATAATCATACTACTAAAACTAATTGTGATCTGTTGATTTAAATGACTTTGAGGAATGCCGTTCCGGCAGCGCGTGCGCTTCAGATGATCAACGCAATCAATCACAGTTCTAATCGCAAGAAAGCGTCTCAAAATGACTATTCCCAAACTGTAAATGTTTAGTACATCCAAAAATTTAAATTCTGCATTTGCTCACTCTCATGTTGTTTTTGTGCATTTGAACGTCCGTGTTTACTACAGTATGCGCGTCGTTGTAAATCTGTTTATCATATAAAGCCATCGTGTTTATGACATTTTTGGATCTTTTAAGGTTTAGAGGAATGGACTTTAAATGGAGGGACAGAAATCTCTCAAAAAAATATCTTCATTTGTGTTTGGAAGTTAAACGAAACGACATGAGGGTGAGAACATGATGACAGAATTTACATTTTTGGGTGAATTATACCTTATAAATACTTTAAGCTGAGCCTTGGATAAAACAACTCTATATCGCAAATCATATCGTTTACATCAACGATACATATCGTCGCATTTTTATATCGCGATATATCAATTAACGATGTAACGTTACACTCCTACTACAATCCCATTCTGGGAACCAGCATCCAAAACAAGCTAGTGGCCAGTTACATTGGTCTTTTCAGCAGGGTAACTAGATATGTTTTAGCCAGCATCCTTATAAGGTGATGTTCTTCCACTAAAATGGGCACTATATGCTCCAGCGCCAGTCTACTGGTTGTTGTAAGAGGCTTCTACTCAGTTATAGCCAGCTGTGCATGATCACAACATCTGAGTCACTGACCAGCAAATAACGATAAACCCAATTCAGCTGTCTCCTAATCTGATAAAGGCCAAACTGCACTAGCCAGCCTCCCAGGAAACGCTAATCAAACAATCAACATTCACCAGCTATTTTGGGGTACCTGTGTGGAAGGCAAGGCCACAAGGTTCATCTGCGAACATTCGGCTATGGATGTTAATAGACTCTCTATGTCTTCATCGTCCATGTGTTTTATTCCATTGGTGAATCCTCCCTCCCTTTCAACTAACAACAAGAAATCCTCCAAGTCTGCCATTTTGGAGTCTGTAGCTCTTTGCTCATATTCATAACTCTTTTCATCCTTAGTTACATGTTCTATATTCTTCAGGCAATGTGAAAGAGTCTTTGGTTCCGTCACCACAACACTGAGCAGCTCACAGTCATCCTGTGAACAAGTGTCTTCAAGAAGTTCAGCTGTGGGTAATTCCTCATATCCTGAAAATGGTGTGGACATGTGTGTTTTACTGCTTGGCTCTGCCAGCGTCCTGACATTTATATCTGGACAATCGCTATTTGAAACAGTGTGCTGACCCACACTGAGGTCTGAGTTGTATGTATTGTTACGTTGTTGGCTTCCAAGCGTTGATGCATCTGTGTAATACAACGGAGTTCGTAACCTGTCTTTCATTGGGGAGAAGGGGAAGTCTTCCTGACCGGAGCTGAGGGAATGCCCTGGCTTCAGGTCCCCAGATACGTGCACTCCCTCAGCAGAAGAAAGGCTTCTTGTTCCAGGCCCGGTTCTCCTCTGGGCTCGTGGGTTTTCTTCTCTTTCCACAGTGGGACTACACAGGCCCGAGTCGCCTTCAGAGGTAAGAGAGTTCGTCATACTGCGTCCTCTTCGCACTCGACCCAGTCCACGTTGTCCCGTTCCATCATCACACAGCATTCCGCTGGAGCTGCCGAACTCACTGAGGTTTGCGGGGGCGAAGGTCCGCCAGGAGCGGCGGTGCTGAGGCGGCTCCCTTTTCTCACCCACTGGTCGGGGCTTACACAGCATGGTGTCTGCACCCCGGATAATATCTCCATTAAGCTTCAAGCCGTCGAACACAAGCCGCTCGTCCAAACGCACCGCCTCCCTGCTGCGGAGCTCAAAGGCACTGGAGGAGGCCAATACGCCGTTCCCACAGAGTGCGCTTATGTCCATGGTGCGATGGCTATATGGCAAAGTGCCAACGAAGTGCCTTGAGGACAGGCTTCCCTTGGAGCCCGAGTCAATCTGCTCATTCAGACGCACTGTGTCATATATGGACCTCTGGGGAACGTAACAGTCATCGATGTTGAGGTCCTCCTCCTCCCCTTTGCCCACACAAGAAGGGTTCTGCCGCAGACAGTCTGGTCTACTCAGAGGCTTCCCCATTACGACAATAACTTACAAATGACGTATAACAATGAGGTAAAGGTTTTCAGTGCAACAATCTCTAATAGACATGAAAAACATTAAATGAAGCCAAAAGGCAGTCTTTACTTTTGCAAGTCACCAGGCATACACTTTATCCCAATGATAAGGTAAATAAATACAGCAGTAAAAGTAAAATATAGACTATGAATATACCATTTAAAACAAAAAATTACAACACCACAAAAATACTTTGAATTTCTTTAAATTACTTTTATAGAGATTGGCGAAAATAAAATGAATGAAAAATATATATATTTTTTAAAAATAAACTTTTGGCATTTCTCTAATACATCACTTCTTCCTCTTAAACATCCTTTTCCAAGATGACAATCCTGCTGGTTTCCATTTCTCCCCATTGTCACAACTTGTCATTGTTGCTTTTTCCTTAGTTCTTTATAACTCCATCACATCCAAAAAGAATTTTAGAATTTCCTGAGAACTCCCATACAGTTGTCCACACAGAGGTATCCCGTATGCATAATGGTGGCATATCCCGACACAAATCCTCAAATCTGGGAAAACAAAGCCATGAGCTCCAGGAGAAACAAATAGCCGCTCCTGCCTCTCTTGTGGTCCAACCGGCAATGACAGACACCCTCCTGGCACAGGGCTCAAGGCCCCGCCTCCCTCACATTATTCAGGCAACATCTGCCACTGTTCATGCTGATTGGTAGACGCTTGACCCTCTTTTAATTCTCCCCTTCTGTCTCCGTGTCCCATTTGACTTAACTTCTTAGTGTGCTTCTGCTCTGACAGCAGCCCTCCTCCTCTTGTCAGGGTAGGGCAGAGAGAGAGAGAGAGAGAGAGAGAGAGAAAGAGCAAAGCTACAAAAGAGGCCGGCACCCTTTCAGATGACATCACACAAGGCAGAAATAGATATGCTCTCTGCTCTCTTGCCCTCTCCGTCCCTTGCTTCTCCTCCTCCCTGCCTGGTGTTTTGGAGCCACAGAAGAGCCTGTAGTGTCTCATAATTACAGCGGAATGCTGAGGGAGGAACTAGATGTGGGTAATGAAACACTGTAACCTCTGCCAAGTGCATGACAGGTCTTTTTTCATGGCAAGTGGACAAGGTGGGAGAAGCAATGGATTAAAGGCTAGACTGAATAAAGAATGCAGTTTTGTTTCTGGTACTTGTCAACGTTACGTCAGCAAGATAATGTCTGGATAAGTTCTAATCGCCTGACAGTGCCTACCGTAGTGATCTTCACAGTGCGTTTTACTCAAGGGGGATTCCAAATTGTAGGGAGTGTCATGGGCGTCAGAAGCAAAAAAAATGTGGATGGGTCCTCCCCAGAAAAATTTTACTGGAGTAGATGACATTTACATTAAGTGTACATAGCCCACCTTGTTTACTAAACGTCTGGTTGGGACAGACAAAATTATGGAAAACACCGAATTATTTACAGTGGCAATAGTGTTGGGGTAAAGCACATGGCAGAGAGTTTTGACGCAAATCGACCAGCGGTTCAAATCCGCCTTTTGCCGAACTCGCTATACTCCCTTTTCCCATCACATATCCGATCAGAAAGGCATTTACTTTAAAAAAAAATGAAGAAAATATTTGAAAAGTGGAAATAAAGCGTCTAATGGGTGTTTAATAATAAAGTGTTTATCAGTTAGAGTTATTAGGTGAACAGACCTGTGCTGAATTAGAGATGGTAAAAGTGAGTGGGTCCAGTATCATTGGTCTTAAAAAGTGGGTGGGTCTTGTCCCCACATAAAATGGTTCCGACGCCCACGGGGAGTGTATATGCTCAGATTTAAAGGGCCCCAAATAGGGAACAAGTATTCACATTTATTCGGATAGTGCAGCAAAGAGTGGACAGGAAGCAAAGTGGGAGGGTAAGGGGGGGAAGGATTGTAAATGACCACGAGCCGGGACTCAAACTCAAAATATCGATAAATCACTCCATTGAAAGTGGAATCAGTCATTGCGCACCAACGCAGTACTACATGACCATAGCCGTAAATCGGGGGGGTCAGGACCCACCCAATCTGAAGGTTGTCCCCCCCTAAAAATATCATTAAAAACCACATTGTGTATTGTAAATAATATAAATGATATATACTTAAAATAATTGTGCAAGTAGTAAAACAAAAACGCAAACGGGGCAAATAATGCGTTGAAGTTCAGAAACATTTTGAGTCCCCCCTCTCTTGGTCCACCACACACCTCACCTACACACACAAGTTCGGTGGGAGAGAACAAAGTTCTTCAGTAGTTGTGGAACTCCAGTGAGTAGCTGTTAAAGCTATTTTATTCACTTTAAACATCGGATGAAGTGATTCTTTTCTCTTTAAAACAGACAATGCTGAGTTATTAATAAATTAGCAATGACAAAAAATGATGATAACCAATGTATTTTTTCATAAGTCTGATATTTTAGCGATTGTTGTTTGGTAGCTTGTTGTAAGTCACCCACTACAACTAACACGGCGATAAGCCTATGTGTGAACTAATATTAGGCTAATACTGTAGATCTACCGCTGTGTCGGGTTTTGCTCAATACTATGTGGAAGAAGCAATATAATTTAATAAATATATTACCGCGTGGTGAACCTATGATAACACATATTTAAACAATTATTGATTTGTGTTGTTGGCCAGATAAAATGACAGAAAAAAGAAAAACAATCATTTCTGATCGTGAGATCATTTTTCAGTGCACGAAAACACCACACATCCTTACAAGTACAATTTTGGCTGTGTTATTTGTGTCCCCTTCAAAAATTGCCCTTGAGAAATGTTCCCCCAACTGTTTGATGAAATTTATGCCCATGTACATGACGTTATCATATGTGAAACCCCTAATCTAGGAGATTCAAGTGTTGCCTGTGTATGATGACGTTGCGGCGTATTCCAAGTGAATTACATACTTTAATACTAAGCGTGTCTGGGGTAGTGAACAGTGCGCAGGCATCCAGAAATCAGAACACAGCCTCAGGGCTAGCAACAAGAGGAAACTGTAAAACTGGCAGAGGTGAAGAGGTTAAAGAGATGTCTGGGATTTGAAGAAAGGATATTTTGAAATAATCCAGGCAGTGAATTAAGAAAGACATTTGTTTTCAGAGATCCAAGGTCCAAGTCTCTAATGTCTCCGAGACGTGTTTACTGCTGTTGACGCCACATAGACGTCTCATGAAGCAAATAAAAGGGATTTATCTTTCTATGACGCCATTCATTTGGATGAACTTGACCATTTGCTGTGCTTTACAGCCGTTTGATCTCAGGGCCTCATTTATGGAACATGAGCACGATTCTTTTATAAATTCATTCTTATGTAAATTGTGCCAATTTAAGTATGAATGATTTTACAAACAATTTACACAGAAGTTCGTGGACCAACCATTTGCAGGTGGCAAAAACAGCTTGCAACTTTGCAGAGGGCCTTCTAAATGTGGATGAACAAATTCTAATCCCTGATGTTACATGCATGAAACCATTCATTTAAAATCAGACATGATGGGAAACAATGCCCGTCTGTGCACAGAAACAGGGCAGGGATGTTTCCCCATCCGAAAAAAACCTCTGTCAACAGAATCTCTCACCATTCACACGAACAATACCCACAGGCACTGAAACGCAGAACTATTATTTAGACGAGAACAAAGGTTTGGTTGAGAAAAAAAGAAAATTCTCAGGATAAATTCCTCCAGCACTCAAGGGCTGAGATCCGCTGGGCCAAAAACGTTATCTCTCTCTCTCTCTCTCTTTGTCAACGTCCCATGCAACATGATCACAGTGAAATAACAACTTCATCATAATGCAACAATGTGCATACGTTCTGGTGCTCTGCTGGTGCAGGGTTTCAGGTTCCCTGTTGGGCGTCTGTACGGTGAGTCAGGCTGATGATTCAGCCAACACTGGGGGCCTCACAAAGACCCTTTTCCAATCACCACCTATGGAATTACCAACAGCTATGATTCAAGAGCCAGAAATTCCCACAGGTTTGCTTGAGACAGTAATGTCATGTCTAAGTAGTGGAAAAGAAGACAAACAATTCCTTAATTTCCAAACATTTCCTGTAAAACTCACCGCCACAATGTTGTGGTGCTGTTTGCGTTGCTATGTGTTTGCTAAGGTGTTCTGGGTAGTTGTTAGCATGTTGTGGGTTGATTCTAGCAAATGACCCCACCACAAGTTCTCTATAGCCACGTTTCCACTGTCGGGCGTCAAAGCGGGCGTGCTAGTGAGTGCCAGGGCCAGTAGCGTTTCCACTGTCACTTCCGGGGCTTGATCGAGCCTCGTCGGGGTTCCTCGGGGCCAACGGCCAGGGCTTTTTGGCCCGCCGAATACCTTGGTCCAAAGCGGGGCAGCTCGGGCTTGAGGAGTGGTTACGAACAAAGGCGGTGTTTACCCGAGTCAGGAGATGGCGGATGATTTCATATATCAGCATTAAAGACTTTTAAAATCATTTTAACTCAAAACTCACTTTCAGACAGCAGCGAGTGTTTGAATAACTTCGTTTTGTGATCCGATGTGGATTCCGATCACTAGAAGGAAGAAATAGTGCTGCAAAAGACTATTTGCACTAACCATTACCATAGTAAACATGGTAAATACGACCGCTTGAAAAAATCAGACAAATCATATAGACTGTCACAATCGTGTATTTATTTGATCTGTCAGTACGTCTCATCTCTTTATACCGGACTGTCTGATATCCATATTTAGCTCTGCATGTCGTAAAATAAAGCAACTCTGGTTTTTCAGGAGCTTCCTCTGTTTCTCTGACTGAAAATATAACTATTGGGACTGTCACTGCCAACGTATTTTTGTTTTCGTAGAAATGTTCATTCTATCTAAATGTGATGTAAACATACTGTCCTGTGACTACAAATAAACAGAAACAGACACCACTGAATAAGTACGTGTGTCCTCTTTCTCTTGAGAAATAACGGTAAATACCACTTTATTTCTGTGTGACTAATGTGCAATATTGACACAAATTAATTCATTATGATCAATGTATCATTTACTATTGTAAAACTGTGGTAAAACAACTTTAAGTAAACAACAAAAATGCCAACAAACGGCCGCTTTTATCATGTTGGTTTTGCAATCTCGTAGTTTCCAGTGATTTCTTTCTGATTAGTTTTCTGATAAAACTTCCATTTGTTGGTGAAATGATGGGTTTGTGTGACGTTGTTCAAAAGAGGCATGTTACAGACGGGTTTTAGTGAAGCGCTGCGGAGCTTCTGGCTCGACTACACAGGAAACACTGGAAACACAGCGTGGTTTTGGGCTCGGTGGTACAGGTCTATTAGCCCAGCCCGGCACGTCGAAAGCCCTGGCTCACACTGGCCAGACAGTGGAAACGTGGCTTATGATATTCTGGTCCTTACACATGGCTCAGCTCCCTATATATTGGGTTCACAACTGAATCCAGTGGACTGAAGTAACAAAGATAAGGATAAACAAGCAACACATATTCTTAGATTTTTTAAATGACAAAAAAAAATCTATGCCTCTCTTTGTGTTTCATGATCTGGGTAATTTCCCTGCATTTAATGGCCGTATCAGTGAGAACAAAGCTGATTTTCCAGCAGCAGCTGATGTGGCAGTGATCATCCATCCAGACATTGAAAAGAACAAAAAGAATGGGGGAGCCCGAACAACAAGGGGCCAAATGATCGCCTGAACAGCGGCAGCTGATGCTTGAGCACAGCGCATGGAAGTCCATGCTTGATTCATATGCACATCCAAATATAGGTGAAGCTTCTTTCAGCTTCAAGCGTTTAAATGCTTTCTGGACGATGTTTTATCCCATTTTAAGTCTTGACAATGGTTTTGTCCAGGGCTGATATTGTAAATCACATTGTTTTGTACAGCAGGTTTTCTATCACTCTTGTATAATAACATTACAATGTTATCCATCCTAATATTTCCTACGATTTCTCCTAGTAGTAATTAAACCGTAACAAAAAACTGAGATATCTACTCCTTTTGTTTATGATAAGAAACACACTCCGTTGCCATAACAAAAGAATAGAAAGAAGGCTTTGCTCCAACCATTGGAGGCACAAGCTTCATTTTTCTAAGGATTTGAGCAATCCAGAAATTCCTGCAGCAACATACTTTTCCAAATGATGTCCCACTTGAAATATGGAGTCAAAAAACATACAGGAATCCGAACTGACAGGCCAAAACAAATATGTAATTTGTCAACTTCTCTAAAAATACTCCTGGTTAAATACAAGTTAAGCTGTGCATCTGTGGCACAGAAAACATTCTCATCTCAGTTTGTAAAAATGAACAAAAATCACTGTACAAGACAAGGCAAACTAATTATTTACTGGTAATGTAACACTGACAATAAATACCCTTTAATGCTTAGATTGAGCCAATATCATAAATATGTATTAAAAGCAACCACACACTAAAATGATTTTTGTAAATATAGGAATAATCAATGTTTTACAAACAGAATCCTTAACTATAGCAGGTTAAAATGCAGAAAACCGAATTAGCTAGCAGCTAAAAATAAGAGAGCTAAAAACATCCATTGTTTGCAGTGAATGGAGAGGCCTGCCCTAGCACTCACTAACAGGTCAAGGAGCAGAAGTCAGACCCCGCTAGCTTTCACTGGGCCACTGCGATACACAGCACCCCACTGGCCCCAGCTGGCTCGCTGCACATTCGCAACAATGCCCCATCAGCTGACGTACTTTTGTTAGCACCAGATGCTCACAGACATACTGAACTGTCTAGAGAAAGATCTAACACGTGGCTAACAGACCAAAACCATGCTACATAACTGAGGTAGCAAAAATCAGCATGTAAAGCTCTGCAGAAACTTTAGCACCTAAAATTAACACAGTGTTTAAAAACTTAAAAATAAAAAGTTTTGCTTGCAAACTGTAAAGGATTAGTTCACCCCAAAATAAAAAATTATATAAAAAAATATCCTGGCTCTTACAAGCTTTATAATGGGAGTGAATGGTACCATTTTTTTGAAGACCAAAATAGTGCATCCATCCATCCATACGGCTCCAGAGGGTTAATAAAGGCCTTCTGAAGCGAAGCGATGCATGTTTGTAAGAAAATAATTCTTACGAGTGAGGTAAGTGACCTCTGACCCGATGCATTACGTAGGATGTAGGCGTAGCGTAAGCTCAGGTGAGAGTCGACGCCTCTCGCGGTTCAAACAACAAACTCAAGCTCCTCCCACATTTCTCTTTAAAAATTCTTGTTTTAGACTCTAATTCGTGACCGATGTTTGTTTTGCTCTATCCTCTGCGCTTCCGCGTTCATCAATACATCATGCGTCGGGTCAGAGGTCACTCTTCCTCCGGAACTTGACTCCGTTACCAGAAGCCAGTCATTATAGTTTATAAAGTTATAAATATGGATATTTTTCTCACAAAAAATGCATTGCTTTGCTTCAGAAGGCCTTTATTAACCCCTGGAGCAGTATGGATTACTTTTATGATGGATGGATGCACTTTTTTGGGCTTCAAAAAACAAGGTACCATTCACTCCATTATAAAGCTTGGAAGAGCCAGGATTTTTTAATATAACTCTTTAAATAAAAATATAACTCATGGGATAATTTTCATTTTTAGGTGAACTATCCCTTTAAGTGTGATGTAAAGGTAAAGTGTGATTTCTGTGCTACTAGTGGCACCAAAAGGAATTGCAGTCTTTTTGATTTTGCATGATTTTGTCTAAAAAAATGGAACACTGGGACTGACTGAAACTTGCTTGAAGACGGTCAATATTTCTAAAACTCTTTTTGGTGCCACTGGTGGTGCATAAATTACACACTTCACCTGTTCAAATACTTTTGGGGTCCACTGTAGATACAGATCTTGTTCATTATGAAATGCAAACCTCACATTTACCTCATGATCTTTAATGTGTAAGACTACTATTAGTGTCGCTAAAGGTAAATTCTGACAGTTCTTACTCGCAGTATATCAGTTCTTTAAAATGTCAGTGCACTGCTATGGATCTTCTAGAAGGGGAACAGAACAAGGTGCGACAAGGTAATGAATCTTAATTTTACCTTGAACGACTCCAGTTGTTGGTTAATGACTTCTGTTTCCAGTCCAACAGACCCTTGGGACTCCTCTTGCTTCTCGGCGCTGCTCAGTTTGTGGGTAAACTCTTGCGCCTTGCTGTAGAACTCCTCCAGATGACTGAGGGTCTCCTCAACCTGATCTCTTCTACCAGTGGCTCGGTCCATCAGCTTTCCACATTGCTTGCCCAGGGCTTCCAAGTCTCTCTTCAGACCCAGGAGATCTGGTGAGGCCTCTGACTCCAGCATCTTCTTGCAACTGTCTCTGCCATTGTCTGTGTTGGTCATCAGATCCTGAAGTTTAGCAACAAAGTCTTTGATAGTGCTTGTCTGATCCCGTAAGGTGTCAAGATCCCTGCCTACTGGAGCCATACCATCTAACTCGTCATCCAGGTCTGCAAAGTTTGCAAACATTTCGCGGATGCTGTTCTGGAACTGTCCAATGCCCTGGAGCTTGTTCTCCAGGGTGGAGCAAGCATCCTCTACCTTTTTGGTAATTGACATGTGGTCTTTTTCCAAGCTATCTGCCTGGAGAAGAAGGTCTGTCACACCTTCAACCTCAGAGGCATCTACTACAAGACTTTGTGCAAGACCTTTGAGATGCTCAATCTGGTTGTGGACACCCTCTAAGATGTTCTGCTGAGCCTTCATGTTGGTCAGGTTCTTGTTGCTGTAGGCCTGGACACCCAAGGAAGAGTGAGAGTCGAGCTGTTTCCTGGCACCCTCCAGTTGGCCTTTGGCTTCTTTCTGCAAGTCGTTGAACTCTTTCAGCTTCTGCGAGATATTTTCTAACGTTTCTCTTTTGAGCATTAAATCTTCTGTCAGCTTATCAACTCTTTTACCAATGGTTGCCTTCTCCTCCCTAACCGTATCGCCATCTGATGTGACGACCGCCAGGAGGCTGTCTGCAGCTGTGTTCGTTATCACAACTTCCTCTCTATGCTTGTCAACGTCCTTCTGGATGGCCTTTAACTGCAAGAGGGAGCCCTCAGTCTCCAATGAGCTCACGCTGAGCTTCACATTCTTCTCCCTGTCTTCACACTCTTGCAACCATGAGCTCAGTTTCTCTAAATGTCCCTTGTACTTCAAAGCCCTCTGCATGGCCCCTTGAAGCTTTTCTGCTTGCTCAGCATTGCTTTTCTTCACATCATCCCAGCTGGACTTTAGAGCAGAGAGCTGTCCCTGAAGGGCCACTTTTTCCGCCCCCTCTGTTCTCTGGAGGAGAGTTTCACCCTCTTTCATGATGGTGTTATAAGGTTCCTCATGGTCACTAATGGCCTTCTGAACAGCACTGTTCTCTTTGAGACTCTGTTTTAACATCTCTGGATATGCGGAGATGGGCTGTGTCTTGCACTGCTCCTGGAGAGTTTGATTCAGCCAGGCTTGGAAGTCCTTAGAAGTCTGATGGAACTGCTGGGAGCTGGCAAAGGCCGAGTTGAGCTGCTCAATCCGCTTTCCTGGTAAACACAAGGAAAAATATAAGAACGTTAGATAAGGAGTCTCAACAGTTGTCACAATTATGTAATACTGTGCCTGAGCAGAGCATAACACAACAAGTGTCAAGCACTTTTTCTGCCATGACTGAAAGAAAAATGCTGTGTGACGTGACAAAAGCACAGTCAACTGGAACATGGCTGATGTTTGCTATAGATCTCTATAGTTTTTATGGGGCTGTTGCCACCTACTTTCAATGGGAGGTTGCTAAAGCCTGCTATAAAAGTCAATGTAAAATGACATAATGTGCTAATTAGCATAATCATGGCATTTGCATTCTTCCTAGTGTCAGCCCTTTACATTTGTTTGCTTCTCTCCTACTCTCCGTGCTGACATACGGTATTTTAATACAGCTGAATTATACCAGGGAGTCTCTGAAAGCAGACAAGGTTTGTTCAAGAAGTTGCTGCAATTTGTTGCTAAAGGGGTCTGAAAAGGCACTAAATCTAGCAACAGCTATGTCGCTAACAGCTAAGTCCAGGGCCGAAAATTAACACTCATCAAGCACCAAATGCGAGTAAAAACCGGCATTGGTGTATATATAAAACAGTGTCACTTGCCAGTTGGCCGATAATGCTTGAGACAGTTGACGGGCCGGCGCTGTATCGTCACGAAAGTTTAAGCCATGCCAATTTAAATATTCCAGTGCAAGAAGACACGAAAAGGAGCTCATTTCATTACTTGCTCGCTGTGTGGGAGGTTTTGTGTGCGCAAACATCCGAAGTGCACGCCCAGAAAGCACATCTCAGACAGCGTACATATGCTAAACTGAGCTCTCTTTCACGTCTTGCACTTGATTCACATAAAATGATGTAAAAAAAATTGCAAGTATCCCAGTAAACATAGTCGGTTATGTGTTAAGTGAATGTAAACAGTTGATAAAGTAAACATGTGTAACAGTATCAGTATGTTAGATCCGTGCATTCGCTCTTAAAGTGACAGCAGCCTAATAGCCCTGCTGCCGTCTGTGTTCTTAACGTTGATCAAACAACAAACGACAAAGAAAAAAGCACTCGCTGCTCTTAACCTTTGTAACTTTATTAAGGATTAATTAATAAGGATGTTTAATTTATACAGTGAAGAATATGCAGTGTTATTTTATATTTGGTTAATTTCTGTACCTGAAAACTACTGTCAGACCCACCTGAAAAACCTGAAAAGCACTGATTATTTAATTTGTGTCTTTGTTACATTGTATCTATTTGTGCTTTTGCTTGTAATTTGATTATTTGTTCTTATTTTATTACTGAGAGTTTACTTGTCTTTAATAACGTTTTAAATTTATATTAGTTAGGCTAGTTTGGAATAGACAATTGTGAATTTTCACTGGTATCTAAAATTTTCACTATTATCTAAAAAACTGCCTGTTTTTGCAAAAAAGTTCCATTGTCAGTAAAAAATATTTTTGGCCGGAACATTTTCTTAAGTCACCAACCATTGGCAGATGTGGCAAAAAGTTAGTTTTAGGCCCTGGCTAAGTTGCTAAGTGGGCAACACTGATCAAGACTATGCAACAGAAACAAAAACAAAGCACTGCCGCACTTGATGTGGTGTAACAGTTCATACCACATCAAGTGACGTTTATTGTTTGCTCTCTCCCTCTTTACATGTTTTAAAGATGATGGCTTCAGCACACTTTTATACACAGTTATAATCAGACACAGGTGGAATCTGCAGACTTTTTGCATTTTCTGCATTGACTTGGAATTGACTTAAACATAGTGAAGTGTATTCAACTTAGCTCAGAGCAAACATTATCAAATTGGCCAAAGTACTTGATAAATGAACGTGCAGGGGTCGGGGGATGGATAGGACTTCATGAATGAAGGGCATTCATTCAAATTCTAAGGAAATGTGTGTGCAAATAGAAAATCAGTGATGTTGCAGAAGGAAGGAGCTGAAGTTAACTACAATACCTGCTTTGTCCTCAAGTTGTCTAAATGGTTTAGTGACGGCCTCAAGCTGTTTTGTCAGGTCTGCTCTGAGATATTCCTCAGTCACCATGGCAGAGAGCTCGGAGCAGACGTTTTCTGCCTCTTTCAGCCTCTTCTTCTCCTCTCGTAGCTGAGCCAGGATTGCATTGGTGGCTTCAATCTGTTTCTTGACTTCATCAGGTTGGGTGCTGAGAGCCTGCTGGTTATTAAGCTCTGTCTCCAGGCAAGTGGCACTTTTATTGAGGCTTTGCAAAATCTCCTGGAATTGAGTGGTCTTACCGACCGCCTGCTCAATGAGGGCATGTCTTTGAGACAGCTGACCTGTCAGGGCCTGCCACTTCTGGGAAATAGATGCCAGCTGTTCTTTAACCTGCTCTACAGCAGGATCCTGCTTCTCTGATGCACTAGTGATTGCTGTGGCGGCTTCGGTCAACTTCTCATACTGAGGCTTGCGGCTGTCAAACTCCTTGAGGAGAATCTAATCAGAGGAATGACATTAAGCAAGAGGCATTAAGGGATAAGCAGTGGCATGAGAAATAGTACAGTATGTCACTTCATCTTTGTAACTTAAAAGAAACAATTGACCAAAATTCTGTCATCATTCCAAATTGGTTTGACTTTCGTCCATGAAACACAAAAGTGTTTGGCAGAATGTTTATCGTACTGCTCTTTTCCATACAATGAAAACTCTGTTGAGCTCCAAAACCAACAAAAAAAACACATTTGTCCATATTACCAGTGTACTATATCCCAAGTCTTCTGAAGAGAAAAGATCACTTTGATCAAATGCCATTGATTCTTTTGTTCCAGGTGACTGATCAAGTGTGCAAATAAGACCTACTGCTGATTTTCAGAGAAAAATTACTTACATTTTTACCATCATATGGTTTCAGAAAACTTGACATTTAACGTGAGTGTCATATGGATTTCTCATATGTGACCCTGGAGCACAAAACCAGTCATAAGTCTCACGGGTATATTTATGGCAATAGCCAACAATACATTGTATGGGTCAAAATTATCCATTTTTCTTTTTGCCAAAAATCATTGGGATATTGTAATAAGTAAAGATTATGTTCCATGAAGATATTTTGTAAATTTCCTACCGTAAATATATCAAAAAAATATTATTATTAGTAATATGCATTGCTAAGGACTTCATTTGGACAACTTTAAAGGCAATTTTATCAATATTTTTATTTTCCCCCCCCCCTTAGATTTCAGATTTCCAAATAGTTGTATCTCGGCCAAATATTGTAATATCCTAACAAACCATAAATCAATGGAAAGCTTATTTATTCAGCTTTCAGATGATGTATAAAATGCACATATGGTGCTTTATGGTACTTTGTGTCCATATACAGAAAAAAAGGCAGTAGGAACATTCTTCAAAACATCTCCTTTAGAAGAAGGTCACATGGATTAGGAACATCATGAAGGTGAGTGAATAATGACAGAAATTTATTTTGGAGTGAATTAGGGCTGGGCAGTATGACGATATATATTGTGATATACTCAGAAAGCTGCCTCACTCAGAGCTTATGATGCCAAATTCATAGATTGTTGTGGTTGAAACCTCAAAACTACTCATATCTTGAAATAAGACTTTGGTCATATCGCCCATCCCTAGAGTGAACTATTTGTTTAACCTTTAATATTTGATAATACCATTCTTTCACATGAGTTACAGCTCTTATCTGTGTTTACGGCATGACTGCCAGTACCTGGACTTGCTGCTTTTGTGTGTTAAGCATGTTGGGATCCATAGACAACGACCCCAGGACGCCCATCATCATCTCCTTCTCCTGCAGCCACTGCGAGAGTTGTGGTTGAGTCGTCTGAAAGAGCTCCAGCATGCGGGACGACTCCTCCAGGTGCTGTTTCCTGATCTCCATGGTGCCCCTGACCTCCTCCCATCCTGCGTCTGTGTGTTGGAGCACAACACACATCACTTTATCACTCCCAGCTTCACTTTAGCCACTATCAGCTTGAGCTTTCACAGGAGTTTCAGTTCACAGCAGGGTCGGAAATTAAAGGGGGCTTGGGCAAAAAGGCTATCAAGATGAACAAAAATACCCACTAAATTCAAGATAAAGAGGCAAAAATGCCCCTGTACAATTAAACTAAATCTATTACGACTGTCGTGATTAAAATGAAATTAAAATGATCTGGTCACGTTGCATCAAATATTTCCTGTAGCATTGAGCGTTACAGCCAATCACAGACGTGTCTGTTGAACGCATGAATGTAATGGCCAATCAGAGGCGTTTAAATTAGTTGAAAACGCCAGAGTTTTCTGTATACAGTTTATTCCCAGTTTGATTAACTGTTTTGTTTTTCATGTTAGTAAGAGTATGGGCCCTATCATACACCCGGCGCAATGCGACACCAGGTGCAACGCAAGTGTTTTTTGCTAGTTTCAGCCCGATGCAGTTTTCATTTTCACGTCCAGAGCCATGTTGTTTAAATAGCAAATGCACTCGTGGCCATCTGTTCACCCATGGGCGTCTGGTCTGAAAACCAGGTGTGTTCAGGAGCATTGTTGGCACGTTGCTATTTTGAGGAACTGAAAACGACAAAAACCAACAAAAACCTGCTCTAAAGTCAATAGTGCAGTATTTTTTGTGTTATTTAAAGGGTGTGTTAGTAATATGCGCCTATAGGCGGTGCACAACGCGTGTACACTCTGCTTATTACACACACAGGGACGCACAGCAGCACACACACATTTTTACATATTAAAAATAAAAGGATTCCTCTCTGGAGAAGCGTTCAGTCTTTCCGCTCACAAATTCCACCATGTTAATAGTGAATCTGTCATGGTGTGAGCGCAACTGGCTTTTAAAGGGAATGGGAGATGAGACTCTGATTCGTAACACACATGAGCATGACGTCAACGTTTTCACAAATTCACGTTTTTGTAGTTTACACGGAGACGATAACACTATTGTTTTCAAAAACGTTTAAAAGTTTGTGTTTTCAGGCCCCCAAAACGCAGTTGTCGTGTAAATGAACAGCCAAAAAGTTTCCCGTTTTTAGTTGAAAACGATGTTGTGTAAATGAGCCCTAAGAGAACCAGTGTGAAGTCTTTTAATAATGCATAAAACAGCAATAAACTAATTCATAAAGAGTTTTGCAGCTTGTTTTGTCTGTTTAGCCTATAAGAATGTGGTGTGTAAAAACGTTTTTAATGTGGTCCGTTAATGGTCCCACTTTATATTAGGTGGCCATAACTACTATGTACTTACATCAAAAAATAAGTAATTGTGTTCATATTATATTGTAAAACACTTTTGCTGATATTGAGGTGGGATACGGGTAAAGTTAGGGACAGGTGTGGTGGTATGGGTTAGTTTAAGGGTAGGGTTAGGGACAGGTATAGTGGTATAGGTAAGTTTAAGGGTAGGGTTAGGGACAGGTGTGGTGTTATGGGTAAGTTTAAGGGTAGGGTTAGGGACAGGTGTGGTGGTATGGGTAAGTTTAAGGGTAGGATTTGGGACAGGTGTGGTGGTATGGGTAAGTTTAAGGGTAGGGTTAGGGGCAGGTATGGTGGTATGGGTAAGTTTAAGGGTAGGGTTAGGGACAGGTGTGGTGGTATGGGTAAGTTTAAGGGTAGGGTTAGGGACAGGTGTGGTGGTATAGGTTAGTTTAAGGGTAGGGTTAGGGACAGGTGTGGTGGTATGGGTAAGTTTAAGGGTAGGGTTAGGGACAGGTTTGGTGGTATGGGTAAGTTTAAGGGTAGGGTTAGGGACAGGTATGGTGGTATGGGTAAGTTTAAGGGTAGGGTTAGGGGCAGGTATGGTGGTATGGGTAAGTTTAAGGGTAGGGTTAGGGACAGGTGTGGTGGTATGGGTAAGTTTAAGGGTAGGGTTAGGGACAGGTGTGGTGGTATAGGTTAGTTTAAGGGTAGGGTTAGGGACAGGTGTGGTGGTATGGGTAAGTTTAAGGGTAGGGTTAGGGACAGGTGTGGTGGTATGGGTAAGTTTAAGGGTAGGATTTGGGACAGGTGTGGTGGTATGGGTAAGTTTAAGGGTAGGGTTAGGGGCAGGTATGGTGGTATGGGTAAGTTTAAGGGTAGGGTTAGGGACAGGTGTGGTGGTATGGGTAAGTTTAAGGGTAGGGTTAGGGACAGGTGTGGTGGTATAGGTTAGTTTAAGGGTAGGGTTAGGGACAGGTGTGGTGGTATGGGTAAGTTTAAGGGTAGGGTTAGGGACAGGTTTGGTGGTATGGGTAAGTTTAAGGGTAGGGTTAGGGACAGGTATGGTGGTATGGGTAAGTTTAAGGGTAGGGTTAGGGGCAGGTATGGTGGTATGGGTAAGTTTAAGGGTAGGGTTAGGGACAGGTATGGTGGTATGGGTAAGTTTAAGGGTAGGGTTAGGGACAGGTGTGGTGGTATAGGTTAGTTTAAGGGTAGGGTTAGGGACAGGTGTGGTGGTATGGGTAAGTTTAAGGGTAGGGTTAGGGACAGGTATGGTGGTATGGGTAAGTTTAAGGGTAGGGTTAGGGACGTGTGGTGGTATGGGTTAGTTTAAGGGTAGGGTTAGGGACAGGTATGGTGGTATGGGTTAGTTTAAGGGTAGGGTTAGGGACAGGTGTGGTGGTATGGGTAAGTTTAAGGGTAGGGTTAGGGACATGTGTGGTGGTATGGGTTAGTTTAAGGGTAGGGTTAGGGACAGGTGTGGTGGTATAGGTTAGTTTAAGGGTAGGGTTAGGGACAGGTGTGGTGGTATGGGTAAGTTTAAGGGTATAACAGTTTATATGTATAACAACTGATCATTGGATGTGTAAATGAAAAGAGGCATCAGCCTTAAAATTTTCAGAATATATTTTTATAATGTATATACTTGACACATTTAAAATCACATTTGAGCAGCATTAAACAGTCTGTGTAAATAAACATAAATGCCAGTGTAAAAATGTCTTTGTTGATGTTTATAAAATTGTACTGGTAACAGCCAACATTGTATGTCATTATTCTGATTAGATTAATTAATTTATTAAATGTAAGTATTTGACATAAAAGACAATGCATTTACATTAAATAAGGTCATTATAAAAATTGCCCCCTCAATGGAAAAGGTCATTTCTGACCCTGGTTTGCAGTCGCTGTAGGAGATAAGTGTGTGAATTTGCACCTGGCTGTCCAAACAGCAGATAAAAGCAGATTAATGCTTTTGGATGTGATGGACGCATACCTATCTGTGCCAGCATGTGCTTCCACTTTTCTGCCTCGGGTGAATCCGGGTTCTCCTCGATCAAGCCGAGCAAATTCTCCCTGAGCTGTTGGAGCTGCGCTTGCTTTTGTTTCATATTCTCTTCAACGACCTGCAACACAGACATAATGAGCAGCTTTTTCAGTGCTTACAGTTTAAAGAATGGTCTTATAATGGGGAATTGTCAAGGTTTTTATGTAGAATTTATAGCATGGTAGGCAGACACAGAGTTTGTGCACTTTTTCCAGAATTTCTGCACTGATTGTTGAGGAAAATCTGGAAAATGACGTGGAATGGACTGAAATATGACCAAAACTTCTTACTGTAACTCCTCCAACAACTTGGCATCAAACATCAAACTTGGCATATCCATTGATCCATCAACGGCCTAGCAACCACTAAGCACACCTTAACAATCGCCTAATAACCATCTAAAGCAGGGTTTAACCCCTGAAGGGGTTCGTGAGTTGATGAAGAGCTTATAATTAATTTGGATGACCAAAATAAATAGTTGTGACTGCACAATCAATGAAAATAAAACTCAAATCATGATATAGATTAGTGCTATTATCAAATCAAAGGCTGTGATTTAATTAAGTATATAGTCTGTTTCTCATCAACGCCATCTCTTCACTTAATTTACACATCTGCATAATTATCAACATTTCTGTGAATAGAAGTTTACAGCATTTCACCAGAATTCCTCCAAAATGAACGTTTGAAGATCTAAACATTTGAAAGTGAAGAATTTAAGACATAAATATTAGTAATGTAAGTTGCAGTGTAAAATATTTTTATTTTATTTTATCAGGACAATTTACAACTGTATTTATATCTTAAATAATTTTAATAATTAATTAAAACGATAAAATAAAAATAAGCCCCAAAATTCGTGCAGCCCTATATATAAATATATTTAAATAAAAATAAATAAATAAATATTTTATCTGTTTACTTGCATGTCATGTGACCATCATAAATATTACTATTCTAACTTCCAGTGTAAAATAAAATAATAATTTTAATTATTAAAAATTATAATTTTTTTTATTATACAGGACAATTTACAACTGTATTTATATCTTTAATAATTTTAATAATTAATTAAAACAATATAATAAAAATAAGCCCCAACATACTTTCAGCCCTATATATAAATACATTTAAATAAAAAAATATATATTTTATCTGTATATAAAATACCATCATAAATATTAGTATTGTAACTTCCACTGAAGTTATTATAAATAGTTATTATAAATTTTTTACAGGACAAATGTAATTTACAACTCTATTTATATCGTAATGTTTAATAATTAATTAAAACAATATAATAAAAATAAGCCCCGATATACACAGCCCTATATATAAATACATTTAAAATAACAACAATCCAAATTAAATATTTTATCTGTTTACTTGCATTAAATATTTTATCTGTTTACTTGCATGTCATGTGACCATCATAAATATTAGTATTCTAACTTCCAGAGTAAAATAAAATAATTATATATATATTTTTTAAATTTTACAACAATTGTATTTTACAACTGTATTTATATCTTCATTTTTGATCATTAATTAAAACAATATTATAAAAATAAGCCCCAATAAATATAAATACATTTAAAATGAAAACTATCGAAATTAAATATTTTATCTGTTTACCTCCATGTCATGTGACCATTAACCAACATCAGAGAACCATGAATATATGTAAACGAACGTGTTGGTAAATTATTGAAATTATTGTAAATTATAAATCTGAGGGGCTACTTCAAGTCAATATTTTATGTCTAAGGGGGTTCAGATGCAAAAAAGTCAACATAATGCTAATAAAGTAGACATAATGCACATTCACCTTCTGTTGCTCTATCTGTGATTTTACTGTGTCTTTCCCAGATGGATGTTTACTCCATGATGACGCCGTCTTCTTTGTGTCTTCCATCCACTGACGTAAAGACTCGGCCTGTTCTTGAACCCCTTGAACTTTCTTCAGCACAGCGCTGAGCTCAGACGATCGGGCCTTCAGCAGCTCGCCCAGATGTTCATAACCGCTGGTAATGCAGGACATGTTCTGCTGCACCAGCATCAACTCTATAGGGAAATAAAGCAATAACAGGCAGAATAGTAGAGATTTACATTGGCCATCATAATAGTTATTGGTCGCAGCATAAAAACTGATGCATCACTAGTATGAACTTTCACCTTGGTTGGTCAGATAGGCATGGTTTCCTGGACCAGAACCGTTACTGACAGCTGATCCTAAAGAAAACAAATATATATATGTGTGTGTGTGTGTTCACTCCAGATGGAATTAATGAGTGATCGTGTAGAACTGAGACATGCACTAAATGTTTTTTGTAAAATCTTAAAATACTCCTTGGCAATACCTGAGTTGTGATGTATTTTGGCTTTGGCCGGTGATGTCAAAACACTGATTAGGCTACATAGAGCAGATCCTTTGCTATTTATATCCTGGACGGCAGGAGCTCTGGAGGTCCATTCATCCAACAAGCCCTGCAGACAGCATCAAAAGAGTGGAAAATGTCATCTGAAAACTTTAAAATCTATGTAAGGTTAAGAGACATTTTGACATTTTCATTATTCTCCGTTGACCTTTGTAACACGACACACACATTCCCGAATGCTGAGCAATGCTGGAATCCAGGAGGCTGGATGTGACTACAATAACTCCCTGAAATAAACACTTTAAAACACAAAACATGATCCACTGTTTATCCTCCTTATATGGGTGATTCTTCAGAGAAACTTGTCAGTCGTCTAGGAAGATTTTAATGGGAAAAAAAAAACAATTATTCTAGTTTAAAAGGGAGGAAATAGATTTAACCCCTATGGACATTTTTATCCTTTTCACTTTAGTTTTTTTGATAATTTTGCCTGTGTTAATAAAAACTGCATACATTTTGGCACGTGTGTATTTTTATTGGAATTTTACTATTTCACTCCCATTTCCTTTAATAAATCTATTTTGCACTAGGTACACAAAATAGTTCCTCTCGGGACCTTTTAGACAAAAATGTCCCCATTGAAACCCATTAAAACTGCAATTTTTAATCCCAGGGCCATTTAACTATAAAATGATGCAATCTTTGTTAATATGGCTTTGAATTTCAAGCAGTTTTATATATTTTACATAAAATAATGTTCATAAATCATTTTCATAAATTTAAACCTCCATAACTTTTTGGCAGCGGCTATTTGCACTAAGTGCAAATAGCAACTACATTCATTTACACTCAATGAAAATAACATATTTTCTTAGCGATAGAGAATATTTACATTAAGTGCAATAGCTGAAGATGCTATTTACTAAGTGAAAATAATGATATATTCTATTTACACCATGTAAAAGTAGCAGTTCTTTGCAATATGTGTAAATAGTAATTACATGCAATTTATACTTTATTTTGACAGATACATACTATTTGCACCTCAGTATTGTTGTACATTAACAGGATGCAATAATAACATAGAGTGTAAATGATTATATTTATTAAAATTATTAAATGGATGCCGCCTTAATTGGATAATAAAAGCCCTCCCTACACCTACCAATAAATGCTTTTATTATTATTAATCATTTTGTTAGGCACTTTATTTCCACTTTTAGAACATTTTTTTAATTTTTATTGAAAGTAAATGTCTTTCCGATGTGATATGTGATGGGAAAAGGGAGAAGAGCGAGCTCGGCAAAAGGCGGATTCGAACCCGGGTCGATCTCGTCAAAACCAAGAGCCTCAAGCATTACGCTTTACTGACTACGCCACTGAAGACATTGAAATATCCACTTTTTTTATCTTGTGTGGGCCAACCAGGCATTGTTAGGCGGAGCTAGTGTGAATAGCACTTGCCAACAAGGCACGCTATTTGCACTTGGTGTAAATAGACACTCCGTAACTTTTTTTGGTTTTGGTTTCACTTGTTAAACCTTTACTTCAACAATAATCTGCCAAGGGTCTTCTTTAAAATGAGACCAAACTTAAGTTACCACCATTTTACAAAACAACTGAAAAAAAAAAAAAAACTGGTTATAATGAAAATGGATGATGGATGGTTTGAACATAAGAAATGTATTTCATTATGATTTGACAGTATGTTTACTCTGTGTCGTTATAAAACCCCTAAGTATTTGAGAATTTTAATTTACAGACAATAAAAAATTTAATAAATTTTGCCTGTGTAAAAATAAATAAACTGACAACTAACAGCCCAAAAATGAAAAAATGTCATTACTATCTCAAATCATTACAATCACACACAATATCAAAAATCACACCAGCTCACATTAAAATCCCTTAGACCTTCAGGTTACACTTTATTTCAGCACTCCACTTCAGACATATTCTACTAACTATAAGTAACTTTGCAACTACATGTCAACTAACTCTCATTAGAGTATTAGTAGACTGTTTGCTTAATATCTGTTAAGTCTTTATTATCTATAACTTAATATTCAGCAATATTATTGACTTTTATTATTGACTGCACTGACACTATTGGATGAAAACTGAACTGAGCTGGACGATGACATCACTGTTTTCTACAGAACTGAACTAATTTCATAATTGATGAGCTTTACACAGTTATTGAACTGATTTTAACTGAATAATGACTGTTTACTGCTGACTTTTTACAGCTGCTTTACAGCAGAATTGAATTCTGTTTGCATCATTGAACCGTTATTTTCCTGTTTATCACTGTAAAGCTATAAATAAAGGTGACTTGAAATGATTGCAGAGTTTCTACTGACTGTAAACTATGTCAACTTATTCTACATACCTTGGTAGGGTTGCACCAGTCGTTCGTAAATTCTTTCTTAAATTGGAATGTAAAGTCCACACTAGAGGCTTAGTAACTACTAGCTAGTTTGTAACTAACTGTGTGCTTTTTTCGGTTGCACCATTTGTTCTTAAGGCAGAACGTAGCTAGTAGGTCGTAAGCTCTCCGTAAAGTAATGTGTAGTTGCAAAATATGACGTTTACCCTCAATGATCCAATAACAGCCGTCAAATACATGCAGAAGTTGTGTTGAAATGCCGTGAATTTCAGTTTATCCTTTATTCTAACTACTTTTGCCTCAATAACTAATGGCAAAAATAAGTTTCCATTAAATACGATACTCATGAATAACATAATAAATGTTTTTATATGTAAATAACATTTAGAAACTGTATTTGAAACTAAATTAATAAGTATCAATAAATAAATACTGATACAAAAAAAATAAAATAAGAAATGACATTTATTGATTATGACTGATTTTATTTGACATCATGACATGCACACACCGGCGCGCTGTTATGGATGGGTTCGTGTTGAAGAGCTGCTAACAAAGTAATCTTTTCACATAATATTTTCTCTCTTAAAATGTAAGCGAGTGTAAATGTCAGCATTATCATACAGTGGGGAGAACAAGTATTTGATACACTGCCGATTTTGCAGGTTTGCCCACTTACAAAGCATGTAGAAGTCTGTAATTTTTTATCATAGGTACTCTTCAACTGTGAGAGACGGAATCTAAAACAAAAATCCAGAAAATCACATTGTATGATTTTTAAATAATTAATTTGCATTTTATTGCATGACATAAGTATTTGATCACCTACCAACCAGTAAGAATTCCGGCTCTCACAGACCTGTTAGTTTTTCTTTAAGAAGCCCTCCTGTTCTCTACTCATTACCTGTATTAACTGCACCTGTTTGAACTCGTTACCTGTATAAAAGACACCTGTCCACACACTCAATCAAACAGACTCCAACCTCTCCACAATGGCCAAGACCAGAGAGCTGTGTAAGGACATCAGGGATAAAATTGTAGACCTGCACAAGGCTGGGATGGGCTACAGGACAATAGGCAAGCAGCTTGGTGAGAAGGCAACAACTGTTGGCGCAATTATTAGAAAATGGAAGAAGTTCAAGATGACGGTCAGTCTCCCTCGGTCTGGGGCACCATGCAAGATCTCACCTCGTGGGGCATCAATGATCATTGAGGAAGGTGAGGGATCAGCCCAGAACTACACGGCAGGACCTGGTCAATGACCTGAAGAGAGCTGGGACCACAGTCTCAAAGAAAACCATTAGTAACACACTACGCCGTCATTAATTAAAATCCTGCAGCGCACGCAAGGTCCCCCTGCTCAAGCCAGCGCATGTCCAGGCCCGTCTGAAGTTTGCCAATGACCATCTGGATGATCCAGAGGAGGAATGGGAGAAGGTCATGTGGTCTGATGAGACAAAAATAGAGCTTTTTGGTCTAAACTCCACTCGCCGTGTTTGGAGGAAGAAGAAGGATGAGTACAACCCCAAGAACACCATCCCAACCGTGAAGCATGGAGGTGGAAACATCATTCTTTGGGGATGCTTTTCTGCAAAGGGGACAGGACGACTGCACCGTATTGTGGGGAGGATGGATGGGGCCATGTATCGCGAGATCTTGGCCAACAACCTCCTTCCCTCAGTAAGAGCATTGAAGATGGGTCGTGGTTGGGTCTTCCAGCATGACAACGACCCGAAACACACAGCCAGGGCCACTAAGGAGTGGCTCCATAAGAAGCATCTCAAGGTCCTGGAGTGGCCTAGCCAGTCTCCAGACCTGAACCCAATAGAAAATCTTTGGAGGGAGCTGAAAGTCCGTATTGCCCAGCGACAGCCCCGAAACCTGAAGGATCTGGAGAAGGTCTGTATGGAGGAGTGGGCCAAAATCCCTGCTGCAGTGTGTGCAAACCTGGTCAAGAACTACAGGAAACGTATGATCTCTGTAATTGCAAACAAAGGTTTCTGTACCAAATATTAAGTTCTGCTTTTCTGATGTATCAAATACTTATGTCATGCAATAAAATGCGAATTAATTATTTAAAAATCATACAATGTGATTTTCTGGATTTTTGTTTTAGATTCCGTCTCTCACAGTTGAAGAGTACCTATGATAAAAATTACAGACTTCTACATGCTTTGTAAGTGGGCAAACCTGCAAAATCGGCAGTGTATCAAATACTTGTTCTCCCCACTGTATACGTCTAAAGAATTGAAGTCTGTTAGGTAAAACAAGAGTTTATTGATTTAGCTCAGCCAGTCTGTTATATTATTCCAACCGTTACTCCTGAGGCTTCCGTAAATATTTAGTTTATACGTAGATTTAGGCTTCAACTAAGTTTAATGGTGCAACGCAAAAATATTTAGTAGTGCATAAGTTGTAACTTAGTGCCCATTTACGTCAAAACTAGGCTAAGTTGTAACTTACACACAGCTGGTGCAACTGGCCCCTGATCCCTAACCTAACAGTCTACTACAGTTTACTAATACTCTTAATGACTGCTAGTTGACAGGTAGTTGCAAAGTTACTTATAGTTAGTAGAATGTCTAAAGTGGAGTACTGAAATAAAGGGTAACCAACCTTTATTCCAGGACATGTGTTTTGATTTTGAGTAGTTCAGATGAATCTGTGTATAAAGAATCATTCAGTGAGATGTGTGTCTTCTTCTAGTTCCTTTCTGTTCATTTACATCATCATTAAACCCTGAAGGCTTTGTGGCCACAAACATTAGATGTGAAAAGTGCGATCCATCACTCACATTGACCTTCTGCAGGTCTTTTCCCAGGCCCTGTTCACTGCAGTTGGGCTGAAGCACTGGCACTTGCTCTTTTGTCTCCTCCAGCCATTTCATTAACACCCCTGCGGCCGCTCTGAACTCCTGCAGCTGCTTCTGGCAGGATGAAACCTCCTGCTTCCTGCGACACATATGCATACAGAGCGTTATTAAATAGTCTGACATCTGGCAAAAAGCATAACTATTGTAATATTGTTTTATTACAACACATGGCTTCTATAACAGTCCTAGCTAATCAAAACCCTCACTTTATCCAATGAAATTAAAAACAGGGAGATACAATACCATTCAAAATGTTGGGGTCAGTACAATAAAAAATAAATAAAAATAAATTAATAGTTTTATTCATTAAGGATGCATTAAATTGATTAGTAAAGACATTTATAATGTAACAAATAAATGCTGTTCTTTTAAGCTTTCTATTCAACAAAGAATTCTGAGAGAAAAAAAACTAAAATATGAAGCAGCACTGTTTTCAAAATTGATAATAATCATAAATGTTTCTTGAGCATCAAATCATCATATTAGAATGATTTCTGAAGGATCATGTGACACTGAAGACTGGAGTAATGATGATAAATTCAGCTTTGATCACAGGAATAAATTACATTTTACTATATATTCACATAGAAAACTATGGAAGCCCGTTTCCGCCACTAAATACAAAAATAAAAAGAGTAATTGCGACTTTTTATCTCAGAATTCTGACTTTTAAAATATAAGATAAAAAGTCACAATTCTGAGATAAAAAGTCGCAATTACTCTTTTTATTTTTTTATTTAGTGGCGGAAACGGGCTTCCATAGAAAACAGCTGTTTTACACTGGAATAATGTAAAATAATCACGATTAATCGATTTGACAGCACTAAATATCTCATAATTTTTACTGTATTTTTGAGCAAATAAATGCACTTCTTTGAAAAACATTAAAAAATCTTGTCGACTTGAAACTTTTGTACGGTAGAGTATGTCAGAGCCAAGACGAACATAAAAATGAATGGGACATCTGAGGAGTAATCTGTGTATTTCTGTACAAGTATTGTTTTTAATCTTGAATCACTTACTTCTCCGTAACTGTCTCTTTAAAGGCATTGAAGTTGTCCGAGATGTTCTTCATCTTGCTCTGAAGAAGAGCTGCGCTTCCTTCAGGACCAGACCTGCTGAGTTCCTCAGACAGTTTCCGCAGGGTTTCCACGTCCTCCGCATGCTCAGCTAACTCTGCATTTGTGTCCTACAAATAAAGACTTTATTAGAACTTCAAGGTGTGAAACATAAACAGATTACAGGACACAAACAGGCTGTCTCTGAGAGCCGCCTCGCTTCCTATCCATTTTGTAAAAAATAATCAATATCCTTTAATTACTTCACAAACCATGATTTATATAATTTCACTGGACAAAAATGTGTATTGATCTCTGAGTGCACAATGAGTCAATGGGCCATATTTTAACGATCTGAGCTCATGGTCTGAAGCTCAAGGCGCAGGTGCACTTAGGGCGTCCGAATCCACTTTTGCTAGTTTAACGACGGAAAAAATGGTCGGCGTGCCAGGCGCATGGTCCAGAAGGGTTGTCACTAGTCTCTTAATGAGTCATGGGTGTGTTTTGGGAGTAATGTGCAATAAACCAATCAGAGTCTCATCTCCCATTCCCTTTAAAAGCCAGCTGCGCTCGCGCCATGGCAGAATTTGCGAGCGGAAAGACTGAACGCTTCTCCAGAGAGGAATCCTTTTATTTTTAATATTTAAAAATGTGTGTGTGCGGCTCACGTCCCTGTGTGTAATAAGCAAAGTGTACGCGCGTTGTGCACCGCCTATAGGCGCATATTACTAACACACCCTTTAAATAACACAAAAAATACTGCACTATTGACTTTAGAGCAGGTTTGTGTTGGTCAATGGTGCAGTTGTTTTCAGTTCCTCAAAACAGCAACGCACCAACAATGCTCCTGAACACACCTGGTTTAGACCAGATGCCCATGGGTGAACAGATGCGCCACTACATTTGCTATTTAAACAATGTGGAGCTGGACGTGAAAATGAGAACTGAGTCGGGCTGAAACTAGCAAAAAACACTTCCCTAACCCATTGCGCCGGGTGTATGATAGGGCCCAATATCTTTAGGAGAGAATCTAATGTTAACAAAGAATAATAACTTCTGTAACAAATGTATTGCTCATTGTTAGCTAATGTTAGTTAATGCAATAACTAATGATAAAAACTGGGAACTTACTGTAAAGTGTTACCTTTATAACAGAAGTATATAGCCGTAAATAGGCCGTAAATAGGCAGTAAATAGGCGATTGACTGAGCGGACAGCTTACCTGGACGAGCTGTGAGAGTTCAGTGACGTTCTTTCCCGGTCCGTCTGTCTCTGTCAGAGCCTGTGAGCTCTTCAGCACAAACTGCTGCACCTTCTCTGATGTCTTCTCAAACTGCTCCACCTTGTCTCTGAGCTCTTCCATCCGAGACACCTTCTGCTTGTGCCGCTCAGAGGCGTCAGTAAAGCGCTGGGACAGGCCCTCCATCTTAGTCTGGAGCAGAGCGGCAGCTGCCGGGTCAGCGTTCTCCACAAACTTCTTCACCTTCGCCTTCATGGCCGAGATGCTGCTCTGCCTGCTGGACATGTCCTGCTCCAGAGCCTGAAATAAACAGACACTTGTTTTAATGTGGTCATGCTATTATTGTGTTTACTAAGTTAAGATTACCTCTCCTTGGGTCATTTTGAACTGAAATTCATTTTCTTTTAATTTTTAAAAATTGAGTATTCATTTGAGTGGTCCAAGAACTTAGGACTTTGGTCACACGTGAACTTGGAATTTTTAACTTAAGTTTATGTGGTTGTAATAAAAAAAAAAATAACAACAAATTCTTCCCTCGTGACTCAATTTAACCCCATAGGAATGAATGGGAAATGAGGGAAAAGGTTTTTTTTCAACCCCCCACCCCACCCCCCAACCACACACACACAAATGCAAAATACATGGTGAAATTATAACAGCATTTTTGGAGCTATAAAAGCATTCTTTTTATTCTAAATAAAAATCAGCATTTTCAAATTAATATTTTTCAAGATTTTACTTGTTTTTTTCCCTCTGCTCTCCACCTTACTAACTTGAACTATTACAAAATTTGACACTTCAGTATAAATACAAACCTAAAAGAATTCTCAAAAAAATACATAAAAATGCTACAACTTTAACAAAAAAAGATTTTATAATGTCTAAATAAATACTTAAATGCATACTGAAGGAAAAAAACTATTAAGAGAAACTGACTTTAGGACCCAGCGGAACAGCTCATCCGCTCCATATAGAGCTATAAGGCCATCTAGTGGCAAGAGTCATGAAATATCATCTTATATTATTATTATTATTATGAGGTTGTCAGAGACAGCCAATGTAAGACTTTTGGAGCTGTTTTAATAAGTTTTTGCATGTAACAGAGAGTTGTTTTGTATTTAAGTGAAAGAATTTGAAGAATGTGCTTATTTATATTAAAATTATTGATAAAATCTAGTAATTTAGTGGTAAATAAACAAATCTATTCCACCTTATAAGGTGCGTGTCATTGGTGTATTCAGTCAAATCTTGCAGTTAGATTTGAGTAAAATCGCCTTTTCACCATCTAAATTATTATTATTATTATTAAATGAGCATGCACTGTTCAGGCACAATTTTGAATTTAAGCCATCTTAAAGTTCTTCAAGCCCGTACAGTCAAACATGTAGCCTTTCAAAGTATTTAATATTTTAATATTTAATAGCGCGCACAAACGCAGGCAGTCGACACATGCGCTCTAGAAAGTTTCATGTTTGTCCACTGCCTGTCTTATGAGCGATAAAGTTGTCTTTGTATTCTTTTAAACTAAAGTTGAGTCTATCTCATAACCCCCAAGCGCTTGTCAATGCAGTCCCGGGCCAGTGTTGCCATCTTGTGGAACAACTGATTAGTGCAAAACAAATTCAATGCGCATGTGCGACCTGCAGGTACAAAGTACACGCAGTTAGAAAAATCGTGCGGCACGCATACTATTCTGATGACGAAATTCTCATCACACACACTGTACGCGGACCTCCGCATACACATAAAAAAAGTATACTTTGGGCTTTAAATTGGGATACAATGGAAGTGAATGGAAACCAAAACTGCTTGGTTACCAATATTCTGCATAATATCTTATGTTCTACAGAAGAAGGAAATGCATAACATGATGTAAATGAGTAAATGGACAGAATTTTCATTTTTGGGTGAACTATCCCTTGAAGTGTGCATGAGCTCTGTCTGGTATGATTTTGTAATGTTAGTTTTAAGTATCTTTGAATGAAAGGTGAAAGGTCACATACTGCCTCCTTGCTAAGCGCATTTGTGATGGAGTTGGAGTCCAGCGACACTTGTGGCGTCTCCTTCACGCTCTCTTCCACCTTCTCCATCCAGCTCATCATCTCATCCAGCCCATCCTGGACGCTCAGAGAGCGTGTCAGAGTCACCTGCAGCTTCTCGTTGCGGTCACTCACCGACTTCGACAGGTTGTCGTATCTCTCTACGATGTCGTCTACAAACAGAAGCATATTTATAAATGGTTTATTCATGTGTCAAAGCTCTACAGGACTGTCAAAATGTTTGTGTTGCGTTGGCATAGTAATCTTTTTTTGGTTGCACCTTATTTTACAATACGTGTACTTACAGTGTACTTACCTAAGAAAGTACTGGGTAATATAAGGTAACTACATGGGTTAGGGTTAAGGGGTAGGTTCAGGGTTAGAACCTAGTTATTACCCAGTTATTGCAATTACTACAATAAGTATATAGTATGTACATGGGGAACAAAACTGTAAAATAAAGTGCAACCCATTTTAAAGGGTAAAAAAAAAACTTTTATGAAAAGAAATTGCAGTCCCACTTTATATTAGGTGGCCATAACTACTATGTACTTACATCAAAAATTAAGTACTTATTGTGTTAATATTGTATTGTAAAACACTTTTGCTGATATTGAGGTGGGATACGGGTAAAGTTAGGGACAGGTGTTGTGTTATGGGTTAGTTTAAGGGTAGGGTTAGGGGCAGGTGTGGTGGTATGGGTAAGTTTAAGGGTAGGGTTAGGGACAGGTATGGTGGTATGGGTTAGTTTAAGGGTAGGGTTAGGGACAGGGGTGGTGGTATGGGTAAGTTTAAGGGTAGGGTTAGGGACAGGTGTGGTGGTATAGGTTACTTTAAGGGTAGGGTTAGGGACAGGTATGGTGGTATGGGTTAGTTTAAGGGTAGGGTTAGGGACAGGTGTGGTGGTATGGGTAAGTTTAAGAGTAGGGTTAGGGACAGGTATGGTGGTATGGGTAAGTTTAAGGGTAGGGTTAGGGACAGGTGTGGTGGTATGGGTTAGTTTAAGGGTAGGGTTAGGGACAGGTGAGGTGGTATGGGTAAGTTTAAGGGTAAAGTTAGGGACAGCTATGGTGGTATGGGTTAGTTTAAGGGTAGGGTTAGGGACAGGTATGGTGTTATGGGTAAGTTTAAGGGTAGGGTTAGGGACAGGTATGGTGGTATGGGTAAGTTTAAGGGTAGGGTTAGGGACAGGTGTGGTGGTATGGGTTAGTTTAAGGGTAGGGTTAGGGACAGGTGTGGTGGTATGGGTAAGTTTAAGGGTAAAGTTAGGGACAGCTATGGTGGTATGGGTTAGTTTAAGGGTAGGGTTAGGGACAGGTGTGGTGCTATGGGTTAGTTTAAGGGTAGGGTTAGGGACAGGTATGGTGTTATGGGTAAGTTTAAGGGTAGGGTTAGGGACAGGTATGGTGGTATGGGTAAGTTTAAGGGTAGGGTTAGGGACAGGTGTGGTGGTATGGGTTAGTTTAAGGGTAGGGTTAGGGACAGGTGTGGTGGTATGGGTAAGTTTAAGGGTAAAGTTAGGGACAGGTGTGGTGGTATGGGTTAGTTTAAGGGTAGGGTTAGGGACAGGTGTGGTGCTATGGGTTAGTTTAAGGGTAGGGTTAGGGACAGGTATGGTGGTATGGGTAAGTTTAAGGGTAGGGTTAGGGACAGGTGTGGTGCTATGGGTTAGTTTAAGGGTAGGGTTAGGGACAGGTGTGGTGGTATAGGTTAGTTTAAGGGTAGCGTTAGGGACAGGTGTGGTGGTATGGGTTAGTTTAAGGGTAGGGTTAGGGACAGGTGTGGTGCTATGGGTTAGTTTAAAGGTAGGGTTAGGGACAGGTGTGGTGCTATGGGTTAGTTTAAGGGTAGGGTTAGGGACAGGTGTGGTGGTATAGGTTAGTTTAAGGGTAGCGTTAGGGACAGGTGTGGTGGTATGGGTAAGTTTAAGGGTAGGGTTAGGGACAGGTGTGGTGCTATGGGTTAGTTTAAGGGTAGGGTTAGGGACAGGTGTGGTGGTATGGGTTAGTTTAAGGGTAGGGTTAGGGACAGGTGTGGTGCTATGGGTTAGTTTAAGGGTAGGGTTAGGGACAGGTGTGGTGGTATGGGTTAGTTTAAGGGTAGGGTTAGGTGTAAGGGACGTGTCAACAGTGTAATTATAAATGTAATTACAGAAAATAATTACAGATGTAGTTACATGCAATGTAAAAACATGTATGTACACAATAAGTGCATTGTATCAAATTATTAATTTAAATGTTAGTATATAGTAGTTAAGGCCACCTAATATAAAGTGGGACTGAAATTGCTAATCACAGTGTTTTAGTTTCTTTTTTCACATTTGCACAGAAATACATTTGACATACACAGAGAAAAACAAACATAAAAACAGAGGGTACATAACATGTTTGTCATTTTTTGTTTTTTGTGTGTGTAAACTGACAAAATGTATTTCAAGTTACATAAAGGAGCAACGCATGTTCGAAATTAAGTTTCATCATGATTTATAAGGAAGAGGAATAAACTGTCCTGTTTAAGTAGAGAAAGAAAGCGGATCAATATTTTCATGTGCAAATGCTGTTAATTTCTCCAGGTTTGAGTGCAATAACTTCAGCCAATGATATATTGAAAGATTTGTTCTGTCTTTCCAATTGAGTAAGATTTTTCTGCTACTGTCAACGAGATTAATAAAAATGGTTTGAGATGGTTAGAAATCTTAAAAAATCTCTAAATGTATAGGTTTAAATATCATGGTTGCACTTTATTTTACAGTGGTAAAGTGTGTTATACCACTGTTATACCATGTTATACTGCTAATCTATGCGGATAAATAAAATTTAATAATAAATAAAAAAATACTTTGATATTACAGTGGAGGAAGTGTGGAGATTGTGCTTTATTGCCATGAAAATGCATGAAAATTCTTCACGATCCTAAAATGGGCTTTATGTTTTTCGTTTTTTGCCTTGTGCTTCTGGTGTGAAAGCCCAGACATGTTTCTGGGATTGACTTGTGGACTCACCCACTGTCTCCTGAATCTCCTCTGGATTGGACAGCAGGTCTCCCTCTGCGGCAATCAAGGCATCAGCTGACTTCCTCAGCGTATCCACCGCAGCCTGACGGGACGTCGTTTGCCCTTGAAGACTCTGGAACGGACCAATGATTGTTACAATACACTAATAAGTGCGCTGTCAACAGACTGATCATCTTAAAAGCACAGCATCAGTGGTGTGTGTTCTATCTACAGTGACATAAAATTATCATAAGGACATATACAGTTGCAAGAAAAATTATGTGAACCGCTTGCAGAATCTGTGAAAATGTGAATAATTTTAACAAAATGAAAGAGATCATACAAAATGCGTGCTGTCTTGAATAAGATATTTTACATAAAAGATGTTTACATATAGTCCACAAGACACAAAAACAGTTCAATAGTTTATGAACCCTTGATTCTTAATCCTGTGTGTCGTTCCCTGATGATCCACGGCTGTGTGAGTGTGTGTGTGTGTGTGTGTGTGTGTGTGTGTGTATGTGTGTCGTTCCCTGATGATCCACGGCTGTGTGTGTGTGTGTGTCGTTCCCTGATGATCCACGGCTGTGTGTGTGTGTGTCTCGTTCCCTGATGATCCACGGCTGTGTGTGTGTGTGTGTGTGTGTGTCGTTCCCTGATGATCCACGGCTGTGTGTGTGTGTGTGTGATGGTTGTTCTTGAGTCTCTTGTTTGTCCTGATCAGTTAAACTGCCCAACGTTCTTCAGCTCCTGCACATTCTTCAGTTTTCCAGCATTTTCTGCATATTTGAACCCTCTCCAGCAGTGACTGTATGATTTTGAGATCTGAGGACGATTGAGGGACTCAAACACAACTATTAATAAAGGTTCACACATTCACTGATGCTCCAGAAGGAAACACGATGCATTAAGATGCATTAAGGGGTGAAAACTTTTGAACAGGAGGATGATGTCTAAATTTTTCTTATTTTGTTTAAATATGAATTTTTTTCATTTAGTGCTGCCCTTCGGAAGCAACAGAAGATACTTACATGTTTCCCGGAAGACAAATTAAGTACAATTTACTCTTCAAACTCAAAAAGTTTTCACCCGCCGGCTCTTAATGCGTCGTGTTTCCTTCTGGAGCATCAGTGAATGTGTGAACCTTTATTAATAGTTGTGTTTGAGTCCCTCAATCCTCCTCTGTATGATTTTGAGATCCATCTTTTCACACTGTCAAATATGACAAAAATATGCAAAAGATGCTGGAAAACTGTAGATTTTGCAGGACCTGAAGGATTTTTCTGAAGAGCGTTGTTTAACTGCTCAGGACAAACACGAGACTCAAGAACAACCATCACAAAACACACACACAGCCGTGGATCATCAGGGAACGACACACAGGATTAAGAATCAAGGGTTCATAAACTGTTTCCGGACAGCACTAAATAAAAAATAACATGCATTTTGTATGATCTCTCTTATTTAGTTAAAATTATTCACATTTTCACATATTCTGCATGCGGTTCACATACTTTTTTCAGTACGTACAAGGTCAGAAGACAGTCATAATACACATCTCTAGAGAACAGTAATGGAACATGATTGCATTTTCTCTCTGCGTATCTGATCTCGCTGCTCATCAGCGGAATGTGGTGCATCATGGGAGACGTAATCTATTTAGGTGTGATTAGCATTGTCTGCTTCTCTATCCACTTCTGCAAGAACAACTAGCTATAATGCATCACAAGTAAATTAAATCTGTGTCGTGGCATGTCTTCAGTGCTATAAATACACGAAAAAAGGGAAACAACGGTACATTTTTATAATGTTCTAATGGAAAGTCATGATTTTGTTCAGTTTGTCTAAAAGCATACAATATACTCCCCATAGAAAACCAATAAATAAAAGAATACATTTTGTGTTGATGTGCAGAACACATACTAGGCTAGCTGTACTGACTTAAAAAGTAAAAAAGCAGAATATATGATGCATATTTTAAAAAGACATCCCAAACCATACAACATCTTTTAAAGTTGTCTTTTTTTATAGTGCACTGAAAATAATGTTAAACTAAAAATGATAACATCTAAATTAACTAGTTTTATTCGTCAAAAAAAAAAAAAAATGCTAAATACATTAATTTATACCAACAAAATACATTTTTATGGGTTAAATCAAGTATAAAATAGCTCTTAAAGGTGCAGGTTACCACTTTTTACAGTGTAAGCAGGACCTAAAATGAGCACTCGCCAAGCGCCAAATGAGAGTACAAATCAGGGTTGGCGAGTATATGATCAATCGCCAGCGGTAACACTTTTTATGAATTCAAACAATGCAATGTTGTGAGAACATGAATGTGAACAAACGAGAACGAGAGTTGGTGGGCCAGTGCTGCATCGTCATGAAAGTTTAAGCCTTGCCAATTGAAATATTCAAGCGCAACTGGGTTATCTTGCTTCACGGTTCACACTGCTCATAATTTACCCAGGGTTAATAAATAATCCTGGGTGTTCATACGCTGCATTTTACACTAGACTCCTGAACCCTGGGTTAACATTTTTATTTGCATTGAATTACATAAAGGCTTTAGCATTGCGCATCCTCATATTATATATTGCAGACTATCAAGTTTAAACGAGTGCTGTCAACGTTAGCGCGTTAACGCATGCAATTAATTTTTTCAGTTTAACGTGTATTTTACGCAATTATTTAACGCAATTAACGCAGCATCTGTTTTTTCTGTCATCCTTTGGCTAGAGTTACATTATATGATCATGCTCTTATTCATGCAAATGCTTTTAAACCTTTTTATTCAAGCACTGTCTGTGAATGTCCTGTCTATGTGACACACACACGACACACCGAAAGACTCACGGAAAAAATGAGTTCTCTTTCGCGCTTGAACGAACAATAACACACACAATTATGCCAAAATGTCAGTTTTGTCGAGTATTCTCATAAGAGCAGTCTTAAATGAGTTAAATAACGCCTTAAATGAACGTACAGAGGAAATGAGATGCGCATCATGTTCGGCAGCGTCAGCTCTTAAAGTGACAGCAGCCACTAATGATGTCTGTCATTGATGTTCATCACAGAACAAGGATAACAGGAAAAAAATCACTCACTGCTCTTGACTAAAGAACTTTTGTAGCTTCAATAAGGATTAATCTATATTTAATTCATAATTTATGCAGTGCAAACTGTTTGATATCTTTATTCAATTTCTGTATATTTCCTACCTGTTAGACAGGTAAATATGATATTTATTACGGGTTTATGTGAGGATTGTTTAAGTTCACTTAAATTAAAAGTTGTTATATTTTTCGAGGCCTAATAAATGTTAAAAATTGATAGCTTTCAATTACACTGTAATGTCGAATGGCTATAATTAATGTTTATAATTGGGGGGAAAATAGAGACATCAGTATCAGTGATACTGGCCTTCATTCATAAAAAGATGCCATTACAACAAATACTTAAAATATACTGTCTTTATGTTGTTTCTACATTAATTTGGAGATTAACTGTGAAATTATTACATTATAAAATATATTAAAAACTCAAGTGTTTAAATTGCGATTAATCACAGGAAAAATGATAGATTTTTTTTAATCGATTAACAGCTCTAGTTTATACTGAATTCTGTGTTTTTACTGAAGTCTTTTCAGACTATAAAGGTAAGAACGAAATGGTCTATTCTTCACTCCAAATGATGTGTTTCCTGTCACCATCTGACATTTCTCCATTCAAACGCTGAAATGACTGTTTATATACAAAGTGCTGTGTTTACGTGACTGTCCAAAGCATGTGAATATGAGGCACGCGATTGGCTGTCAGAGGCTAAGCATCTAGCCGTAACATTCTAACACCGCATCATTTCACACTGTACAAGTTTGGCACTGCAATGCGGGGGTAACAGCACAAAAGCGACGCTAATCCTGCTCCGGAGCAAGGTTTTATCACCCCGGTTAAAAAGTGGTGCTAACCCTGCTTCTAAATTACAAATGTGAAATGTTCCTTTACCCACAGGATTTAGAACGACAATAACTTGGGGTTCAGCACAGTGTGAAAAGCCCTACACAGTGCCCTGATAATGACAGTAGATTGTGTTCATGCCTTGGTCTCCTCCAGCTGTCTCTGTAAGGTTTGTGGATCTCCAGCGATGGGCTCGGACTGCTGCCTTCGGGACTCTTCCTCAGAACCACTGAGCCACTTCACCAGAGCACCACTGGCGTCTTCATACTTCCTGTACTTGTCCACCACGTCTTTCAGATTGTTTCCAAGCTGATTGCACTGAAACATACAAGTTTACAGTTTATCACCTCATTTAATATCATTTTTTATTATTTATAATAAAAAGATTGGAGGATTTAATAATGTAATGTCAGAACAGACCTGCTGGCTATTGTTGATTGTTTGCTGAGTTAGAGCCATTTAGAGACAAATGCTGCCATCTATTGGTTGTAATCATAAAGTGGTTCATTTCCCAAACAACTAAACTAACTTAAATGTGTGGAAAATGCTATTTTTTTGCAATGTAAAAATAGTCTTTTTAAGCAAAATGTAATTTCTTTGGCCGCATTTACACTGCCCTTTTTTTTATGACCCGCTTACATCTTCTTTTAAAAGTGACCCATATCTGACATCTGCATTTACACTACACTTGGTGAAACAAACAAAAAATAACATGATATCAAGAAATCAATGTCAATAGTACATTGAGTTTAATTTATTGACATGGAATTCATAGAAACATTTTTAATGCAATAGTTTCATCCTTATATCAACATCATTATAAAGTACAAATTCTTCAAGACAGTGATTATATACACGAATCATTCAAGACACAGAATATACACAGATCCGCTATAAAAGTTACTGTGTACTAATGGTCTGGTGGTAGAACTTTTGTTAAGTATGTCAGAGGTTCTGGATTCGAATCTGCCATCGTATAGGTTTTTTTTCCCTCATTAAAACCAAAAGTGTTCACCAGTGATTGTATATCAAGAGCAGGGACATGTTTGTGTGCATTTTATTTTGAGATTTCACTGGAACAAATAGAGAGTCTCCACAACGGGACTGAAGCGCACGTCTGTGCATGAAGCGCCGTCACTGAGTGATTTCAAAAGCAACACATTTCTGCTCCAGATCGCCTCTTATTTAACACTAACAAACTAAATGAATACTCTGCTAGTCAACTAGAGATGTTTGATTTGTTATAGATTTATCTGTACAGCGAAATGTTTCAAAAAGTCACTTTTTTCAATGCCGTACGACTGGGGAATATCCAATCTGTCCGTTTACACGGCAAATGTATCAGATTTATTTCCACATATGAATGAGGCCTGAAACCGATCTGAGAATATCGGAATTCATTTGCTTTTTTCCTGCTTACACATTCGTGGGTCATATCCGATCTGTGCCACATGGGAGGAAAAAATCGGAATTGGGTCACTTGAACCTTGCAGTGTAAATGTGGCCTTTGTGTTTGATTTTGGGGTACCTGACAAGATTCTGCCACTGATTCTATATAAATATCAAAATGAGCATTACCTGGGTGTGCAAGGCTTTGTAGCGAGCGGCAGCAGAATCCAGCTTTTCTTTGACTGCAGCACACGTCCCGGACATATCAACCACCGACACGCCGTCCGTTTCCCCAGATCCACTCTGATCGCAGGCCTTTGCTGCGTCCAGCACCTTCTGACCCGAGATGGTAATGAAGCGCAGGTCTCCTTTATGAGAGATGACGTCTTCAGAGAAACTCTTCTGTCTCTGTAGGTTATTACTCAGAGTGTCCAGACTAGCAGCGGGCATCCCCAGCTCCTCAACCTGCCCGTGGGCCTGCTGTAGCCACGTCTCAAACTCCTCACAGTCCCCCTTAAACTTCTGAAGTTCCTCCTGAACAGTCTGGACTTGCTTCATCTGCTGCTCGGCCTGTGTGAGAGAGGCCTCGTAGCGGCCCTTCAGCTCTTTAATGTCCCTCTGTAACTTGTCTTTTTCAGCAGGTGACAGGACCTGAGCCTGTTTGTCGAGTAACGCCTGCGCTGACTGTGTGGCAATGATCAAATCCTGCTGTTGGGACAAGATTTCCTGGTGGTGAGCCTGTGGAGATGGAGAATGGAGGGCTTAGTAAGTCAATGCATTTCATTGCCATTAAATCTGATTTTATATATATATATAAAGGCTGAGAGCCTTTTCCAGTTGTGCGATATCCCCCCAGTATCAGCACTGGTACCGTTTCACCGTCTGTATCACTCCGCTTGCGACGACTGTCATGGCATTCAAGCAAATCCACCATATTTGTTTTTACAAATACTACTGCTATTGTGTCACAGAATGTAGTTTTAAGAGTTTTTAGGCAAGAATGTAGTTATTTAGACCTCAAATATGTGACTCATATATAAGCATAGCGCCTATTTTACAATTTGTACCTGCAAGAACAGCTTCATCTCGGCCAGTTCTTCTGGAATTTGCCGCTGGCTCTTATGTAGATAGTGGTTAAACATGAGATATAATTCATTTGGGGTATATCAAATGGGCAAGCTTTGGTCGTACTAATCTATCCCTTGTTCCAGAGCAAATTGATTTGGCTAAGTTTGGCATAGTTTCATAACTTTATATTTTTTATTTAACTGAAATCTGTAGGCTACTATAAAACTGCTTTTGTACTTTTGACTAAACTGTTTGCTTGTGTTTATTTCCTATTGTACAAACTTCTTATACTTTTATAATGGCTAATACTGTTTATTTAAATATTACTGATCAATAAGTCAATTATTGATCAATTATTTTAACATGCCATATTTGGTATTGAGAAAGGGTCCGTTTGTGATTGTGATTTCGACTTCAGTGAAAGATACATTATTACACCATTAGATGGCAGCAAAGAGTCTTTATGAGTGAGTAGCAAAGACTTTTATATTGAAATGGACTGAAACAAGGACGTAATTTTTACTTTAAACAACTCGTTAAGACGCAACCTACAAATGCACTGACTAGCGCTGTCATGGGAAATCCTGTTTGTCCTGTTAAAAGGACAAAGTTTCAGAATCGGTAACGGAGGCTTGGCCTCAACTGTTAAACTGTCAGCTTGAGATTTGAATCCGTGGTGGAAGGAAGTAGTTCCACACAAAAGAGTGTTTTTAAAGACACTATATACTATATATAGTTCAGCCATGAAACTTTAGAGGGCTCAGGCTGATAGGTCCGTTGCATGCAATATACCGCATGGCACTAGCTGATTGGCCTCTGCTGATCCTGCAGCCAATGAGATTGCTCCTTAATTAAATAGTCTGGTTCAATGTTTGCTGTAATCTAGTCCTGCAGTGCGATATCAGAGTTCCTCTGAACCCCTCCACCTCCCCAGCTCCACCTGCCTAGATCTGCTATGGGATTTACATATGTCTCTTTATGCAGCAGCAGCATATCTTACATGCTCACAGCAGTGTGTCTGTGCATCTAATAGCAGTAGCAAGTCCATACTTCCAACACTGAATTGCACTGAATGGCAACTTCATCATTTCAAATGTGTAATTACAGATTACCAGATTTAGGGCCAGATTTACTAAACAGGGCAAATTAGCGTGAGAGCGCAATTCCATAAAAGTGCCGATGGGAGTGGACAGTTCTGCGCGTGATCTACTGACGACGCACAAATTAATGAACACGACGCAGCCGGATCATTTCCATAATCCCGTTAGCGTCTGGTTTAAGACGTGCTTTTTTTGGGATGGAAAATAATGGCGCAAACACCAGTAAATTGACGAGCGCAAACCTTTGTAAATCACCTCGCATGATTGATTTAAATACTCTTCTCACATAAATACTGTGTCTGAAAGGGAAACTCCTACAAATACATATGCAATAAGATCAGCAGTGCACTTCTGTTTCATAAGGGTGTAAAAAGTCTTACTGTAAATAAATACTGAAGTACTTACTTGAACTCTATCATACTGCTGGTCCAGGTCCAGGGCTTTCCCGTCTTGTTTTTTGCCAGTATGTAGACTTGTGTTATCTGTAGCATCTAATGCATTTCCATTAGGATCATCTCCCTCTTCAATTATTCTCTTCATTGATGTGTATTCTGGCATGTTTCCGTTCTGTTTACCCATCTGGTCCTTTTGTATTCCACCCATTTCTTTCTCTTTCCCAATGTTGGAGATCCAGTCTAGAAGACCCTCAATTTTGTTTTTGCTCTCTTCAAGTTGTTCAACAGCTGCTACCTGTATTGTTGCACATCGAAGAAAAAATAACTACAATTTACTGAAAATAATCACAGAAATTCAAAGATACATGTGAGAGCCAACACTAAGAGCAACTAACGGCTAAATGATTGACTTGAATAGTGTTTGGAAAAGTGTTTTCCCGCTAACCTTCTCAGTCTCCTGCTTGATAGCACTTGTCAAAACCTTCTCCAGATCCTTCCTTGACTCTTCTGCCTTCTGGTTGAGCATATTCGCTTTGCTCTTCAGTTCTTCCAGTTTGTCCTCAAGAGCCGATATCTGCTCCGGAGTGAGTTTACTGCGATTCTCTTCCAGAAACTTCTTTGTGCTACTGATGACTTCATTGAGGGCACTGACATTCGCCTGCAGGTCCTTCTGTAGAGCCTGAGAGACCAGCATAGAGAAAGAGTCTTTAACATTCAGCTTCCATCTAAACAGATAAAAACAATATAACACACATAATTAATTGGAACAGGCCACTGTGTTACAGTGATTTTACCTCGGGTAAAGGGTGTTCCTAGGCATGCAATAATGCGAAGTGTGCATCCGCGATAGTCACATCGCAAGATGTGCGATGTCAAGTATAGGGATCGTAGTTGATCCGTACAGACCATGCGCCACGTTTCGAAACATATGTGATTCTTGGATTGATTGCAAAGTTTAACCATCATAGAGCAAAAGTTCATAACTTGCACGTTTTAGGTCCTGTCAGTTTAAACATTCAAGTGATTTTAAACCATTCTAGCACAAGAAGACGCTCAAACTCAATTCTGAACCCACACAAACAAAGAAATTCTGTTCTCTTCCGCGTCTATTTGTGCTTGAACAGACACATACACACAAAATTATGTCAAAATGCCCATCAAGGTGAGTATCCTTGTAAACACAGTCACTCATGGCTTACGTAAATGTAAACAATTGAGAAAGAAAAAGGATGCGTATCATTACAGAATATTGGATCCGTGCATTCGGTCTTAAAGTGACAGCAGCCTAATTTTCCTGCTGCTGTCTGTGTCATTAATGTTAATCAAACAACGATCTAATCAAAAAAAGACAGAGAAAATCACTTTTGTAGCTTTAACAAAGATTAATTATATTTATTTTATACAGTAAAGACTATGCAGTGTTATTTTATATTTGATTATTCAAATTCTATACCTGAATACTTAGCTGAAAAAACATAAAGCACTGTTTATTTCATTTGCTTGTAATTTGTTTATTATTTTCTATGCAGATTCTCTCCCCTACAAAATCACGCCAATTATTCTAGAATGATCAATTCTTTCCAAATAGAGCTATTCAAGTCATCTGGTAAAGTTGGTAAAGGCTAAACGAGAATTTTTAAAGAGCAATGTGGGAGGAGCTTGAGTTTGTTGTTTGAGCCGCGAGAGGCATCAAAGCGTACGCTACTCCTACATCCTACGTCATGCGTCGGGTCAGAGGTCGCTCTTCCGCCGAAAATAGACTTGCGTAAGGCCATTTGACGGAAGCTAGTTATTAAAGTTTCTAAAGTTTTAAACATGGATAGTTTTCTTACAAAAACGCATCACTTCACATCAGAAGGCCTTTATTAACCTCCTGGAGCCGTATGGATCACTTTTATAATGGATGGATGCACTTTTTTGGGCTTCAAAATCTCAATCCCAATTCACTCCCATTATAAAGCTTGGAAGTATTTTAATATAATGTAACTCTGATTGTGTTCGTCTGAAAGAAGAATGTCATATACACCTACGATGGCTTGAGGGTGAGTAAATCATGGGGGTGAACTATCCATTTAAATCAATAATCACCACAAATTGAATTATGATTCATCTACTTCATTTAGTTAGCAAAGCTCAACTTCCTGCAATCCAATCAATTCCTGAAGGACGAAATCAAGTCCCACTCTACATTTTTTTTCTCATTATAGAGGCTGTTTCACTTTTGCAATTGGGAAGAAAAAACTATTGCAACTTCCGTATCATGCCAACTTTAACAAAGACCTCTAATAACGTCTTTAAATGTATGTAATATATGTACAAGCATCGTATCAAGTGTGACCAGGTTGTACCTGATGCTCTTGCTGATACTGCTGGACGTCTCCCACAGTCTTTGCACTGGCAGCCTGCTGTTGGTGGCCAATGAGTCGGTTTTCCGTCTGTGTTAGATCATCAAACAGCTCCTGCAGCTTTTCTGAAAACTCCCTCTGCTTCTCCACGGCGGCCTACCACATAAGCATTCAGTTAGGAAAGAAACCTTTTCCACAGAGAAAAACCACAGCATCAAAGCAAACACTGAGCATTTAACCATTAGCAGTGACTGAGTATGCTGTAAACATGCCAGCCATTCAAAGACAATTTGGCAATGGTAAAGAAATGTAGGTTAGTGCTGCCTTTACTGCCGGAAAGCATATCCAGATAATAAAATTTATGTCCGTTGGCAGTAAGAGCTGAATAGGTTGAGACAGCCTGAAAAATGCAAACAGGATCAGAAGAAGGTAAGTTGGTGGCAGTGATCAAGCCAGGGCTTTTCTGTGTTGTAAACAGAACAAACATTGTGATTAAACTCAGCAAAACACAGAGCAACATAATGAGCATCACACACACACACACACACATTCAATATCTTTGTGGGGACTCTCCATAGACGTAATGGTTTTTATACTGTACAACCTCTATATTCTCTCCCCTTACACTAACCCTACCCCTAAACCTACCCATCACACACACACACACACACACACACACACACACACACACTAACCCTACCCCTACACCTACCCATCACACAAAACTTTCTGCATTTTTACATTTTCAAAAAAACTAATTCTATATGATTTATAAGCTTGTTTCCTCATGGGGACCTCAATTTAGGTCCCCATGGTGACACAAGTCCACATTAATTTGTGTGCAGTTAGGCTGAAGTCCCCACCGGGATGGAAAAACATGAACACACACACAATGCATTCATGAATAGTCAATTTTGTCTTGAAAATATCATTTTAAAACTCTTTTGAAAGACCTCATGAAGTAAAAAGTTTTGGGCTTTTTGGGGGGCTAAAATTTACAGTAAATTCACATACGGTATATCCACATTTTGGTCCAAAACAATGAAAGAATGTAGATTGTTTTTAGAATGTGAACATCTATTATCAATACCGATAGCAAGTAGCAGATCATAGTTCATAGCTGTGGCATAAACATTTTTTACAAGAATGGCAAATATCTACCTCTACCAATTTCTTGCTTCAACAGGTTGACGCAGGAAAGAAAACTGCACTCAGGCTTGGGTTAATAGGGCAATGAGTTTGCCAACACTTCATATCAAAATACACCACACATCAAAGCAATAACTTTTAGAAGCATTTCCATGCATTTTCATGTGATCAGGTAACCGGTCAGTGCGATCTCTCTCAGACCTGCTGCTCATCCTCATCCTCACGGATCTCCAAGTGGACCTCTAGAGTTTGTCTCTGAGTGAACGCTCTGTCCACGAGCTCTTTAAAGGATCTTTGGGTAGTGCTGAGAGCCCTGAGAAGGTGTCTGCTGTGAGCAGGACTCAGGAACTGAGCATGCTCAGAAATGAAGTTTTGGATATCAAAAGCAGCATCTTCCAGGAGCTGTCGGGTTCCTGATAAGTCCTTCTCTGTGTCCTGAATCAGGAACAATAAAGAACACCAAGTAAAACTGTTCAGATAGTGACTTCATGTGATGTGATCTAGCTAAATAGCAGGATATGATATGACACCTTGTATTTTGGGTGACTTTATCAATATTTTCCAAGACAACTTACCTTAATTTGCTGAAACTTGATCTTAATTCTTTCTATGTCATCAGTATCCATGATATCAAGCTTAGACATCATTGCAGAATCATCTTGTATACAAGCTGAGATCTTATCAAGAGAGCTTAGCAAATCCTGATATGAGCTTTCCAAATGGATCTGTAACCCATATATGGAAAAAGTGTGAGATAATACAATTTGCATTATTCTATACTTACTCTTGCTTTCTTTTCATAAGCCTTCACTAACCTTCACTGTGTCAATGGCTAGCAGAATAGCATTAGTTCGCTCAGCTGACAAGTGGCAAACATCTCTGAAAGCATTCTGTATATCTACATAGACTGCAGCCAAATCTTGGTGGATTTGCATGGGAATGAGTTCATCAGCAGAATTCAGAAGTTGTTCTGCTATGCTCAAATCTGCTGTTAGCATGTCAGGAAGAGCAGCAATCTGTGTTTCCAGAGACTAAGGAAGTAGTTGAGGAACAAAAGGAAGGAATTGTGAAGAAGAGTGACAGAATAAAAAGAATAAGCAACAGACAACAGCAGAGAAAATCATGTAGACAGAAAGCCCTTAGCAAAAAGCAGGAGTATCTGGGGTCTGCGGGTCATGAGAATTTGGCTGAAGTGAAGAGAGAGCCTTTATATTTTATAAGTGACAAACCTGAACTTCCTCTAACTGACAATGCAACCCATCAATGTCTTCTGCTAATGGGCCATTGGTCTTCAAGTCGCTTCTTATATCTTCAAGGGTATCACAATGATCCTGAAGTCTCCCAACACATTCCAAGTAATTCTGGGTGGAATTTCTCTGCAAAAAGTACATCATTATACTTACACCGTTATCTGAAGACTCAAAACATGCTCCTGGATCATGCAGAGTTGATAATGCTTTGGAAATCAGTGTCTAACTCAGCCAAGAGTAGTAGTAATACTCACTCTTGGTTTGACTTCATCTGTTTGCTTTATGTTTGAGACCTGGTGGTTAGAGTTGGTTGACTGGAAGACATCATCTTCAGCAGCATCATCTGTGGTTGAGATCTTGCTTTTAGCATCCATGCTTTCCTCTCTCAGGACAGTGTCTCCCAAAAGACTGCTAAGCTCTCCACTCACATCCTTGGGCATTCTTTGATCTCTACTTGTGGAGATCTCTGGAATCCACTTTGATCCATCTTTACTCTCATCAGATGGACAATTCTGAGCTTCTCTTGGATCAAGTCCTTTATGTTTTTTCAAATCCAGGAGGATATCTGGATCCCTAATTCTCTCATTTGAGCTGGGATGATTGGCTGGAAAGGATCCAGAGTGGTGCTGAACATTTTCAACAATGCTATCAATGGCTTGGCATTTTTGTTTTTGAGTCTCGTCCACACTTGCTGCATCCATCTCCGTTTGATTTAACTCATTTAAAAAATCACTGCTTCCCACTGATTTTGGAGCAGTTTCATCTTCAGCCCTTGCCATTTGAGGTAACTGAAGGTTATATTGGTGAGCAGCTTCAGCAACCGCTGTATCTCTACCCTGAGACTGTTTGAAGATGCCTGCCTCTTTCTCGCTATTTTGATCAAGCATGACTTTGACAGAAGGACTTGGAATTTGGGGGTCAGACTGCAGTTCATTGGATTCTGTGAATGTCTCGTCTGAACAACGACCTGAAGTTGACTTTAGAGTTTCTACCAAGTCTTCATTGTCACTTGTAAAGTCGGATTCAGCTGATCTGTTTATTGCTGTGGCCTTTGAAGTTACTTGATAACATAACTCGCCTTGCTCAAGTGGGTGTTGTATGTTATGTGTACCTCCGCTTGAATCATCTTCACTAGAGTTAGTAGTAATTTCAAGAGGTAATGGCTTAGAATTTACTGTTGATCCAGCTAAATCCTTTAAGTTGAGTTGAAGTGTGTTCTCGGGTCCTTTGAGACCTATAGAGTTTTCAATGTCACCATTCTGTTCTACCTTACAGTCAATATTGCTTTCTGTACAGACCGCTCTGGGCTCAGGTTTTGCTATTGGTGCATTTCTGATCATTTCTGACATGTCGTCATAACTAACTGACTCGTTTACTCTGTTCTCTGTACTAAAAGCACCTGGATCCTCATCAGAAAGCTCATGATCTGGATTCCCATTTATATTATCGGTGTATTTAGCTTTATATGACACATTGGTCTGAAATGATATATCCTCTTTCTCATTCAGCAAATTTTGAGCTAGTATCTGGTGCCCATCAGTACATAAATTCACCTCTGTTGCAATCTCCGTTGTTGACTGGACACTTGCTCCACATAAAGATAAGGTTGACTGTGTTTCTGTAAGTGTTTTAACTTGAGCAACATCTTTTACCAATGGCAGTGAAGTGCTCAAGCTCTCAGAGAGCCCTTTGTCCAAATATGCGTTTGTTATTGCGGACTCCACATTGGACCTGTTGAATTCCTTTTCAGGATTAAGTACACTCTCTGATTTTCTTTCATCAGAGCAGACATCACTTTGTGACGAACATGATATCCCAGAGTCACTCTGTACAGGGCTAACAACCTGACTTGCTATAGTCTCAAGATATGCCACCTCCCTGACACACAATGAAGGACTTCCAGTTTCACAAGAAACATCAACAACAGAAGTGTCAACATTGTTATTTGGCCTTTTTGATTCATTTCCTTCCAAAGTGAAAACTGCTTCTGTAGTGTCTATCTCATTTTTATCCATAGTCTTGAAATTACCACTTTGTTCACAATCCACCCCTATTTCAAGAGTCTCAGAAACATCATCATATGCATTATCTTTTGTAGTTACAATGGTGGGTAACAGAAGATTACTGCTCACACCTGAAATGTCTGTAGACACCTGCATGGCTTCATCTGATCCTGAGCTTATTTGACCTCTTTTTGCTGAGTCAAGCGCCATAATGTCTACTCTTTCGCCCTGCTGTGAATGTAGCATTTTCTCAACCTCTTCATCATTCAATACTCCCGACTGGTGGGCATCATTTACACTGAGCTCACACTTTGCCTCTGGATCAATGATGGCCTTGCTGATTCCCTCTGAACAGAGAACACTTCTGCTAATGTCATCAGTCATCAGACCCGCCTCTAAAGCATCACAAACGCTAATGGTTTTTCCAACTGCTGCATCATAGAAACCACTCAAAAGGTTCTGCTTTTCCATGATCTGTAGTGCTACCTTACTTGAGATGCAGCCTTTGTTGACAGAAGTGTTCAGAATTGACAATGTAGCACTTTGGTTATCTTTCAAACCATCCTCTTGAAGCTGCAATGCAAGCACTTCCAAGACAGTCTCTTCATCAATAAGGCCTTTATCGAGCGCAGCTTCAAGGTCATACCGTTTTCCAGAGGTGACATCTAAAATCCCACCTTCCTCTACTTGTGCCCTAAGAAGATGGATGGCATAATCTCTCTCAACTTTGTCATCCCACACAACCTCCGTATGTGGGATTTCAGAGGGCATATCTGTATAGTTGGTTGTTTCACTGGCTTTCAAATGTTTTTCTTGGCTTTTAACGGCATCATCACATTCAGGATTCACTACTATCGGCCACAAACTTGTAGTAGTTGCTGCTGTAGAAAAGGCTGTTTGTGGTAACTCCATTGTGTTTGACGGTTGAGGGGAATCTATGTCACTTTTGTCTGCTTGGCACTCGTCTGTGTATGAACATGTAGAAACCTCAGGCAGTTTGTTAGTTTCAATTACAGTCACATGTTCATTACTGCCTAGGAGAATATCACACATTTGATCTGTTGCTAAGGTGTTTACATCAGATTCAATAGGTAGAGTAGATTCTAGGTAATTGTGTAATACTTTCACATTCGCTACTTCATGTTCTTCTTCTGTTGTGATTTCCAAAGGTTCACATATTTGCAATTCTCCCAAAGCATCATAATCAGCATCCAGACAATCAACGTCAGTGTCAGGAATGCTACTGTTCATTGGAGACTCATGCAAATCTTCTGAAACATTATTCATATGAAGGCCACTAATGTCATCTGCACATTCTGATGTTTCAAAGAGTAATTTAGCCATTTTATTTAACTGGCGATCAAAGATCAACAGCCTTTGGCCTGACTTTGGATCCATATAGCTATTCATCATGAGGTAGGAAATAAATAACTGTTTCACCTCAGAGAGAGATGGTGCATCTGTGCTGTTTTTGTCACTCATTTCTTCCCCGGATGTACAAGATCCTTCAATTTGTAGCTCCTGCATTACCAGCCATGATGAAAACCTGTTATTCAGTTCATCTATATCAGGAAAAACATCAGGGATTTCTATTGTCTTCAACAACTCTTTTGTAAATGTCTCAATCAAGTTATTCTTCACTGCAGAGTCAACGTCAACCACCTCGGAGGTTTCAGGTATGTACAAGCCTGTTATCTTCTGCCGGTTATGCAGCAGTTCAGACGCAAGTTTGTCTGTGATTATATTTTGCTGAAGAGAGGTGGAGAAAGAGAGGATTTCACCAGCGTTAGGCCAAAGGAGACCCATGAAGGCTTTCTGTCTCTCCAGAACTAACAATGCACTGCTAGAGCTCATTAAGTCACACTGGACAGCCTCGTCGACTGTAAGTCTTGACCCATTGCAAGGATTAACAATGCCACCATTTTGGGCCTGATGGCTCAATATCTCGCTCGCAGTGTCCTGATCAATCAGACCCTCAGATAAGGCCTCCTCAACCGTCAGCTTTTGGCCGGTTTTAGGGTCAACTATGCCTCCTGCAAACAACTGGGTGCTCAGCAACCGAAGTGTGGTCTCTCTATCAATGACGCCCTCGTGCATAGCTTTCATAATGTTAATCTCTCTCCCAGATGTCAGGGATATAGTTCCATCTTTTCCACGTTTCACTGGAAGCAGGCGAAGTCTTGTCGGCTCGTGGATCTGGCTCCTCTGCACAAGCTGACTAAGTGTGACTTTTTCTGCAGTGTTGGGGTCAATCAAGTTTTTCCAAGTATCCTTTCTCTCTGACATCTGGATAAAGAGTGAGTCGGGTATCAGGCCAAGTTGAAAAGCCCTTTCCAGATGTAGGATATCATCTGAGTATCTTAACCCTCCAGTCGCTAGCTGGATTTCAATTATCTTTATAGCTGTTTGCACAGATATAGCCCCATTTTCCAGGGCTGCCATAACTGGCAATGGCTCTAAAGCAAACTGGGGATCCTGTACACATTTTCTAGCTTCATTCAAGTCTTGCAGTTGCTTGAACATTGTGTCATCCACAAGTTTGTTCTTGAATGCGTCCTCCAAGTCCATACACAATTGCTTTTCAGGCCAAATGAGTCCAGTGGTTATAAGTTGAGCCTCTAGAAGACCATGTCCTGTGTTCTGGTCAACGAGGCCATTGTTCACCGAGCAACACACGGACATGACAGCTCCACTTTCAACATCCAGAATCCCTTGGATGACCTGCAGTGCCTGGAAAGAGATAAAAGAAATCAAGATGTTTCTGAAAGTATGTTCAAACATAATCACTAGAAATGATGATAACGATATTAGTTATAAATAGGATCAAACATACTCACCCATCAGTCAAGCCTACGGATTGTACTAGCTCATGTGCAACAGTGCAAGTCATCAGCAAGAGAAATGGGACGCAATAAAAGCTTACATGCATCTGTGAACAGAACTCTCAGTATTTTCTACAACAACACAGTTAGAGAAAACACGCAGAGCATCATGTTATTATGTGCAGTGTGGTGAACCTCGTGTAGATAGGGAAAAGAATGTCCTGCTGTGAAGAAAGAGTGAGACTGGCTGACATGCAAAGTATGTTTACAGCATACTCAGTTTACCATGACGTTTTAAAACAAACGTTTTAAAAAAGTCTATTTTTTGCCATTAAAAAGTTAGAGTGGCTGAGGAGGCTTTTGGAAACTGTCTTACCATGCTACCTATTTCAAGCTGTCAAAACAAATGTTAGTCATGCAGTTGGAGAGAGTATTTACACTTTGCACACAATAATCACCATATATAACCAGCGTCTGGTTGGCAGTGGCAGAATATCTCACCTGATCGGCTGAAGAAGTTGCATCTGCACACTGTTGAGAGAGCTCGCTGTAGGCCTGATGAAGAGATTTCAGCTGCTCTTTTGCTTCTTGCTTTTCTTCTTCTGTCATTCTAGTAAAAGAAAACATTTTACAAAAACGTCCCTTTATGAAAGCACATAAAAATGAGAAATTAAGTGCATGCAAATAAACAATGCTATTAGAAGCAACAATTCATTCTCAGTAAATTATTCCACCTGTCGACATTATAACATACTTGTCACTGTGTTTGGTCAGCATCAGCTGGGTAGTTCTCAATGCTTCTCCAATTTGTTCCTTCTTTGTCACCATCTCCTCCATTGACATCTATATAACATAATAATGCTTGATTAGTTGCACTTTGAAAGCCACGTCATCCAACATCTACTGTAGAATATTCAAACACTGGAAATCAGATAAATGTTTTTAAGCAACCACTAGCCATATAATTTGCAGAAAATGTGGGGATATGCCACTATTAAGGGTTCCATGATTTAATCTTATAACGGGATTCAAAAGTTTGAGACCACACTGAAAACCTGGGATTCCAAAGTTTCAGGATTTTGAACATGTTTAAAAAACAATGATATTATAATTTCCATCCATTCATTCCTTTATCCTCTTTAGGATGCTGGAGCCTATCCCACACACACCTATAGGCATTTTAGTGTCTCCAGTTCACCTATGGTGCTTTGAATTGTGGGGGAAATCGGAGCACCCGTAAGAAACCCATGTAGACACAGGGAGAACATGCACACTTCACACAGAAAGGTCTCCTGATTTGAGGATTTGGGAAGCAACACTGTCACCCATTATATATAAATATAATATTTGTAAGTCGCTTTGGATAGAAGCATATGCTAAATGCATAAATATAAATGTAATCATTTATAGATATTGTGACACTGACCATGGGTACTCCTTTGTACAAAATGTATTGCTTCTACTGAAGCACATAATTCTCTTGTGCTTCATTCACAAATCATGCTGGATAACATGATCAACAGGTTTTAGCTTGTTGCTATTAAAGGGATAGTTCACCCAAAATTGAAAATTCTGTCATCATTTACTCACCCTCAAGTTGTTACAAACTTGTATGAATTTCTTTGTTCTGCTGAATACAAAAGAAGATATTTTGAAGAATATGGGGAACTAAACAGTCGGTGGACCCCATTGACTTCCATAGTAGGGGAAGAAAAATACTATGGGTCCATCAACTGTTTGGTTACCAACATTCTTCAAAATATTTTCTTTTGTGTTCAGCAGAAATTCATACAGGTTTGGAACAACTTGAGGGTGAGTAAATGATGACAGAATTTGCATTTTTGGGTGAACTATCCCTTTAAAGCAAATACACATGAAATTCATGTCCTTTTCAGTTACACTTTTCACTCAAATTGTTATGCTGATCATATGATTTTTAATGGGGGGAAAACCCAGAAAAATGTGAAATACTGGAATTTCCACAAGTGGTCTCAGACTTTTGGATCCCACTGTATTTTTAAAGACATTTTGCCATGTTTATATAAACATCAAGATTGAGTAATCAATCTCTTGTTTGGAGAAGAATATACTCTGTCATTAGGGATGTGACATTATAGATGGATAAATGGTCATTCTGATACAACTTTCTAACTTGGGAAACAATTTATTTTAAATGGCATGTAAATTGTTCTCTGCTCTTGGTCAGTCAACAGCACATTTACCACCTAAATGACTTGGCTCTGATAACCAAGCAGCACTCCAAAATGAGTGTTGTGCAAGACTGTGATGAAGTGTAGAGATTTGGCAACGTCAGTACTGAAGGGATTTCTATAACCACCATAGAACGCAGTGATTTAAGGCCCAGTGCAATTTGTACAGTTTATCACACTGTACATGCACTGTATGTTGTTAATGTGTCTGATGGAGACACTTATGTGCTTGTGGATACATTTGCATTGGATTATCATTGTTGCCCCTTGTGTAAAAGGGGAAATGACCTGATGGCTGGTCCAGATGTGATCTAACAAAATGCTGATTATATAAATCACAATTTGAAATGAAAGGGTAGACACATTATGGGTAAATATATTATGTGAAATGTGGGTGGATAATAAAGCAAGCAACAAGTATGTGAACAACAAACATATGAAGAGATACACAATAACAATCTTTATTCAGAAGAACAACAATGTAAATGTGTTTTGATGTGTTTGACATATTAGAAAATTTTGGAAATGTCAAACAAGTCGGTTCCCTATAATGTTCACTATGTTGAGAAGATGCTGACATTAAAACCGCTACAGATAGACCTGTTAAAAACGATGAAAAAACAATGGGGTATTTTGACTTGTTTACCTGGGGTTTACTAGTGCTCTCAGTGCTGGGTTTACCATCACTTTGAGCTTTTCCATCTTTGTTCAGATTCGTTTTCATACTGGACATCCAATTCAATAACTTGTTAACTTTATCGCCATGTTCTTTCTTCTCGTCCTCAACAGACCTCTAAAATCATTGAAAAGAAATTGTAGGGTGGATTAGAAAACAGTGTAAAACATTCATTATTAGCGCAATAAATTCTGTGTTTGAATACGGTACGTAACGAGCAGGTCCATTAAGCTCCCAGCCATTTTACGTGGAAGCATGCTTGACAATAAATTAAAAATGATATGAGATAAAGATATGGAATAAAGATATGAGACATTTTTAAACAATATCTTACAGTAGAAAACAAAAATCCCATATTTTAAAGACTCCCATTTTCACCATTTTGACCATTATGATTTTTTTTTTTTCAGGATAAAAATATATATTCTTCTATATTAGATAATGCACAAAGGGTTGCTAATATACTGGCTGTCAATTACTTTTTCTGCCATCCATCAAAAATGGCCTGATTTTAGATGTCCAGAAGAACATCAGAATTGGCGATAGGTCCAGAAGTATTGGAAAGATGAAGTATTGCTCGTACTATATGGCTTTGTTACTTCAAGAAGGACAAACCCAGTGTGGCTGTCAAAGACACTCTTTTCTAGAGCTTCCTTAAAAGACATTTTTCGCTTGGTTTTGGGACAAGTGATGCATTTCGAATGGGCATTATCGTGTTGAAGATGTGCAGCGGTTGCTTTGTCGATAATGCAATTCTGTACGCCATCCTCCAATGAGACTCTCTCTTGGCTCTCTGGGTTTACGAGCCCACCTGTTACCAGTTGAAACTCAAGACATCTCAATGCAACATCTTTTGGGAAAAGGTTCTCTTGCATTGCCTGAGCCACGGTCAAAGTCTTTCCATTTTGAGGGTGAATGATACCATAGTAGGCTTGCTCACATTGCTGGATCTGTCTGGCAAAGCCTTCATCCAAGAGTCCTCGATGTTGTGCTTCTGTAATCAGAACCCTTTCTCCAGATGCTGGATCACAGATGCCTCCAGTGCAAGCCTGGGCTTCTAGCAACCTCAATGCGGTGAGTCTGTCCACAAGGTTCTGCTGGTGTCCTTTGAAAACTGGGAGTCGTTTCTTCAAAGAAACATCCCAGAGTCCTGCAACAGGACTGTTTGAAACTTTAAAGACAACTCTTCTGGAAATCAAAAGATCAGCAAACTCGGAAATGCTGAGCTGACCACTCCGGTAACTATTGAGCTCTTCCGTTTGGAGAATTTTCAGACTAAGAGCATTTTCAATGCAAAGCTGCCGCCCAGTCTTATGGTCTGTTAGGATGTGTAAAAGATTCCTACTCGAGTCCATGATTGTTATCTCTTGCCATTCGCTCTCTTGTTGTGAGAGAAACAGATATGTTCTCTTGTCAATGTGACCAGCCTTATATGCTTCATACGCTGACATTTTCGCACCATTAGAAGTGTTGATGACCGATATTCTGTGTTTGCTGGAAGGTGAGAGGGTGAAGAGATGCTGGTCACCAAAAGGAAGAAGATATACTCCACCGTTGACATCATATACACAGATTCGGAGTAGTTCGCTGTAGTATGCCTTCTGCCCGGTTTCTGGGTAGTGAAAATCTTTTGGGTTGCTGACTGGATCGTAGAGACTTTGAAGGGTGGCTTGATTTATGAGCCCCTGCTCTAGTGCACAATCCATGGGTACCCTACTTCCAATCGATGGATGAATCAAACCTCCAGTAGCGATTTGAGTTTCCATTATCGCTTTCCCTCTATGTCTATCTAAAATTCTCTCTTCCATAGCCTGAAACACTGATAGTATCTTCCCAGCATGAGTATAGCCACTGACTGCTTTGTAAGCATCACTTATTTTGTCCTTGAGATCATCAGAAATGACACCTTTCTCAAAAGCATCTGAAGGAGAGTAACCTTCCCCTGTCATAGGATCAATGATGTATCCTGTGGCAGCTTGCGCTTCCAAAAACTCAATGGCATAGGTTTTAGATATTAATCCTCCTGCAACAGCATCAAGGAAGGACAGCTTTTTCTTGCTAGACTCCATATAAACACCTGCGATTGAGGACGGTTTACCAACAAATTGAGCAAGTGATGCTTCTATCTCCTCCATAGTGATGAGGCCTGTTTGCAACTTAAGCGCAATTTCCTGAGTGATTATTTTGGTTTTTATTAACTTTTTAATACTTATCCGTCCTCTGAGACCTTGAATTTTTTGGGTAGAAGACTCCATTTTTAGCCCTTTCAATTTACTTGCTATAGGCGAGTCAGAAGCAAGATCGATGGAGGACTCAGAATCATTGATATTGAATGAAACAGTCTGGCTTTTACCCGACCTGCCCTTATCAATTGAGCTTTTCCTGAGTATAGTGTCTGTGATGTCACTCTGACTGTTACCAACTATCACTTGATTTGTGTGTATTTCAAATGCATTCGAATTCTGGAGTGGAACCGAATTTTCTGTTTTCTTGGTAGCATATTCCAGAGTTCCCTCGTTGATTACTTGCATTTTGGTTTGCTTGACCTTTCGTAGCTCCTCCAGCACTTTTTCCTTTTCCAGTGTAGCTATCTGAAAGCATGAGATCATTTATGCAATTAGAGCATGAAATAATAAGTTAAGATGTAACATCCTATCCTGACCAAATCTGAAACTGAACCTAAATTGAAATCTAGATGATACCGTAATGTACACTTATATTTTGTAATAAATATATTTCATTATATATTGCACTACATTTATATATTTACAGTATATATTCATAAATATTTATATAAGGATTAAGGTGAAGTGTGTGATTTCTGTACTAGAGAGCTTCCTCTCTCCTCCATCTTTTATTATTCACAAAAGTGAGCACTATTTTTCGCATGCAATTATTCCTCTATTACTGTCTGGGGTATATAGGTGGTGAACAGAGTTTAAATTAATATAATTTATAGTGATTGTGACAGCAATAATTTTTCAAATGATGATCAAATTCTGGAGAAGAGCAGGGAGGTCAACCATCAAATGACTTACGGTACTTTCAAACTTTTGGTGCACACTTGACGTCAGAATTTGGTTTGTTTGGATAATGTGAACACTGCTTTAAAGGGTTAGTTCTCCCAAAAATTAAAATTCTGTCATTAATTCCTCACCCTCATGTCGTTCCAAACCTGTAAGACCTTCGTTCATCTTCGGAATACGAATTAAGATACTTCTGATAAAATCCAAGAGCTTTCTGAACCATCCATAGGCAGCAACGTCATTACCACTTTCAACGCCCAGAAAGGTAGTTAACACTTCGTTAAAATAGTCCATGTGACTCCAGTGGTTCAACCTTAATGTTATGAAGCGTCAAGAATACTTTTTGTGCACAAAAAACAAACAAAAATAACAACTTTATTCAAAAATCTCTTCTCGTCTGTGTCAGACTCCTACGCTGTTGACGTAGTGTAAACAGTGCAGCGCTTCCGGGTTCTATGTCAGAACGCCGGCTCACCATTGGCCGACGTTGTTCACGTGAGCACCACGACGCATGGGTGTGATGCTGATGCAGGAACTGGCCAATAATGAGCCGGCGTTCTGCCGTAGAACCCGGAAGTTCTGCACTGTGTTTACTACGTCAACAGCATAGGAGACTGACACAGACGAGAAGAAATTGCGTTGCAGAAAGCTCTCGGATTTCATCAAAAAATATCTTAATTTGTGTTCCCGAAGATGAACGAAGGTCTAACGGGTTTGGAACGACATGAGGGTGAGGAATTAATGACAGAATTTTCATTTTTGGGTGAACTAACCCTTTAAGAACTCGGGTGCACATGACTGATTCCGCCTAAAAAGGTGGTCTGGGGTACTCCAGTACGGTTTGCTGCTGATATGAATGCAATTGCCCTAAACCGTTGAAGGGAACTGCTATTGATGGTCAAATTGTGTAAGTGTGTGCTCAATCACTTGCTTAACAATTAGGATTGATGCAGTGCAAGCAGAGAGATAAAGGTTTATCATTTATCATTTCTGCTCACCTCCAGCAGAAGCTGACTTCTGCATTCTCTAGAATCTTCGCTGTTAGATAGACCAAAGTATAAAAGTGAGCAAACCTTTCTATTTTGCTGCCTTGTCCCGCACTGTCCTTACCTAGCAACAAGGGTAAACAACTGCCAATTTGTTGACGCAAGCGTACTGAGGATCTGACCCACAAAATACAAGAGTGAATAGAATACAGAAGGAGCAACTGACCAAGCAATGGAACCAAGTGTGAAAGCACCTTTACTTATAGTTGTCTCTGCACATTGTTAAAACACAAAGAAATCATACACTTCACCTTTTAATGAAAGTTTTACAAAACTGTGAATGCACCTGAAGTCGTACCTCAGAGCTCATTTTCATTTTCTTTAGTTCCTCCTCCAGGTTCTGTTTCGCTTCTTCGTACGACGCAACAATTTTCTGAGTCAGCTGAAGTTCAGTCTTCAGCTTTGCCAGATCTTCGTCTTTTGCACACTGATGATTGGCTTGTCTAAGTGCCTCCAATTCTTTTAGATGCTTCTTCTCAGAGCTGACTGCTACCTCAAGCTTCAGATTCTTCTCCTGTAGAGACTTCATGTCCTTGATGTACGAGACGATCTGTTCTTTTAGAGATCTTGCTTCCCTTTCTGAGATGTCCAATTTCTGCCCAGTCTCTGCCAACATTTGCTTTAGCCTTGATATCTCGTTTGAGCTGTCTTTGTGAATATTGTCGAGTTGAAAAATACTAGATTTTACCCTAATTTTTTCAGTTTCCAACTCAGAAATCTTTGATTTTGCTTTGAGAACTTCAAGGTCAAGAATTCCCCTCTGTCTGTCAGATTCGTCCAACTGTGTGCGTACATTGCAGAGGTGTTGTTCAGTCTCTTGTTTGGCTTTTGTTGCATTAGCAATTAATGCTTTCAGCTTCTCCACTTCTTGAGACAGGTGCTTGTTGTCTCGCTCAGCAGTTTCCACAGTATGCGAGTGCTCCTTTGAGTTCCTCTCATGCTCCAACTTAAGGCGTGATTCTTGCAGCGATAGCTTTTGCTCCATTTCAGCCTGCACTAACTGCAGTTGAGTCTCATAGCCTTTCTTTTGTAAGTCGAGTTTACCTTTGAGATCATCAAGCATCTTTTTACAGTTGTCCAATTGTTCGGCAAGCTTTTGAGACCTCAACTCAGCAGTTGCCGTTTGATTGTGCTTCTGCTTAAGCTCTTCCTGGGTTTGTCTCAACTTCTGCTTCAGCTCTGATGTTTGGAGAGTTAAACTTGTAATTTTGTCTTCTGCAGCATTCCTATCCTTTTGAAAAGTGACTAGCTCTTGTTTTAAATTCAGTACAGATTTATCTGCGCTTGAGCTCAATTCTCGCATAACAGAACTTTTCCTTTGGAGTTCAACCTCAAATTCTTTGAGTTTGGACTGACTTAACCTGTTTTCTTCAGTCACCCGCTTTAGCTCATCTTTTGTTCTTTTTAGAGTGGAGCTAAGATCATCAAATTCACATTTTAAAACCTGTAACTTCTGGTCAGCGGTTTGCTTATCCTTCTGAAGAGATGAAATGTCCTGTTTCAGGCTTACTGTGGCTTTTTCTGAACTTCCACTGATCCTGTTAATCGTCTGCTTACATTTCACAAGCTCATTTTCAAGTTCTCGCACCTTTGACATGCTCTTCTTACCTTCAGATGACTCCCTTTGAGATTCTCCTATGGCTTTTTTTAAAGTTATGTTCAGGTTATTTATCTCGACCTTATGTTCCTGGACCTTCTGATTAGCCAGATTCCTCTCAGTGGTTACAGAACTCAGCTCTGCTTTGAGACTTGAAATATCTTTTTCATAATTGGTGATGTTCAATGTGAGAGACTTGATCTTCTGCTGTAGCTCGGTTGTCTTTTTGGCTTCTTCGTTGTAATCTTTAAGTTTGATTTGAAGCTCATGAGACACCTGTGCTTTATTCAGAAGTTCCTCTTCAAATATTTTTACCTGTGATTTTGCACTTTCTGCCTGGGATCTGAGTATATTAATCTGCTGTTCCTTACTGTCAATCTCAATGGATGCTCTATCGAGTTCTGCTTTCACATTTTTAATGGAACGCTCAGTGTCCATGTTAATCTTCTTGAATTCTTCTACTTTCTTAGTAAGCTGCATCACTTGCAAGGAACTTTTCTGAAGCTCTAATTCAAGGTTTTTGATTTTGAGCTGAGCTTCCTTCTCTGTTCTTGTCTTCAGATTGATCTCTTCTTTGGCTCTCTGCAGTTGCTCCCTCAAAACCTCCGCCTCACCTTTCAGGGTTTTAATCTTTTGGTCAGCATGTGATTTGTCTTGCTGGATTGACTGAATACTTACCTTAAGATGTCGGGTATCACTTTCCAATAACTGATTATTTCTATTAAGTTCATTGACCTTAAATGTCATCTGCTCTACTTCAGTCTGTTTGGAAGACAACTCATCTTCCAGGCACCTCAACTTATGAGCGCTCTCCTGTTCCAAGGAGGTCCTCTGTAGAAGTTTCCCTTGGTTGACCTTGAGCTGGTCCTTTATGCCATCAACCTCTGTCTTCTGGAAGAGCACTCTCTGCTCCAGAGCCGATTTGTCTCTTTGGAGAGACTTGATTTGCTCTTGATACACGTAGACAGACTTTTTCAGTTCAGAAGATTCTTGTCTTAACTCCTCTGCTTTCTGTCTCATGTTGGACCTATCTGAATCCATTTCCACTTGAAGCTTCAACAGCCTGTTGTTTGCCTCGTCTAAGAGTTCTTTGAAACGTTGGGATTTCTCCTCAGCCACAGTTTTGTGGACAATGACGGCGTTCAATTCGGATTTCAAGGTCTTGATCTCATTCTCAGCTCGTTTCTTGCCCATAATGAGCTCTTCCATTTTGCGTTGCAGGACCTCTGCCTCAGATTCAGAATGGATTATTGAAGAACTGGTTGTAAAGGTGGACAGCTGTGCACCTTCTTTGGAGAAACCCAACAAGGATTCACCTTGCATCATTCTGACATCTGACTTGTGTGCCAGATCCATTTCCATGATTCTCACTTGGCTAAGGAGCTCTGCCTCAGCATCTCCCTTAGCCCTCAGTTCTCGCTCTAACGTACGACTGTGCTCCTCCAGGCCCTGTACATCACTGTCCTTGCGACGTAAATGATCTTCCAGCTTCTTACGGGCTAATGTACTTTCCTCTATGCTCTTTTTAAGGTTGCGGAGGCTCTCTTCCAGGGAGGCCTGTTTGACCTCTGACTGCTGAACCTGTTGTCGAGCACGATTCAACTCTTGCTCGACGGAACCTTTGCTTTTGATCACACCTTCTAGTTCAACACGATACTTCTGGGCCTCATACTCAGCCTTTGACTTCTGCAAGGTCAAGTCCTCAATTGACTTTTTCTGCATGTCAAGGTCTGCTCCCAAGATGTCCAGCTGCTGTTGCCTGTTAGACAGTGATGCCTCGAGTTCCAGTACCTGACGCCGGAGCCTGGTGATCTCCTCTTCACTTGCAGCTTTCTGCAGCTCCATGCTCTCAGTCCATCTTAAGTACTCCGCATTCTCCAATGATTTCCTCCTCTGAAATGAAAGATATAGTCATCTTCCAGTCAACCCCTTGGACGAGAAAAGGCGATTCTTGCCCACTTACCAATAAAGGTTAAAAAAACCACCACCACGTATCTGCATGTACTCTTCAGTGTTTTTCCAGGACATGCTTTCCCAAGAGACAAGGTCACCAGCAATGATACAAAATACAGCAATATGTGCTATTTTGTATCAAAATACATTTCCAAGCACTGAGTGACATTCAGAATTGCAGGAAAGAGTGTGTGCAGCATGTTAGGGTGTGTGTGATTGCGCTAATACGATTGGTGAATGGAACATGGCTGGGAGCATAGCCTTGCTAAATCACATGCAATGAAGTTGCCACACGGCCCAAAAAACAGAAAGGGAACATTAGCATTTCAGCTATGATGCTAATGCTAACCAGCTCTATTAGATGAAGCATGAAAGTCAAGAAAAAGTCAACAATTGCCTTACCTCATCCTCTTCCGCCCTCTTCAGTGTTTCACCTGCAAACTTCACATACTGTGTCATGAGAGTAACCAGGGCTGTGTAACGTGTACGAAGGTCCATAAACTGAGAAGGGACACAAAGACATACATACTCATACTAAATCAAAAGAACTGTAGTGTAAGCATATGAAAGTAGGTTATATTTCTCTCGTACCTCTTGCTGGATGACATCTGAGGAACTTTGCATCTTCCTCCTCTTCACTGGGGATTTATGCTGAGAGTCAACCATGGCTCTATAAGTCATCAACTGCAGTTCATAGTCCTTAAAGAAGAACAGGGATGGAACAAACAGTATACACTTAAATAAAAGTTTGCTTGCTATGTGCTTAATTGTCATATTAATATTTTTGCTTTTATTTGATCTTTTCCCTGGGGATGAAGTATTATAGGGTATGGCATTTCCACATTAAATTACTATAATGGTACAATGGTTAAGTACTGGTGTCACATAGTAACATCATGGTACTACATGATTACAAAATTCAGTAGCACTTTATTTTACAGCCCTGTTCTGCATGTACATACTATGTACTTATTATTGAAATTATAATAACTGGGTAATAATTAGGTACTAACCCTGAACTTAACCTTAACCCATGTAGTTACCTTGTATTGCCCACTAATTGCTTAGGTAAGTACACTGTAAGTACATGTAAGTGCACGCACTGTAAAATAAGGTGCAACCCAATATTCACAGTATACAGTATACCTAATTTTTTCAAAGTAATCATTTTGTCTTACTTTCACTCCAACTGCATACTGCTCTGAATACTTCTGGCACTCCTCAATTTTGCTCTGTTTTTGCTCGATTTCTGCAACCAAAACCTAGAAATAAAATAAATGTTAGGATTTGATGCTTGTAAACTACATAGACATATACAATTTCCCTAAGGTTTTTTTTTGTTTTGTTCGTACTTTCTGCTGGTTAAGGAACTCTGCCAACGCCTTGCTGTCCTCAGGTTGATTCTCTTGGGCCTTGAGTTGCTTGGTTTCCATTTCTTTGCTCCATTCATCCAGGCTGTTGTATGTGTCTTTGTAGTACTTAAGAGATTTGCTGATGCCTTCCAGGTCTCGGAGCCTGAATACAATGGCACATAAATACATCATACATCATGAACAAGAAAAATCGTGCATTATCAAAATAAATGTCCATGCATTAAGCTACATGCATTCCTCTAGCTCAAATGGTATATAAGTAAATACGTTTGTTTTCTGATAAAATGTACACCCTAAATGCAATGCATCGCTTTGGATAAAAGTGTCTGCCAAATGCATACATGTATATGTAATAAATAAATAAAAAACACACTAATCCCTAAACTTAATGACCTGTTTTCAATCTGAGAGTGGATGTTTTGCCATCGTTCTTTGAGCTGGTCGGCCTTCTCCTTGTGCCAATCCAAATCAAAGTCTCTCTCGTTGTGCGTTTTGAACATACGCTCGCTGACCACTCGTGCCTTTTGCAGCTCGTCCTCCAAGTCATGGAATACCTCGCGTCTTTCATCGATTTCAGACCTCCATTGCTAAAAATTACAATCAAAAGTGTTAAGTCAGTGATGTTCCATGATTAAACCATTAATCGAAAAAGCATTTTCAAAGTTACAGTGATAGTTTATTACCTTAAGAGTGCTCATGACACCATCAATTGATTTGATATTAGCGTTGATTGTATCCTCCTCACACAGCTTGGCTTCATAAAGCTTGACCAGAGCTTCGGCACTCTGACTGTGTTTCACCACCAAGCTCACCGTCTTCAGCCTGAGTGTAAAAGATAATCAAGTCAAACAAGTCAGATAGAAATGATATAGCTGCCCTTTATAGCTGATTAAAGGGGTCCTATTATGCTTTTTTTCCCATGTTGATCTCTCTTTAGTGTGTGATGTTGCTGTTTGAGCAGCGAGAGTTCTTCTCTATATCAGAGTCACTGTTTCTGAACTCCCTGAAACGCCTCCATTGTAGTCTTGAGTTTTCTTCCGGGAACAAACACAATATTCCTCATTTAAATAATTCATATGCAGAATAAAGAGGCGGGGCCTGGTTGAGTTAGTTAGTAGTGTGTTGAAACTGGCAGTTATGGTAAGGGGTGGGGCATTTCCCAAACATGCTCGAAGCGCTTGACCAATCACAACACACTGCTCCAGCCGACCAATCAGAGCACATTGTGCTTTTCAGAAGGAGGGGCTTCATAGAGACAGGAACTAAACAGATCGTTACTGACAGACTGGAAGAGAGGAGCTGCAACAATGGAGAATATGAGGAAAATAAGGTGTTTTTTGAACATTCAAGAATAAAAACCTATTCTGGCTATTCAGAACCATGGGAACCCTTTTATAAGCCTTTGTCCCCCTGCTTTGTGATTGTGAACGCTGAAGAAGGTCCTTTGTGACCGAAACATTTGTTGACATTTAAAATGCACCGAGCACTTTATTTTTTGCAGTTGTAATAAAAAGAAGATTGCATGTAATCCTTTTTTGGGATACGCAGCAAATTAATTTCAAGCATTGAGCTTTTTGACTCTTTTTGGAAGGATCTTATTGTATCTTGGAATCATATCAAATGTGGATTGAAAAATGCGTAAGATCCTTTTCGCTCTTTTTAAACCCTTTTATAAGGACAGCAAAGAGCAGACAGAGAGCAGATAATGTGAGGAAGTGTCACAAGCCAGATTAAAGGGAAAATGAAAATTGCCCATGATTTACGATGAAAACATAGCCCATGATTTACTCCCCCTCAAGCCATCCTAGGTGTATATGACATTCTTCTTTCAAACGAATACAATCAGAGTTATATTAAAAAATGTCCTGGCTCTTCCAAGCTTTATAATGGCAGTAATTGGCAGCCCAAAATTTGAAGCCCAAAAAAGCTTATCCATCCATTATAAAAGTGCTCCACACGGCTCCGGGGGTTAATAAAGGCCTTCTGAAGCAATCGCTGCGTTTGTATAAGAAAAATATCCATATTTAAAACTTTATAAAGTAAAATATCTAGCTTCCGTCAGACAGCCTTCCGTATTCAACTTACGGAAAAAAACGTAACTGGCTCGACGATGACATCAGACGTAGCGTTATGTCACAATCACAAATGAGAGTGCCCTTGGTTACCACCAGAGGGCACTCCATCCCGGACTGTCACTTCATCTAAGGACTACAATTCCCACATCACTCACTACCCGGACTTCCTTTCTGATTACATCCATCTGCACCCCATTACCTTGTTAGCTCACACTTTATAAGCCTGGTCATGTCTGTCATTCACTGCGAAGTCTTGTTTGTTGTATTACTGCATTTCTGAGCATTTTCCCTGGTTTCTTGTCTCTTGGTTTTGCATTACTTGCCCATTCCGTGGATTACCCTTTTGCCTGTCTCTCCTGTCTTGTTTGCCTGTTTGGACTGCTTGCCTGTGTTTTGACCTTGCCTGAACTCTTGACTACGATTGTGGATTACCCTTTCAATAAAGCTGCGTTTGGATCCTCTACCTTCGTGTCTCGGAGCAGTTCGTTACAGAAGACTTCACCATGCACAGATCCAGCAGCCGAGTGAACACAAATGAGTCTAGCTGCACAGATCATGCGTCTCCGTCAAGGAGATCGTCCTATCGAGGACTATGTGCAAGACTTTATTGAACTGGCATATCTCTCCACGATGGACACGGTATGTCTGAGGATATTTTTTCGAGGAGGCCTTGCCGAGCCACTCAGTTCCTGTATGCCACTGCACAATCCCAACTGGACACTAGAATATTATATAGACATTGCTTTGCAACTGAGTGGCTCTGCTTTTAGTGTGGGTGTTGTTGAGGATGAATGCGACATTCACGCAGTACCCGCCAGTCCAGAGTCTCGTCCCGTCATAGTCTCTGTCCAGAATCCATTGACATCTCCTGTCCACGTCCAGAGTCTAGTGACATTCCCTGTGTCTGTCCAGAGCCCAGTGACGTCCCCTGTCTTCGTCCAGAGCCCAGTGAAGTTCCCTGTGTCCATCCAGCGTCCAGAGATGGCTCCCGCCACTGACCAGCGTCCAGAGATGGCTCCCGCCGCTGACCAGCGTCCAGAGATGGCTCCCGCCACTGACCAGCGTCCAGAGATGGCTCCCGCCACTGACCAGCGTCCAGAGATGGCTCCCGCCACTGACCAGCGTCCAGAGATGGCTCCCGCCACTGACCAGCGTCCAGAGATGGCTCCCGCCACTGACCAGCGTCCAGAGATGGCTCCAGCCACTGACCAGCGTCCAGAGATGGCTCCAGCCACTGACCAGCGTCCAGAGAGGGCTCCAGCCCGTGAACAGAGTCCAGAGAGAGCTTTGTCTCCTTCCGTTCCGAGTCCAGAGAGAGCTTTGTCTCCTTCCGTTCCGAGTCCAGAGAGGGCTCCGTCTACTTCCACGAGTCCAGAGAGGGCTCCGTCTACTTCCACGAGTCCAGAGAGGGCTCCGTCTACTTCCACGAGTCCCGAGAGGACTCCGCCTACTGTCCCGAGTCCCGAGAGGACTCCGTCTCCTGTCCCGAGTCCAGAGAGGATTCCAACCAGGCCACCTGCTCAGCCTGCTCCGCTGTGGGTGTCTTCAAACCCGTCTGCGCTGCTGTGGTGGTCATCTGCTGCGCCGTGGGTGTCTTCAAACCCATCTGCGCTGCTGTGGTGGTCGTCTGCTCCGCCATGGGCTTCAAGACCGTCTGCACTGCTGTGGTGGTCGTCTGCGCCGCCATGGTGGTCAGCCCTTTTACCCTGGTCATCTGCCTGGCCTGCACCACCCTGGTCATCTGCCCATCCTTCTCTGCCCTGGCCATCTGCCCGGCCTGAGCCACCCTGGTCGCCTGCTCTGCCTGAGTCTCCAGGCCCTCTTCCGCTCCACGGGCCTGGCCCTCCATCCCGCCCCCCGGTTCCGCCTCCGTTCCACCTCCCTCCTGGACAGTTTAGGAGCGTCTGGAAGCCGCTCCTTTGAGGGGGGGCTATGTCACAATCACAAATGAGAGTGCCCTTGGTTACCACCAGAGGGCACTCCATCCCGGACTGTCACTTCATCTAAGGACTACAATTCCCACATCACTCACTACCCGGACTTCCTTCCTGATTACATCCACCTGCACCCCATTACCTTGTTAGCTCACACTTTATAAGCCTAATCATGTCTGTCATTCACTGCGAAGTCTTGTTTGTTGTATTACTGCATTTCTGAGCATTTTCCCTGGTTTCTTGTCTCTTGGTTTTGGATTACTTGCCCGTTCCGTGGATTACCCTTTTGCCTGTCTCTCCTGTCTTGTTTGCCTGTTTGGACTGCTTGCCTGTGTTTTGACCTTGCCTGAACTCTTGACTACGATTGTGGATTACCCTTTCAATAAAGCTGCGTTTGGATCCTCTACCTGTGTCTCTCGGAGCAGTACGTTACACGTAAGCTTTTTTTTTAACTGCGAGAGGCGTTACACTTTCTCTGTAAGTTGAATACGGAAGGCGGTCTGCCGGAAGCTAGATATTTTACTTTATAAAGTTTTAAATATGGATATTTTTCTTATACAAACGCATCGATTCGCTTCAGAAGGCCTTTATTAACCCCCGGAGCCGTGTGGAGCACTTTTATAATGGATGGATGCACTTTTATGAGCTTCAAATTTTGGGCTGCCAATTACTGCCATTATAAAGCTTGGAAGAGCCAGGATATTTTTTAATATAACTCTGATTGTGTTCGTCTGAAAGAAGAATGTCATATACACTTGAGGGGGAGTAAATCATGGGGTAATTTTCATTTTTGGGTGAACTGTCCCTTTAAAGCAATGCTTGCACGAGCACCTCAGCTCACATCTACTAACCACTAGATCACATCAGTAATACTCGTCTTTTCTCTTTCAAATACATCTCATTTAAGGACTGAGTACAGACTCACTTCTCCAGGTAGATGCAGCACATGGAGTAGACCTGGTTGGTGCTCTGGGTGAGGATGCTGAGCTCAGAGGAAAGCGTGGGGACGGATGGAGAGGCAGCTGCTTGCCTCAGGAAAGCTTCACACTTCTCTCTCAGGCTCTCCAGGTCTTCCTTCAACCTATCCAGCTCTACCTTCTTTTTCTGGAATATGTGAGAAGAAGGAGAGGCCAGATGTATTACAGAAACTGTTTTTGTTTCAGCATCCAGATTTTACACACCGGACATCAAGTGGTGATCCAAAAATGAAGCTGAAGATCAAACCTCTTGTTCAGTGATGCGCAGCAGACACTCCTGCAGGTCGTCTCTGTCCAGTGGAGTACGGATTTTCCGGATCAGCTGTTCCTCATGACCCTCCACACGCATGCGGAAGTTACGCACCTCAGTTATGAAGAGGTTGTACACAGACTCTTCGTGTTCCTCTGTTGACCACCAGAGGGCAATGCATTACATCAGTGAGACTGTTCATACAATAATTAAACAGTTTGTACTTGTTTGCTTGTTTCTGTTTCTTGGAGAAAATACAGTGAAAATGTAGCAAGTGACAACAACACAACTAAGCCGAATAATCTTTAACACTTGTGTATGTGCATGTAAATCTTGCACATTATAACAATAAATATAATTAATATTTCAGGCCTTCATTATTAAATAACATGCTGCAGATATAGTGAACTTTTGAAACCTCACAATAAGAGCAAAAAAAAAAAAAAATTAAAGTGCACTCAGTGATTACATATTAGTTTTAGATGCATTACAAATGATCAATACTGAAGTGATGAATTTTAAATGAATATCCCACAAACATTTAGGGCCATATTTTAACGATCTGAGCACATGGTCTGAAGCTCACGGCGCAGGTGCACTTAGGGTGTGTCCGAATCCACTTTTGCTAGTTTAACGATGGAAAAAAGGTCGGCGCATGGTCCAAAAGGGTTGTCTCTTGTCTCTTAATGAGTCATGGGTGTGTTTTGGGCGTAACGTGCAATAAACCAATCAGAGTCTCATCTCCCATTCCCTTTAAAAACCAGTTGCGCTCGCGCCATGGCGGATTCGCTATTTACATGGAGGAATATAAACACCCTCAACCTGACGAGTCAGTTTAAATACATGTGTGTGTTGCCACGATTGGTCAAAAAATTAGCCAATTTCATTTGTCATTACTGCAAATAGGTCATTCTGATACATGCAATGACTATCCATTATGACATGTAGGCGTTTACATTGTAATCCTTTTATTTTTAATATTTAAAAATGTGTGTGTGCGGCTCACGTCCCTGTGTGTGTAATAAGCAGAGTGTGCGCGCGTTGTGCACCACCTATAGGCGCATATTACTAACACACCCTTTAAATAACACAAAAAATACTGCACTATTGACTTTAGACCAGGTTTGTGTTGGTCAATGGCGCAGTCGTTTTCAGTTCCTCAAAATAGCAACGCGCCAACAATGTGGAGCTGGACATGAACATGAGAACTGCGTCAGGCTGAAACTAGCAAAAAACACTTGCGTCGCGCCTGGTGTCACATTGCGCCGGGTGTATGATAGGGCCCTTGCTCTCTAATTTCTAATGTTGATGAGGAGATCTGTGCATGGATAAAACATCATTCCTTATAGTATTAACGTTCTACTTAATAGGCTTAGGAGAGCATGTGTTTCTAATGAACGTGTGCTATACGTCTGGTGGCACCAGTCACTGCTAATTCAAACATGTAGTTCAAATATTCCCCCGCATTTCACTACTAACAGTCGCTGTAGTTTTCTGATATGGCCACTGTCTTTGAAGATGCATGACTTCTGGTAACTTTGTTGTGTGTGTGTGTGTGTGTGTACAGTAACTTGCCTCTCTCTGCAGATTTGAGGAGTTCCTCGTAGTACTCCTTACAAGCCAGAACCTCCTTTTCCAGCTGGGCACAATCGGCCACCGTGAAAACATCCGATTCATCGCTGTCCCTCAGGAAGTCCTCAAAGTGGGACTGCAGGCTGCTCAGCACCTGCTCGTGATCGCCTGGCAATAGGGTCTTGATCTAGGGAGGGGAATTAACATTGCACTATAAGCTCACTAGGTTTTAAAACATAACTGTAGTCTCAAGGGACACGCAAACAGAAGGTACGTACCGAGGCAACGGTGCTTTTGCGGATGGCACGGATGTCAGTCATCAGATAGTGCCAGGACACGACGCTCTTCATGTTGATGTGCGAGTGATGCCACAGAGCCAGAACATTCTGATACAGCTGCTCAATCCTGATGGAGCGAGAGAAAGAGAACAGTATAATATTTAATGTTCAATATCCAATGTGAGCAACTGCCATTGAATGGGAATGATACAGGACAAATATAGAGACCACCTTTGTTTAAACAATTACTGTATTTTATCATATTTTAACTAGCGCTGTCAACCAATTAATTTTTTTTTTTATTATTCACACATTTTTCTGTAATTAATCGTGATTAATCGCACCTAGCATTAAAGTTTTTAATATATATTAGTGCTGTCAAACGATTCATCACGATTAATCGCATCCAAAATAAAAGTTTGTGTTTACAAAATATATGTGTGTGTACTGTGTATGATTATTATGTATATTTGAATACACACACATACATGTACATATTTAAGAAATATTTGCATGTATATACTGTATATATATTTATATCATTTATATTATATATAAATATACATATTTTATACTGTATATAAATATAACAATTTTGTCTTAAATATATACATACATGCATGTGTGTGTATTTATATATATACACAAAATAATTATACACAGTACACACACATATATATTATGTAAACACAAACTTTTATTTGGTATGCGATTAATCGTTTGACAGCACTAATTTTTATATTGTAATAATTTCACATTAAATCTTCAAATTAATGTAGAAACAACATAAAGACAGCATATTTGAAATATTTAATCTAGCAGGTAGGAAATATCCAGAACACTTCACAGTCTTAACTGCATAATTTATAAATTTAATATATAGATACATTTTTATTAAAGCTACAAAAGTTATTCAGTCAAGAGCAGTGAGTGGTTTTCTCTTTGTCTTTTGTTCTTTGATTATCATTAATGACAGACAGCAGCAGGAATATTAGGCTACTGTCACTTTAAGACCTGATGTCACATGACGCGGATCTGATACGCATTTTCTCACAACTCTTTACATTTATTTAAGACTTCATTTAACTCATGTAAGACTGCGCTTGCGAGGATACTCGACAAAATGGGCATTTTGGCATAATTTTGTGTTTTGGTCCGTTCAAGCGCTGTCTGAAGCATCTCTCTGTGTGCACAAGTGTTTGTGTGTGTGTGTGTGTGTGTGTGTTCACAGACGCGCTCCAGTACCGCACTTCATTCTCTTTGTCTTATCGTGCTTGAATGGTTTAAAAGCATTTGCATGAATAAGAGCGAGATCATATAATGTAATGCTATCCAAAGGATGACGGAAAAAACAGATGTTGTGTAAATTGTTAACTATTTTTAACACGTTAAACTGTTATTAACATAAACATAAATTGGTACACTTCACTCTAAAGTTAGCATGAAATGAAAATTCACCCTATCTGTTTTCTAAATGCATGTTATACATCTTATTGTTACCAATTAATCAGTGCATATGGTTCATATTTAAAAAATGACAAAGTTTAATCAAAATGACATAATTAGAAATTCCAGTGAAAACGTCAGACTTCTCTCTGTTGACGTATGCGGGATTCTCCAATCACTGAGTGTGTTTAAACTCCGCCCCTGCAAGCTCACGCTCATCTGCATAGGCTTTTGAGTGCCACGCCCACATCTCCATCATCCAATCAACAACCAATGCATAAAACCAAGCCATCGCCCTACTTTTTATCGGTTATACTCGGATGTAGTCACGATACAGAAGTCTGTCACTACTTCCATTTTGCAACTTATAAATAAATAAAATGAATTCCCAGAATGCCCTCACCTGCTTGCCATTTCAACTGCCTCCTTGTTGGGTGGAGGAACACTGAAGCAGACCGAAGGTACCATGGCCTCATTTCCAGACGGACTGATCACTTTCCACTTTGCCCTGTGAGAGTTACTCACTAGAACACATTCATCTTCTTTGCCGATGGTGATCTGAGGAGAGACGGGTCACAAAATGTATTCCAAAACGCAGTTAATATGGGCGGCAGCAGTTGTGGCGTGGTGACGTACCTCTATCTGGCGGTAGTCACAGATGGATTTGACGGGGATGGAAGTTCTGATGGGATTCTCTGGGTTGCGAGCCTTGAGCTGAACAACGGCCTTTGCCCGGCCCACTAACCCACCCACAGTGCTGCTGTATTTCAGAAGCTGTTCTTTCTCATCCTGTGAAGAAGAAACACCGATCTGGTCTCAGTCATGCACATACATCTACACATTAATGGACAGGGATGAGAACCTGAAGACATTTAACGCTCAAACCCCAAATAATTGCATGAATTTATTGTGTGGAAGCTGACTAACCATGGACTCCTGAATCAGATCCTCCAGCCGATGTAAACTGCTGGTTCGGTCGCAGCTGTACTTCCTGTGGATGGCATCTTGGAGGCTCTTAAGGTAATCCAATGACTCTTTGGCATCGCTGAAAAACTATAGGGAGAGTAACGGCATCCCTGTATGAACATGAACTGTCACAAGTCATGAAAATCTGTTACGCTAGCACTAGCGGTGTAACTCACGTCGAAGTAGACGGCGTTCTCTTTCAGATGTTGCTCCACACAGTGACAGAGCTGCAGGATCCAGCTCCACTGAGTCTGCATGGCTGCTCGGTAAGCCTGTTCCACAGACGGAGCATATATGCATTTACTCAGTTTAATTATTTAATTTAATTTTTTTTTTTTTTTTTTTTGAATGGTAAAAAAAAAAAAAATAGTAATAAAATGTTTTCGTACAGTTAGAGGGAACATATATGTATTTACTCATTTTGAATTTTTATTTTAATTTATTTAATTCATTTTATTTTGTTTTGTTTTATTTTAGAATGGTAAAATAAAAATAGTAATGAAATGTTTCCATACAGTTAGATTTTTATTTTATTTTATTTTATTTTATTTTATTTTATTATTTTTATTAAATTTATATTTAAATTGTATTTATTATGGAATGGTAAAAAAAAAAAAAAATAGAAATAAAATGTTAATAAAATTTTTCATATATATATATATATATATATATATATATATATTTTTTTTTTAATTTAATTTAATTTAATTTAATTTTAGAATGGTAAAATAAAATAAAAATAGTAATGAAATGTTTCCATACAGTTAGATTTTTATTTTATTTTATTTTATTTTATTTTATTTTTTTTATTATTATTATTAATATTATTTTTATTAAATTTATATTTAAATTGTATTTATTATGGAATGGTAAAAAAAAAAAAAAAAAAAATGGAAATAAAATGTTAATAAAATGTTTCCATACAGTTAGAGGGAACATATACATATATATATATATATATATATATATTTTTTTTTTTTTTTTTTTTTTTTTTTTTTATTTAATTTAATTTAATTTAATTTTAGAATGGTAAAATAAAATAAAAATAGTAATGAAATGTTTCCATACAGTTAGAGGGAACATATATGCATTTACTCTATTTTAATTTATTTTATTTTTATTTTATTACAGAATGGTTAGAAGTTAGAAGGAGCATCTACTCAGTTTTAAATTATTTTATTGTATTATTTTATTTTACTATTTTATTTTATATAACTCTCATAACCACTCACTTTCACGGAACAGAAGTTTCACAGAATGTTTAATGCTCTTTTCCATACAATGAACTTGAAAGAATATGGAAGCTGCCAAAAAGCTCCAAAAAGACAAAAAAGCACCATGAAAATATAAAGGTGGTCCTGCTCTATCCTCTAATACGGCCAAAGACTATGGCAAGTGTAAATATGGGAAGAGCAGAAGGGAAGATTATTTGTGAAAAATGACTTTAGAAGAAGTTTGCCTAACCCTAACTACTTTCTTCATAAAACCGTCCCACTCCCTTTCATTAGATGGCAAAGAACAGCGTGAGCATTCTGCTAAACTCCTCCATTTGTGTTCCACTTAAGAAAACTGATGTGTTTTTTAAATTGCCATTAAGAGAATGTCGCATGCATCAGTCGGCTGTACCTCGATGGTCAGTCTGGCAGGATGGTTCTCCAGCAGGAGGCTCTCTGCCTTCTCCTGCACTGACTTGATCACCACTTCCTTGTCATCCAGTTCTCTCATGAGATCCTGTGGAAAGACGCGGGCATATCAAGACGTTCCTGCCACAGATATCAAGCCTCTTTTCCAAGAACCTGCATCAAAACCTGGATCATGACGGATGTTTACAGTGCCGCCACATCTAAGGGCTTTCTTTACTGCTCCGACAGAAGAGGATGTGTTAAATGCTGGGGCGGTTAATGTTAGTTTCTAGTGGATTAACATAATTATGGACGGGTTTTTATATTGCTAGAATGAAGCATCAAACCAAAACGCTATTTATCACAGCTAAACCGTCTGATGGCTAACTGTCTATATATATACTACTGTACAAAAGTCAAAAGTTTGGGGATGGCAAGACTTTTTTAACGTTTTTGAAAGAAGTCTCTTCTGCTTACTGACCCCCATACTACCAATAAAAATGATATAAAAGATATGATAAATATTGCATTTATCACTCAGGCCCTTTAGACTGAGCACAACACTGAGTTGGTGTGTGTTGGATGGACGTACTGCATGATAATCCCTCTTCCTCGAAACGTTACTGTTACGTTCACTCCAGTCGAAAGCCACTTCCTCTTCCTCCTTCTCATTGAGCCAGATCAGCTCCTGAGTGGCGCGGGACACAAAGTCATACAGGCTGTCCAGGCGTTTCTGCCTCTCACCAGAGCATTTCTGCAAACACAAACGCACAGAAACTCAGACACACACTTCTTACAGACGGTGGGACCCAAAGGCAGATCTTTAGCCCATTTACCAGCAGCCTCCCGTACTGGCTTTCTAACTTCTGCAGCTTCTCAGAGTAACTCTGCTTCAATGGCTGGGTCATCTGAATCTGCGGGGGGACACGGGTCACACATATGTTCACCACAAAATATGACAATTCAGAAAGTCATATGGGTTTATAATGACTGAATTTTGATGAAATGTCTAAATGTGTAATGATTTGCCTTACCTCACTCATTTTGGCTTCTTTGATGCTCATCTGGAATTCTTCGATGGCTTTGTGGAAATCTTTATGATTCCCTAAATTTGATTCAACACTCGGTAGATCCGATCCCCATTCCGCTTGATCCAGCTGGACCTTTCAGAGACAAAAAGATCAGTTAATCACCTCTGTTGCATTGCTTTACAGTAAAAATATATAAACATAATTACACAGTTTTGCCTCTCTAGCAAATTAATGTTTTTTTAAAGACAATAAGGGCCGGATTTACTAAACAGGGGCAAATTATTTTGAGACCGAAATCCCATTAAAGCATCGATGGGAGTGTACAGTTCTGCGGATGATTTAATGCACACATTAAAGAACACATTTCCATAATGACCAACACAATCTATCAATAGCAGCGCAAATTCACGCAGGAAAGCCGATGATAATCTACTCACAACACAAGCGCAAAGCGGCTTAAGACATGCTTTTTTGGCCGTTAAATATCGGCACAAACACCAGTAAATTGACGAGCGCAAACCTTAGTAAATCACCTCGCATGATTGATTTAACTACTCTCCTCTCATAAATACTGTGCCTGAAAGGGAAACTCCTACAAATGCATATGCAGTAATGTGTCTTTGACAGAAAGAGGGTTTGCGCTGGTGGAAGCTGTTAGTAAATCTGGCTTAAGACTTGATTTTAGTAAATATTAATGAAATTTTGAATTACATTTATTTTTCTTATTCTATTGGCAAATTAGAGACCTTATTTTAAGCATAAACCTCTGAAAAGTTCTCTGAGAAAACAAATTACCCTAATAAATCTGTAAAATATCTCAGGTTTTGTTTGCATCATGCATCACTCAAATCATCATGCTCGGCATTTTTAATGCATTAAAACAGTGTAGAAAACATGTAAAATTGACAAAAGGGCAAAATACTGATTAAATGCCTATTCACACCAAGAACGATAACTATAATGATAACTATATTAGTGTTCACACAAATGCACAGTATCGTTCTGTTTATTCTAAGCACGAGCTGCAGTTTTGTCGTCTTTAAATCCTCGAGCTCTTTAAAGCAGGATGGATCAATGTTTTTATCGTTCATCAGCTGGAAAAAAATCGCTCTAAAAGTGATTCCACGATAGTGTTTCCATGTGCCGTTATCGTTATTATTATATTATATTCAGAACAATTTTTAGAACTATATCGTTATCGTCCTCGGTGTGAACGGCTTTGAGGATGATTATTTGCAGTGCACTAACAGAAGGAAGTCCTAAACACACCTGCATTTCCTCAACCCAGTTCAGTAGATCCTGCACGAACTTCATATTAACCTCATCCTCGGTCAAGTTAGGATCCACGAATGAGGATTTGAGCATGGGCTTGCGGATCTGCATGTGTTTGAGCTGCTGAAGGACCCCGGGCTCCATGCCTCCTCCTCCTCCGCCGGTGGTGAGGTACGTCTGGACCGAGGCGGGCTGCATGCTGGGGGTCATGGCTGGAGTCATCGCAGGGCTGCTGCCCGTACTGACCAGGCCTCCGTGAGTGAGGGCAGGAGACAGTCCGGCGTTGAAGCTTTGGGAAAAGCTGGAGTTCAAACTCTGCGTGATGCCGGAGATCATCATCTTGGTCTGTTCTGAGGTCAGCGTGTGTCCTTTGCTGTAGACGGTGGAGCACTCGGTTCTCAAAGCCAACAGGTCATCACGGAGCTTCGACACCCTGAGGAGCATCACAGAGAGCGCCACTGTTTCTATCGCTCATTTTGAGAATGATCTGTAATAATGAGGTTGATTGGTTCACTTTCTGACCTTTGAACGAGCTGATCAGCCAAGTAGAATTTCCCATCCAGCAGAAGCTGAATATCCACCACCTGCTGCCTCAGGAGATTCTCACACTCCAGAAGATAACCGGCGATCTCGGCTTCATTCTGGAACTGGATTCCTGACTCCAAACGTTTGGCATCCTACAGGAGATATTCATTTTCTTTCAGATTTCCATTGTAAGAAAATCACAGACGACATACCTTTTGTCCAGAAATTATTTGTTTTAATTTTATTTATTTTTTTAAATAATCTTCTTCAGTATTTTCAAGCAACATTTCTGATTATTATCAATGTTGAAAACAGTTTTTGCTGCTTGACATTTTTGTGGAAACAATGACACCATTCAAACATTTGTGGTAAGATTAAAAAAGAAAGAGAAATTAATACTTTTATTCATCAAGGATGCATTAAATTGATCAAAAGTAATGTTAGAAAAGATTTATATTTAATAAATGCTTTAATAAATGCAAATAAATGCTGTTCATTGAACTTTCTATTCATCAAAGAATCCTGAGGGGGAAAAAATGTGTCACAGTTTCCACAAAAATATGAAGCAGCACAACTGTTTTCAATATAATCATAATAATTCATAATCATAAATGTTTCTTGAGCAGCAAATCAGCATATTAGAATGATTTCTGAAGGATCATGTGACACTGAAGACTTCAGCTTTTTCATTACACTTTACTATATATTCACATAGACAATAGCTATTTTAATTTGTAATAATATTTCACAATATTTCTGTTTTCACTGTATTTTTGATCAAATAAATGCAGCCTTGGTGAGCAGAAGAGACTCTTTCAAACACAATTAAAAAATTACTGTTTTCTTACTCCACTGGCCTAATTAGAGGTATTTTATAATTAATGGAAATCAGGACATTTACATTTATGCATTTAGCAGATGCTTTTACAATTCGCCAATATTCGTAATATATTGACAAAATATTGCTAAGGAAAACCGTCTGAACTCACCGACTGAAGAGCCGTCCGTGCGAGCGCTAATTTGTCCTCTCCGGCTATGCAGTCTCGCTGAACTCTGTTTGCAATCTGCTGGAGCATTTCAAGTCTATGAAAGAATGAAGACAGATAGAGTCAAACATCAGGGCAGGTTTTGCACTGAATTTCGCTCTCCCTGAAGCGCACGGCGTGTCTCCCTCACCTGGGTCCATACACAGAGCTGTTATTGAGATAAAGCGGGGTGCTGGACAGAGGCTCGTGTGCTCCGGAGAGCAGGTTTTCGGCAGAGCCCAGGCTGGTTAGAGTGCTGTCACTCACTGATGAGGTGCTACTGCAGTACACCAGGTTGCTGTGCATCATAACAGGCTAACAATGTCTTTGGCCGGCCCAGAGAATGGCGTTTACCACCCCTCCATCAGCAGCAGACACCCCACCGGCCATCTACAACCCTTCTGACAGCGCCCGCTTCCAGCCACTGCTATTTATAGGCTCACAGCGGTGGCAGAAGAGCCAGCCCACAATAACATTAGCCCCAGGTGAAACACTTCATGTAAGACAGATGATCCAGCGCAGGTTCAGACTGTGAGAGACGTGGGTGTGCCGCACTAGACACCACATGCCTTTCAATCATTTAACCATTTTACACCATTTATGGCTGTTGTTATATAATCACGTATAAATAAAAGCAATAATAAATATTAAAAGTGATTTCCGTATATTTCCAGGTGATTTCCAACACCATGTTTTCACATAAATATTATGAGTAATACAGCTGTGAATTGCACAGGTGCGACAGTCATATCTGTGCATAAAACATAACTAATCAATGGTGCACAACAGCACTGGGCAATATAATAAAAAATCTATAATATGCAATATACAGTAATTGTCAAAAATTTGGAAACATTACAATTTTTAATGTTTTTGAAAGAAGTCTCTTATGCTCACTAAGGATGCATTTATTTAATAAAAAATACAGTAAAAACAGGAATGTTGTGAAATATTATTGTCATTTAAAATAGTTGTTTTCTATGTGAATATGTACAATGCTATTTATTCCTGTTAATTTTTAGTCTTCAGTGTCACATGATCCTTCAGAAATCATTCTAATATGATGATTTACTCAAGAATCATTTATGATTGTTATCAATGTTGAAAACAGTTTTTTCTGCTTCATTTTTTTGTGGAAACGATACCATTCAAACATTTGTGGTAAGATTAAAAAAAACAGAGAAATTAACACTTTTATTCATTAAGGATGCATTAAATTGATCAAAAGTGACAGTTTTATAATGTTAGAAAAGATTCCTATTTAATAAATGCTTTAATAAATGCAAATAAATGCTGTTCATTTAACTTCTATTGATCAAAGAATCCAGAAAAATGTATTGCGGTTTTCACAACTGTTCAGCAGCACAACTGTTTTCAACATTGATAATAATCATAAATGATTCTTGAGTAAATCATCATATTAGAATGATTTCTGAAGGGTCATGTGACACTGAAGACTGGAGTAATGATGCTGAAAATTCAGCTTTTCAGCAAATACTTATGTCATGCAATAAAATGCAAATTAATTACTTAAAAATCATACAATGTGATTTTCTGGATTTTTGTTTTAGATTCTGTCTCTCACAGTTGAAGAGTACCTATGATAAAAATTACAGACTTCTACATGCTTTGTAAGTGGGCAAACCTGCAAAATCGGCAGTGTATCAAATACTTGTTCTCCCCACTGTATAGTTTCAAAAACAATGACCATAATTCATGAAACATAAACAGAACAAATTTCAGCATCAAACAAGACATTCTTGATTTCGTCAGCAAATAATTTCAGTACATTCTTTGACAATTCACGTAAAAATGGATTTATGAATGATTGACACAGAACACCATTCTGCTCATGTTTTATGAATAGGCCGAATGACTGTTGTTAGATTTACAGAACACTCCCTCCATCACCACTGATCAGAGGAACAGATGGTCCCGCCCCCAAACTCCACCATTGGTTGCTATGTCGAGCTGGTTAGGATGCTCAAACAAACAGAGCAATGCTTTGACAGCGCCACAGTGTTTACACTTTTCAGGGGAATGACTAATAGCAGGCTGGACTACAATATCTGGAGAAGGCCTTCAATGGCAGTTACTTGGCTGTTGCAGGGCTTACCAGATTTGAAATCTGCCATCTTTGCTTATGGCAGCTTTTTAAAATTTCAATATAAGTCAAACTATCTACCAGCAAGAGCTAACTGGAACATGCTAACATGCCCAACCTTGATCCCGTGACTTAAAGGCGACCTATTATGCTTCTTTTCACAAGATGTAATATAAGTCTCTGGTGTCCCCAGAATGTGTCAGTGAAGTTTATTATATTATATTATTATATTATATAATTTTTTATAACTTGTCAATTTGGGTATGAGCAAAAACACGCCATTTTTGTGTGTGTATCTTTAAAAGCAAATGAGCTGCTGCTCCCTGACCCCTTTCCAGAAGAGGGCGGAGCCTTTACAGCTCATGCTTTGGATACTCCTGCAACAACAAAACTGGAGAATGATCGAAAAGTATCGATACTCAAATAAAAATATCGATACTAAGGTGTTTTTTTTTTTACCAGCAATTTTGTTTATTTAAAAAGATTATTTAATGCATACAATACGAATAACCTATGTTACCGAATAGTTGTGTAGTACAGAACTATTTTCCTGCTCATCTGAACCATGATCTGAACGCACGCAAATGCTGCAAGACAGAACCAATCAATCACAGAGAGAGCGTTCGCTCACTGATGACACTGTATTCAAACAGAGCTGCGTTTCGCAAAACTATCATAATATCTAATCTAATCATAAGATCTAATAAGTTGCAATTAAGGCGTATTGAATGTTAAAATGTCTTTAAAATATAATGTTAAGTGGGTCTCTTTACCCATTTTACTCTTAGTAATTTTAATAATTTAATAAATTTAATAATTTAAAAGTTCCATTTAGAAGTATCGTATCGATATCGGCGATACTGGCCTTGAAAGTGTCGTATCGTATCAAAAACTAAATAAGTGGTATCGCCCCTCCCTACTTTCGAGCGAATGTCCCATAAATGACACGACTCAGTGCTGCCCTCTGACGTCTGGTACAGTATAAAAAACTGCACTGTGCATGTGTTGAACTCACAGGCCCTGTCCCAAATGGAACCCTAAGCCCTCACAATCTTCCTCCAAGTCCACACTTTTGTCACATAATGCCGCTTTGACTGTTGGGTAGAAATCAGCTTGCGGACTCTGCAAAAGCGTGCATTGAGGGCGCATATCGGCTCACGAGCACCCTTCTGAAATCTGCAAGTGCACATAAACGCTGTGTCCCAATTCAGAGGCTGCATCCTTTGAAGGCCGCGAAGGTCTTACCTTCGTCCTCATTCATTTTTTTAAAGTTGGACATCAACCTTCTTAGTATTCCTCAGTCAATTCATTATAAACAATATAACAAGAAAAAAATAATACAATTATAAAACAATGCCTGCTTTCCCATTCATTTTTGTGTAAAAACTGTATAGGGTTGCTGACGACCTGAGGTGTGTAACAGTCTAAGTATATTTTTTCTGCACAACAATAATTTAATCTTTGATGACTGAATAAGTGCAGTTCATCTTTATTCCACAAGGTGGCAATGTCTGATACACACTGATGAAGTGATGTTTCACTCATAGTCACCGCAGGCAGAAAACAAAACAAAAGAATAGGAAGAATCATCAGCAAAACTTGAAATGGCTTAAAAGAGCAAGTACTGAACGCAATCAAATATCAGTGTCACTGTCACTTGGTGGATCTGGTGAAGAAGCTGTCATATTGATTTTGAAGATGTTGAAAATTATAGTTTTGAGAATATGTTTGAGATGGTGAATTTGAGTCAGATGCTGAATATAATGGGGAAATGTAATTACAAAAAACTTTGCAGGAATTACGATATTGATGACCGTTAAAACGCGTCATCACAGTCTGTGAAAAGGGTCCATAGTAATAAAATATGCTTTATTTTATTCTTCTGTAATAGTTACTCTAATGGCGCTTTTCCACTGCACGGTACGGCTCGGTGCAGCTCGCTTTGGTGCTTTTCCACTCCATAGTACGGCATGGTACGGTTCGGTACGGCGGCGCTTTTCCACTGCATGGTACGGCATGGTACGGCTCGGTACGGTTCGGTTCGGCGGCGCTTTTCCACTGCATGGTACGGTATAGTACGGCTCGGTACGGTTCAGTACGGCTCGCTTAAACAGTACCACCTCGGTTGGGGTTCCAAGCGTGCCGCACCGATACTAAAATGTGACGTATAAACACTACAGATCACTGATTGGTCAAAGAGAATTGTCACTACTAGCGTCATGCAAGATTAGCTTACCCTCATGCGCCGTGGAGCAAGCCTGTCGTCGTCTGCGCTTTGTTGAGTTCCCATACTCTCTTGGGTTTTTTTTTTTTGCAGTATTTTGTTTTGCTGCCATCAGCCTCCTTTGAAACAAACTTTTTCGTTGTGCGGTGAAAAACATCCACATGCCGAGAATCAAGAGCACCATTCCTTCGATAGGCTCCATTGCTCCTGTTTCGCGCGTTTGTTTTTGTGTCGCGTTTATGATGATGTCGCGGCAGTAGAGGCGGCGCAACTACAACGTAATCCCACCCACTTGAAGCGGTACTACTGCAGTGGAAAAGCAAACCGAGCCGAGCTGAGCCGAGCCGTGCTGTGCCGAGCCGAGTCGAGTCGTACCACGCAGTGGAAAAGCAAACCGAGCTGAGCCGAGGCGTGCCGTGCCGAGTCGAGCCGAGCCGTACCACGCAGTGGAAAAGCAAACCGAGCCGAGCCGAGCCGAGCCGAGTTGTACCACGCAGTGGAAAAGCAAACCGAGCCGAGCCGTGCCGAGTCGAGCCGAGTTGTACCACGCAGTGGAAAAGCAAACCGTGCCGTGCCGAGTCGAGCCAAGTTGTACCACGCAGTGGAAAAGTGCCATAATACCAGGATAGTTTTATAATATCGTGTTTCGCGCGTTTGCTTTTGTGTCGCGTTTACGATGATGTCGCGGCAGTAGAGGCGGCGCAACTACAACGTAATCCCACCCACTTGAAGCGGTACTACTGCAGTGGAAAAGCAAACCGAGCCGAGCTGAGTCGTACCACGCAGTGGAAAAGCGGCATAATACCAGGATAGTTTTATAATATCGTGACAGGTAGAGATCCATCCGTGTTAGATATAGCTCCGGGTCGCTAAAGACCCGAATATGTAATAATGATTGGCGAAACATTCATGCATTTAAGGGTTAAATGGGACAGTCTAGCCTACGGAGGATTGACGAGTGAAGGTAACGTTTGTGCTGGACTTTTTTGAAAGTTATACTCAACTGTCTGAAAACAAAACATAAATATGTTCGCCTTGGTCCATTTCTATACATAATAAAGAGAATAAACTATATAAAATCACATCTTAGTAAGATACCAGTTGATAGCAAGTCAATATTTGAACCGCTTTAAAGTTTTATTTTTACATTTGTATCATTAGATATTCGAGAATATTAGATATTCGTTGAAGCCCAATACTTACATTTAAAAGTGATCTGGCAATTTCTCTCAAATAAAATCCTGGCATCACTGGCGCGCAATAAATTCTAGGGTACAGTAGGCCACAAAGGATGCATCCATTATATCCTTCATTGCCCGGAAAACAATTGGAAGAGCCTTCGTGGCCACTGTGACGCAACTGGCCTTTAAATGATGCAGCCTCTGAATTGGGCTGTGCCATTTGGGACAGAGTCGATAATTTGACACGACTGTGCGCGAGACGGAGCAGAACGTGGAAAATGAAGTATACCCATACTAAGGGCCAGATTTACTAAACAGGGCAAATTAGCATGAGAGCGCAATCCCATAAAAGCACTGATGGGAGTGGACAGTTCTGCGCGTGATCTACTGACAACGCGCACATTAAAGAACACAGACCCGGATCATTTCCATAATGACCAACGCAATCTACCAGTTAGCAACTGTTTTGGGCGGTAAATATTGGCGCAAACACCAATAAATTGACGAGTGCAAACCTTAGTAAATCACCTCTCATGATTGATTTAAATACTCTCCTCACATAAATACTGCGTCTGAAAGGGAAACTCCTACAAATGCATATGCAATAAGTTCATCCACAAAAATAACCCTGTCCACGCCTTTTCAACGCTAATTCTTCACTGCGTGTCTTTAGTAAATCCTGACAGTCGTTTAACGCCAAAAGAGGGTTTGCGCTGGTGCAAGATGTTAGTAAATCTGGCCCTTAATGTCTTGAGGAAACTTAACAGCCAAATTAAAAAGCTCATTCAAAATCATTGATTGATTATTTATCATGTTGCTTAACCTTGTATCACCAGCAAAATTATAGCAAAAATAATCTGCATCACCCATATAAAAATAGAACACATAAGATATTAAAATATCACTTTGAAAGATCCAATTTAAAATTCGACACGTTCTAAAACATCTCTCAAATGTCAAAATTTGCATTGTTGCAAAGTTTGATATGATAAAAATGATCAAAAATGTCAAGCGGATCCTAAGTTAATTCCTCAGTGGAATGCATGTCATCCACGCCCATATTCTTTCATTAAGAAATAGCGATGAAGAGATAGCGTGTGTAAATCATGCCGGCTGCCTCTCATACCTGTCCACTTCAGGCCTCAGGCTCTTCTCTCTCTCCAGCATGGCCACGATCAGCTTGCCCCATTCCTTCTCCACGTCATTAGGATGGTAACCTTGAGGGAGCTGGATGCGTCCGAACTCCATCCACACCTACATCCCAACATACAGCAGAGCTTAAGACGCCCCTACATATGTGTCAAGTGCTGTAAATGTAAAAGAAACGAAAGATACAAACCTCTAGCATTTTGTAGAGATGCTTGATTTTGGTCTTTTCATTCTCTTTCGGTGGTATTTCATTCTCTTTAAACTGTTGATACTGAGTATAAAGTGCCTGTGAAGTTAAAAACAGTTAGTTAAGACAAAAAGCACACGGAACAGAAGAAAAGACGACATACCCAGTGGAGTTGTGAGTGATAGCACTGCAGAACACCTGCACTCTATGCGTCTGCTCTAGGAGAAGATGGAGCTGCTCCTCCGGTCTTTAATAGTTTTTTAACACGAGTGGGACGCTACCTATTTGCCGTGTAAATCCTCTGAGTGAGGGCAGGTCATTTGCTTCAGGCTCCAATACACTAAGCGATGTTTAATTTTAGTGAGATAGCAGCTGCTGATCTCTGAAAATGCATGCCAGCGGATGTCTAATTTCTGACATACCAAGTGATAATTTTGACATAATTATGACATTAAAAAGTTGAAATTATGACATACTAAGTCATAATTACGATATACCAGGCCAAAATTATGAGATAATAAAGTTGTTATTATGACATACTAAGTTATAATTATGACATACCAGGTCAAAATTATGAGATAAAAAAGTCGACTATGACATAAAAAGTTAAAATTATGAGATAAAAAAAGTTGACATTATGATATATTAAGTCAAAATTATGACATACTAAGTCATAATTATGACATACCACGTCAAAATTATGATAAAAAAATTGACTTTATGACATAAAAAGTCAAAATTATGAGATAAAGTTGACTTTATGATATAAAAAGTCAAAATTATGAGATAAAAAGTTGACATTATGATGTATTAAATCATAATTGTGACATACTAAGTCATAATTATGACATACCACGTCAAAATTATGACATACCAGGTCAGAATTATGATAAAAAAGTTGACTTTATGACATATTAAGTCATAATTATGACATACCAGGTCAAAATTATGATAAAAAAGTTGACTTTATGACATAAAAAGTCAAAATTATGAGATAAAAAAGTTGACATTATGACATACTGAGCATAATTATGACATGCTAAGTCAAATTAGTATCATAATTGACAGTCAAAATTACGAGATAAAGTCAACATTATGACCTTGTTTGTCATAATTATGACATAAAAGTTGAAATGATGACATAAGTCATCACAACTGTGCCATACTACATTAAAATTATGAGACATTATGACATACTAAGTCTACTAATAGTCTACTCATCATACTAATATTTGTCACCGGTGTTGGGAAAAGTTACTTTTAAAGTAATGCGTTACAATATTGTTACTCCCTAAAAAAGAAGCAAATTGCGTTACTCTGTTACTTTTTATGAAAAGGATGCGTTACGTTACTTTTGCGTTACTGTTTTCTCAATTATCTGTAATCTGATTACTTTTTCACTTGCGTAACTTGTAATGTGTTACCACCCCAACACCGTTGTGACATGCTTATTCATAATATTGACTTTTTGTGTCATAATTATGAGAAAAAGTCAAAATTACAGTCTTTTCTTTCATTATTTCAACTTTTGAAGTCATAAATTCAATGATTTGCAAAAGCATGCTTTTTTTTCTTATATGGTGAAAAATATACAGGAAACCCACCGAGTAGTCAATTTTGAAAATATGTAAATTTCTAAAAGCACAATAAAACCATGAGGCATCTCACCTTAAGTTCCGCAGGATTGCTGGGGAAATTTCTGTCTGACATAACAGTCACGTTGTGTTTGATCCACTGGCTGAGGTACATCACCATGTTCTGGTATTCCACCCATTTAATATCCACATCCTGTTTCGGGAACAACGTCAACCATCTTTAGTCTTTTGATCAAGGTCTATATCTCACTGCAATTCCATGATATGCGAACACAGCCATACTTCCAGCAATATGAGTTTATAGTACGTGTCACTTCTTGGCTTTCTAAAAGTATTTCCATCATATTGTATTTATTTGAGAATTGCAAGCATGTTGGATTCAAGGTTAATGTGGCTGTGTTCTGGGAATGACTCCAAAGAATCAACAGATTCCTTAAAAGCCAACTCAGTTCAATTTCCTGCATAACAAGCATCACACCCCTCCAAGAAACATGGAATGCTTATGTAATAAAACAAATGTAGACACAAAGTTTATTTGCATATACCAAGACTAATTCACCAGCCCACCCAGCTGGAAAACTAGGTAGCTGCTATCATCCTTGAGATGTTTATCAGCCTGAGTATCCTCAGAGAAGAGTCATGGCTGAAATGAGCATATTTCTGTGTTTCAGTCACAGACAGGAGGTTTACAGATAGAGGCAATGACAAGATATGCTTTATAGTGCCATCACCGAACAGACAGCTCACATTTAACTTGCACTGAACACAGAAGATCCATTTCAGGAAATTTATATTCGTAGTGATTTCAATTAAATCAAACACTTCAGAAAAAGAAGTGTGCTTAATTGTATTGAATGTGTACTTGTAGTGCACTTCAAATATTAAAAGTATATTTCAAAAAAACAAAAAAAAACTGTACTTGCAGTTAATACCAATGAAATAAAAGGCCGCTCTTAAAAAGTGCATTTTGTAATAATGTCAAATTAAAAGTTTTACTTTGAAGTAGATTTTAAAACATGTTTTAATAATCTTTTGTCATGCTTTAAAGAAGATGTGTTGAAAAACATACTAAAGCACATGTAATGTACAATAGTATAATTAAACTGTAGTGTGCTATTCAATATTACATTTAAAGTTAATATACTTTAAATGTACTAAATTGCAACTTCATTACAAATGTGCAATTGCAAATATTTCTTAAATACATGACATACAAGTTTCAACAGAAATGACATTAAAGTTTTAGTTTGCTATAAATGCTTGTCAATACATTAAGCAGTATGAAATTAGTGCTGTCAAATCATTGTATATTGATTATATAATTTATGTATATACAAATACACACATATTTATATATAATATAAATGTTATAAATATATATATACAGTATTTAGGGCTGTCAAATGATTAATTGCGATTAATCGCATCCAAAATAAAAGTTTGTGTTTACATAATATATGTGTGTGTACTGTGTATAATTATTATGTATATTTGAATACACACACATATATGTACATATTTAAGAAATATTTGCATGTATATACTGTATATATATTTATATCATTTATATTATATATAAATATAAATATTTTATATATAAATATAAAAAAAAATCTTAAATATTTACATGCATGTGTATTTATATATACATAATAATTATACACAGTACACACACATATATTATGTAAACACAAACTTTTATTTTGGATGCGATTAATCGCAGTTCATCGATTTGACAGCCCTAGAAATTACATTTAAAGTTGTACTTAAGTCCTACTTAAGTAGGTTTAAAAATCCCTCTAAAGTTCAGCTAATTGCATTAAATATAAATTTTACCTATAATACACTTAATTAACATGCAGTTAAGAGTGTGAAAACATTACAATACATTTTACATTCAGTTTGCACTTCTTTTATTTCTGTAATAAGTACTCTTATTAAAAGTATGCTAAAGTGTACTACTTTTCACAAGGGTAGTTATGTTATAAATATGTGATTGTACTTACATTTGCACCGATGCCCTCCATACCGTCCGGTACTTTCGGGAAGACATCGTATAATGTTGAAACGTAAGTAATGACCGACTTCTCATCCGGAGACGACACGTCGACATCTGCTCGAAAGGGCAAACATTGGCTACTTTATAAACCACTGAACAGTTTTGCAACAATTATTGATGCCACCTTTCCTTTCAGAACAGTTCACTACAGACAAAACGGTTTCTATTAAGTGTTGAATGTGATGTTTATTCTGCTGAGGCCATTGGGCATTGAATACTATTCTTAGATCCCAGTGTTGTTTTACAAATGACCATGAAACCCCGTGAAACTGCAAAGTGAAATATCTGACATTCAGACTGCGGCTCAGATTCATCGCTCTGGTGTCCCGCTCTGCTGCATCAGACAAACATGAACCAATGATGGGTCACTTCAGAAATCTGGTAGACTTGTGTTAACTAGCAGCTCATCAATCACATCTCTGAAGTCTCACACTTCAGAAACGTCATTGTCTTGAAATGCTTGGTAACATCACTGTTTTCAATGAGAAAACGTTGGCATAATAATACTTTTCTAATGACATTACTGTCAAACCTGGCATGTGTGTTTTTAATATCATGTAACTATTTATATTCATGCATTTAGCAGACACTTTTATCCAAAGCGACTTACAATAGAAGAACATACTGTAAGCAATTGGTCACAGTCCCAATAATGTTCATAGTGTACAATTCTAGGTTTATTAGAAAGCCAGACTAGGAAACAAGTTAAATCCGGGCTGAGACTACAGGAGTTTTAGGCTGATTCATTTCTGATTTCCCATTTCTCCTGACAATCTGAGAAAAAATCTTGTCCAGGACCTCAGTCGGTTCTGCCCAGATAATCTGGTAATGTGAGGTATTTACAGATCAAATCTTAAACCTCCCGATCTTCTCGCAGACACATTGGGGCTGCCCGACAATATCAAACGTTTGATATTCAGGATTTTAAATTACAGTGATTATGACTATGATTACATCAGTACTTTCACAATACCCAAGAAAAGAAACAAGTTTACAAGGAGACGGAAATTAATGAGAGAAGTTGGACAGTGGAGTTGGAGGAATAAATATTATTATTAATAAATATGATTATTATTATTATGTAATTACGTTTTCTTCTTGTTGCTTCTATGGAATTTGTAGACAAACTACTACAACCAAAACCGTGTCCAAAAGTAAAGAGTATAGGCGATTGAGATGCCACTTAAAAAATAAAATGAATTTTTTTAAAATGTAAACAATAAATCATTTATAAATGTGACCGCAAAACCAGTCATAAGGGTCGATTTTTTAAAATTGAGATTTATACATCATCTGAAAGCTGAATAAATAAGGTTGGATATATAAATATGGTTTGTTAGGATATTACAATATTTGATTGAGATACGACTGTTTGAAAATCTGGAATCTGAGGGTGCAAAAAAATCGAAATATTGAGAAAATCTCCTTTAAAGTTGTCCAAATGAAGTCCTTAGCAATGCATATTACTAACAATAATACATTTTTGATATATTTACGGTAGGAAACTTACAAAATATCTTCATGGAACATGATCTTAATATCCTAATGATTTTTGGCATAAAAGAAAAATGGATAATTTTGACCCATACAGTGTATTGTTGGCTATTGCCACAAATATACCCGTGAGACTTATGACTGGTTTTGTGGTCACAAATAGTTGATTAACTGTCAGCTTCCTGGTAGTGAGAGGGACAGCTGGCTCACACTTTCCCTATTACATATTTTAATTTCAATCATAAATTAGGCATCGTTTGAAAGCTTAAACTCTGAAAATTCATCCTGTGAAAACCATTTTGAAATTAGACATTGCATTGCCATGAAAATAGCACTTTAAATTATTTTGGCAGGCCACATTTTTGTGGTATCAACTTCAAATTTGGAACACAACTTGGTTTGTTTTACAGTCTAAATTATTCTGTAAAACATATATTTTGTATGAAATTGAAAATATTTTGTTAAACTTTACACTTTAATTTTTTTAAACTGCTTTCCCTGAAATAAACATGTGTGTGTCTTCTTTAAATAGAGACCAACCTTAAGTCTGTATTTGAAAGTATTAATGAATTACAACCATTGAAGTTCAGATCCATGTGCAAAAAGGGTGGGAGAGTTAACAGTTTAAATACAGTTTACTGTTACATGTGCCCTGTGTTTGCCCCTGAACTAATGTTGAAGTGTTTCCTGTTCCTTGAGCCATGTTTGTAGTCCTTTTGTTCTTTGGTTCCCCTGTTCATCAGTCTTGATTGTTCCCAGGTGTGTCTTGTTAGATTGCTAGCCCTTGTGTATCCCTCTGGTATTGTTCATTTGTAAATCACACTCATGTTGTTTGCGGTCAAAACAGACCAGAGACCTTAATCGTATAATAATTAAATTTTTATGAAATGAATGCAATATATTTCATTTTAAATAATGTAATTTTGAGGGCATTTTGTGTTACTAAACAATATTCATAACTAAATGATGGACCATTTATTTCTATATAAATATTTTTAAAAAATTATAAAAACAAAATTTTATACTATTTTTCAATTTATGCAGTATTTAAAATGGACCAAAAGTACTTAAAATCCATTGAATGTAGGCAGATAAGTGCCATCTGGTGTAAAAAATAAAGAAAATAGGCCACTAGACGCCTGTATATCCCTATATATGAATATATACAGGTTATGTATTGCCCAGTTACTGAGAACAGCGTTTTCAGACATAATTACTTACTTTTATCAGGTTTTGCATTTGGATATGTATTTAGAGATTATCAAAGACTAGTTTTTGCCAAAGTTTATTGTTTTAAATGTTGGTTTGAAGTGTTAGTTGCATCGTGATTACAGTCAAACCAGAAGACAGAGACTTTCTGTGAGCCATAATCTAATTCGAAACATCAAAATTCAATAAAAATGTAACAAAAATGAACAGGAATGCTTGATCAGAACTCGATTCATCTGGTTTTGATCTGATTTCAACCTCTTGGTTTATTCTTCTGGCTCAACTTACTGGTAAACAGTCTCCAACTCCTGTCTGTCTGTGTGTGTGTAAGTGTACACACTACCAGTCAAAAGTTTGGAAACTGTACTATTTTGATTGTTTTTGAAAGAAGTCTCTTCTGCTCACCAAGGCTGCATTTATTTGATCCAAAATACAGCAAAAACAGTATTATTGTGAAATATTTTTACAATTTAAAATAACCTTTTTCTATTTGAATATATTTTAAAATGTGATTTATTCCTGTGATCAAAGCTGAATTTATCATCATTACTGCAGTCTTCAGGGTCACATGATCCTTCAGAAATCATTCTAATATGATGATTTGCTCAACAAACATTTATTATTATTATCAATGTTGAAATTTTTTTTTTTGAGGATTATTTTATGAATAGAAAGTTCAAAAGAACAGCATTTATCTGAAATATAAAGCTTTTGCAACATTATAAATGTCTATACTGTCACTTGATCAATTTAATGCATCATTGATGAATAAATGTATTCATTTCCTTAAGTTCTTTCCCAAAAATTCTTACTGACCCAAAACTTTTGAACGGTAGTATAATGTTACAAAAGCTTTCTATTTCAGATAAATGCTGTTCTTTTGAACTTTCTATTCATCAAAGAATCCTAAAAAAAATGTTTTACACAAATGCTTTCAACATTGATAATAATCATAACTGTTTGTTGAGCATCAAATCCTCATAATAGAATGATTTCTGAAGGATCATGTGACACTGAAGACTGGAGTAATGATGATAAATTCAGCTTTCATCACAGGAATAAATTACACTTTACTATATATTACAATAGGAAACAGTTATTTTACATTTTAATAATATTTCACAATATTCAGCTTTTTTTTTTTTTTTTTTAATAACATAAATGCAGCCTTGGTGAGCAGAAGAGACTTCTTTCAAAAACAATCAAAATAGTACAGTTTCCAAACTTTTGACTGGTAGTGTGTGTGTGTGTCTGTTTTATACTCTTGATGTTTTAGAGTCTCACCCCTTCACTGCTATGTACTTTTTCTCTGCATTGTGGCTGATTTGTAGACTGTACATTCAAACAAAAAAAAATCATATTTTTCATCTTTCCCGGTCATATGATGGTCATTTTTGTCCGCAAACAACATGACTCTGACCATTTTTTTATGACCATTTAGCAAATGCCGTAAAAGTCACCAAAGTTTCATGCCATTCTGATGAAGTTATGATTTTTATGTGAAAATGCATTTTTTTGGTCTAAAATTACTGAACCACACCAGAGGGGTATTTAAACCCCAGTGTTTCCTGTGTTCTTTGTCAGGTCTTGTCCTTGTATGTTTGTTTGGTGTTCTCATTTCTGCTCCTTGTGTTTCCTGTTTTGACTCGTATCGTCATTAAATCCTACTCTGCATTTGGATCCAACTCTCACTCGTTTCTGAGTGTCACCTATGTTACATTTACACATAAGAGCAGCCAATAAACTTTGTCTTTAACAATGACTTATTTATGTATTATTTTACTTTTACAGTACATACATTTTAAAATAAGTTTTTTTGTTTTGTTTGTGCAAGCAGCATTGTGATAAAAGTACCAAATGAACATGAATGTAATAATGCTAAATGGTTCCACTGGTGACCTCCAGCCCAAACATCAACGTTTGACACCTTGCAGTCAGACAGTGTTGTAACTGGAGGGCGAGAATACAAACTTGCTCCTTCAGGTCAATATGGATTAGGACGGTAGAAACTCACCCTCTGGGTCCAGCAGTCGGGCCACACCGAGCTGCTCGGCCACACCGAACGCTTGCTCTAAGTTTGATCTGCTACTTTGTGTTGAAACTCTGCTCATATCGACCAGGTCAGGCCTGTATGAAGACAAAATCATGACAATATGATCTTAATTCACAATCTCTGCATGTCTTTCAATGACAGATATGTTTTGTATTACACACCAAGATTTTGCTTTAATCAAAATTTGTTTGATTGATGGTGACAGGCATTTTTTAGCGGCATCTAGCAGTGAGGTTGTGAATTGCTACCGGTCACCGCTCACCCCTCCCTTTCGGAGCACACAGAGAAGCTACGGTGGCCAACACAGGACAAACATGTCGTCTGAGACAGCAGAGAGTGTCTAGCGCTCTGTAGAGAAGTTTGTCCGTTTAGGGCTACTGTAGAAACATGGCGGCGCAAAATGGCGACTTCACTGTAAGGAGACCCGCGGTGTGTGTAGATAGAAATGACTCATTCTAGTCAGGTAATAAAAACATAACGGTTCATTATGTAAGGTCTTTATACACCACTGAAAACATAGTTATGTATATTATATTGCATTTCTGTCAATAGATCCTCATAAATACTACACACTGCACCTTTAAGAACAACAGTCTTTATGATTATGACTGTGAACACAAAAAAACATAAATTTTCATTTATGCAAACTGACCCTGGAGTAACACTGGGTTTGTGTAAATCCCCGTAGGATATCAGTGTCAAGACAGTGTCAAAGACTTCACATGTACACTTACTTAATCAAGCACAGAGGAAATGAAGCCTATTTTAGGACCGCTAAGAATCTTGGTCCCAAAAACAGTCTTTATATTCTTTAAGAAAAATGGGGTTTCTGAGGTGAAACATACCCAGATATGCTCTTGACAGGTTTCCTGAGATTCACTCATAAGGATCATTATCACTACCAAACCTTCCCTGACTGACAGGAATAGTGATAGCTAGAAATATCTTTGCACAAAGAAGTAATTATTCAGAATCTAGGTCATCTGTGCGTCTGACATTTCATCAAACTATAAAGGGCAGATTATGACTATGAGGCACAACAGATCATTCCAAGAATAGAGATAAGAGATAACCATACTGTATTAGTGTAAGAAACAACTCTCGTAACCTATTTTACTTCCATTATGTAATATTTGTGAAACACGATATTCAGTTTGAATGAAGGGCAAGACTAGGGTTGTTACAGTAGCAAAAATTTCAGTAGTCTGTACCGTACCAATACCGGTCAAATTTTGTGGTTCTTTGCACCAATTCTGGTACCAGAGCAAAAACTTTTGAATTAAGTACTTTAAAAAATGTTGCCCTGTTTTGCCTCACGGTCAATCATAGCAGTTTCCGATTTAATCGTATACTTAAATACTGTTGTCAATCCAGACACTTTGCAGCATGAAAAACTATTTGTGAATGGGTAATAAACAGAAAGCAAGAGAAGAGCCTCCCTTTATAATCACTAAAGCTGTCAATCTCTAAAGTACAAGCTCACTGAATTCTGTGCTCTCACGAAAACTCCCATTATAATAAAAAAGCTGTCTTAATTGTACAATGAATCTCTTAGGCCACGTTCACACAGCAGCAGAATACAGTTGTCAGTCCTGGTTAAGTTCACACACAATATGGTTATTTACAGGAGTGACAACCACATTTTTTAATGCCACAATTTCAAGGTCACCTTTTTATAACGCTCCATACACATTCATATATATTATGTAAATGACAACATATGCATTTACACAGGGATTAAAATCACAGGAAACAATGCTTTGAACATTACTATCTTAAAACTACAGTTTTAACAAAGTGTTATAAATTAATTTAAAAAATAATGAAATAATAAATAATGAAATACAACTAATAATAAATAAAAATACGGAATTTTTAATTTCCTCTGCCTGCTATATATATCACGCTTTGATGATTGTCATAATTATGTGGTAACGTTACTGATAGGCTATTGTAGGCTACAGTAGCCTATACTTGTTTATATTTCTTAATAAAATTGTGCCAGCTGGAACAAATGCTGTAATGAAATTATGAATTATTATGGGTAGATCACCGCAGGATTAAAAGTGGTCGAAAGTTTTTTCAAAGAGCTAGAAAGTCACTTTGTAGCAGGCACAACAAATTAACAATGATACTAACGTTAGCGTTTCAGGTAGGACAGTAGATATATCAGCAAATACCGTTCTCAAAGAGATTATTTTTGGAATATAATACACTCACCTAAAGGATTATTAGGAACACCATACTAATACTGTGTTTGACCCCCTTTCGCCTTCAGAACTGCCTTAATTCTACGTGGCATTGATTCAACAAGGTGCTGAAAGCATTCTTTAGAAATGTTGGCCCATATTGATAGGATAGCATCTTGCAGTTGATGGAGATTTGTGGGATGCACATCCAGGGCACGAAGCTCCCGTTCCACCACATCCCAAAGATGCTCTATTGGGTTGAGATCTGGTGACTGTGGGGGCCATTTTAGTACAGTGAACTTATTGTCATGTTCAAGAAACCAATTTGAAATGATTCGAGCTTTGTGACATGGTGCATTATCCTGCTGGAAGTAGCCATCAGAGGATGGGTACATGGTGGTCATAAAGGGATGGACATGGTCAGAAACAATGCTCAGGTAGGCCGTGGCATTTAAACGATGCCCAATTGGCACTAAGGGGCCTAAAGTGTGCCAAGAAAACATCCCCCACACCATTACACCACCACCACCAGCCTGCACAGTGGTAACAAGGCATGATGGATCCATGTTCTCATTCTGTTTACGCCAAATTCTGACTCTACCATCTGAATGTCTCAACAGAAATCGAGACTCATCAGACCAGGCAACATTTTTCCAGTCTTCAACTGTCCAGTTTTGGTGAGCTCGTGCAAATTGTAGCCTCTTTTTCCTATTTGTAGTGGAGGTGAGTGGTACCCGGTGGGGTCTTCTGCTGTTGTAGCCCATCCGCCTCAAGGTTGTGCGTGTTGTGGCTTCACAAATGCTTTGCTGCATACCTCGGTTGTAACGAGTGGTTATTTCAGTCAAAGTTGCTCTTCTATCAGCTTGAATCAGTTGGCCCATTCTCCTCTGACCTCTAGCATCAACAAGGCATTTTCGCCCACAGGACTGCCGCATACTGGATGTTTTTCCCTTTTCACACCATTCTTTGTAAACTCTAGAAATGGTTGTGCATGAAAATCCCAGTAACTGAGCAGATTGTGAAATACTCAGACCGGCCCGTCTGGCACCAACAACCATGCCACGCTCAAAATTGCTTAAATCACCTTTCTTTCCCATTCTGACATTCAGTTTGGAGTTCAGGAGATCGTCTTGACCAGGACTACACCCCTAAATGCATTGAAGCAACTGCCATGTGATTGGTTGATTAGATAATTGCATTAATGAGAAATTGAACAGGTGTTCCTAATAATCCTTTAGGTGAGTGTATAACAATGCACAATCACAGTGACGCCGACTGGCTTAAGCATTTACTGTATCTGAGGGAAATGTTGCAGCGCGATCTGCCAGTCTCTTCAAAGGAAGATTTCAAACGGCAAACGCCAATTGATTACACACGATGACTCTGTTATTTTGGTGGTTTGCTTGACGATGTGAGCACAGGACTCTCTTACTTTAATGATAGACATTTTTTTAATTTGCCTAAAACATATGGAGCTAATCCTATTTTGTCTCCAGCTTCTTGATTCTCGCGCCACCTGAGCTGACACTGACAGGCGGTTGTCATGACAATGACGTAGTTTAGGGCGGCACAAGTTCACGTTCATTCTCTCACACACACACTCTCTCACACACTTGCACTCACACACACACGCTTTCAGTGAAACGGACTCACAAACCGTTTCAGCGTTGCCTTTGATACTAGGGGCTGAGGTGGGTCAGACCTGGCGTATTTTAAATCTGCTTTTATGCGGCATTGCGTCTTCACACAGGATTTTGAGCAGACACAGAGCCGCTTTAGATCAGCCTAAACTCGACTGTGTAAAGATGCCTTCTGGGTCTATTTCTTTTCATTGTTCGTCGTCTGTTTTCTTGCGTTTATTTTGCTGATGCTGATTGCCGTAACTGATTCTCTGGTGCTCCGGTCGCAATTTCAATCACACAGCACAGAGCAGTGTAGGCCTACAGGAATATCTAGACCACAGCCAATCAGAGGCAAAGACCCGCCCCATCTCTGTCTCTGATTGGCTTAGACCACGATATGATCCAACCATGCGTGTGAGTTCCGTCAAAGGAGAACAAACGCTTTGTTCGTGGAGAGGCAGCGATGCGAGGGCGTTAGGTGCACCGGTGCGACCTAGGAAAAATTTTAGTCGCACCCTTACAAATTTTGGGCGCATGTGCATTCTATAACCGAACTCACACTCGTAAATTTTAATTAGGTAAATGCGGTAAACTGACAGTGTGAGTACAGTACAGTACATTGTGCAGCTCGCGTAGAACAATGATTCTGACTAACTTACTGTCTAGCATCTCTGATAGGCCATTGCATTCATGTACTCAACAGATATGATTGTGATTGGCTACATTGCTCAACGCTTGTAAATAGAAACCTTTGACGCTCAAAGAGCACTCAAACAAACATGAACAATAGCGTTTGAAAGCAGCGTCTATCAGCGGGTAGTGAATATACCCGTTACTCGGTTCTACCGGCACTGCAGAAATACTGGTACCTCAACTTTTTTTTAGTACCGACTGGTTAATTTAGTTAAAATGGTGTCATGTAAGTGGCCCCAAAGTAAATAACTAATGATTTTTTACAACGGAAATGAATCAATCAAAAACTTACTTTAGCTGGACAGTAACTTTTTTTTTTGATGTACAGCCAAAACAATCTCTCTTCCATTCATTTCCTATTATCACTGTAAAGCTGCTTTGAAACAATCTGTATTGTAAAAAGCGCTATATAAATGAAGGTGACTTGACTAGGCAAGAGAGTTTTATCCATCTGTAACTGGAGTGAATGGTGAAAAATGTCAGAAGCAGAGCATGTTATTATATTTTTATGAAAGATTTTTTTATGAAAGAGTTTTTTCTATGGAATAACGTGAATCTATGCACTATGAACAATATGACAAAGAAGCTGGTAAATGTTGACGTAATGTTGCCTTTACTGCCAATGTAGACAGCAGACAGCGAGACACCACTAGGGTTTTAAACAGAGCCTCAGTGTTTAGTCAAGGGCTTTACACAGTTCACCAAAAACGTCTCGGTTACGTATGTAACCCTCGTTCCCTGAAGGAGGGAACGGAGACGTACGTCGGACGTCACCGACGAATTGGGATCACTTCTGGGAGCCCCTATCAGCTTCGAGTGTATACAGAACGGGCCAATGGCCATTGGCGTGCGAGATTTGCATCTCGCGTTCCGCCCTGCACCGCGGGTATAAAGCGGAAGGAGATGCAGCGCACCTTTGTTTTTCACTGAGGAGCCGAACTAGTGACTCGGCCATGCAGTGATGGTACAGCAACTGTGGCGACGGGACGTACGTCTCCGTTCCCTCCTTCAGGGAACGAGGGTTACATACGTAACCGAGACGTTCCCTTTCAGTCGGTCACGTTCGACGTACGTCGGACGTCACCGACGAATTGGGATCCCTATGGAAAACGCCACAGTTACTACCACTTCCAGCGCCCAGCGAAAGCCCCTCAGACCCCCGTCTGTTCGGGGCGGGGAACTTACGCAGGGAGAGTCACTGCTGCTGTTCCGCAAGACCCACTCAGCAGAGTATTGGATAACGCTGGGAAAGCGTGCCCAGGGGGGCCGCTGCGGAAGCCACATCCTACCCGTAGGGAGGTATCATGTGGAATATACATGTATGGACTGGCCGTGGGCAGTACAACATACGGAAGTCCCAGGGGTGGCCCCGGCCAATGCAGGCGGGAGACTACACCGCACAGAGACGGCAGAGCGAGCTCTGCCAAGGGAAAGACACGGGCTCGCCGTAGGGAGCCGTACCGTGGAAGAATACACATATGGGACCGCCGTAGGGGTCACAACATATGGATACCCAGCCTAACACAAGTTCCACCAATGCATACGAGTGTTAGACCTGGCGTCGGACGCTCCGCCACGTCTGACTGCCGCGGGTTGCGGAGGACTCAACAGGGTTCGCCGTTCTGGGGAACTCGACTGGAGCATATCAGCGCACGTATCCGGTCCATGAGGAGGGGAATGGCGCAGCAAGCCGACACTAGAACGGGCCCTTCGGTGTTACTGGCTATTTGAAGCGAGCACACGGGAGAAAACCGGCTCTACACGGAGGCTATAGAATCTAGCAAACGTGTTAGGTGTCGCCCAGCCCGCAGCTCTACATATATCTGTCAGCGAGGCGCCGTGCGCCAGCGCCCAGGAAGAGGCCACACTCCTGGTGGAGTGGGCCCTTAACCCAAGCGGGCAGGGCACGCCTTGGGTTTCATACGCCAAGGCGATGGCATCCACTATCCAGTGAGCCATCCTCTGCTTGGAGACAGCCTTTCCCTTCTGCTGGCCTCCGTAACAGATGAAGAGCTGTTCTGAGGTCCTGAAGCTTTGCGTTCTGTCCACGTAAGTCCGCAGAGCGCGAACGGGACAGAGAAAAGCCAGGGCTGGGTCTGCCTCCTCCGAAGGCAGCGCTTGCAGGAACCTTGGGCACATATCCGGGCCGGGGTCTCAGGATTACATGAGAGTTACCCGCCCCGAATTCCAGGCACGATTCGTCGACCGAAAATGCCTGCAGGTCCCCTACCCTCTTGATGGAAGCCAATGCAGTCAGGAGTACTGTCTTCCAAGACAGGATTTTTAACTCTGCTGACTGCAAAGGTTCAAAGGGAGCCCTCTGCAATGCGGTTAGCACCAGAGATAAGTCCCAAGAGGGTATAGAGTGAGGGCGAGGCGGATTTAATCTCCTCGCCCCCCTCAGGAACCTGACGACCAGATCGTGCTTCCCTAGGGACTTACCATCAACCATGCTGTGATTTGCGGCGATAGCGGCAACATACACTTTGAGGGTGGAGGGAGACAGCCTTCACTCCAACCCTTCTTGCAGGAAGGAAAGCACAGAGCCGATCGAACATCTTCGGGGGTCTTCTCGTCGAGAAGAACACCACTCGACGAACAGGTTCCACTTCAACGCGTAGAGGCGCCTCGTAGAGGGGGCTCTGGCGGAAGTGATGGTGTCTACCACAGTCTGTGGTAGGCCACCTAGAACCTCCGCAAAAGACATGGAGTTTCCAGAGGTCCGGACGCGGGTGCCACAGGGTGCCCCGTCTCTGAGTCAGGAGGTCCTTCCTCAGAGGAATGGGCCAAGGAGGTGCTGTCGCGAGGAGCACTAGTTCCGGGAACCAGGTCCGGTTGGGCCAGTATGGCGCAACTAACAAGACCTGCTCCTCGTCCTCCCTGACCTTGCACAGTGTCTGCGCAAGAAGGCTCACTGGGGAAAACGCATATTTGCGTAGGCCCCGGGGCCAGCTGTGTGCCAGCGCATCCGAGCCGAGGGTCCCCCCGGTCAGGGAATAGAACAACTGGCAGTGAGACGTGTCCGGGGCGGCAAACAGGTCTACCTGTGCGGTCCTGAAGCGACTCCAGATCAGCTGGACCACCTGGGGATGGAGTCTCCACTCTCCTGGGAGCACTTGCTGTCGTGAGAGCTCGTCGGCTGCACGATTGAGCAGGCCCGGAATATGAGTGGCACGAAGCGACCTCAGATGCTTCTGACTCCAGAGGAGGAGATGGCGGGCGAGTTGTGACATGCGGCGGGAGCGTAGACCACCCTGTTTGTTAATGTACGCAACGGCCGCAGTGTTGTCCGTACGGACCAGAACGTGCTTGCCTCGTAGCGGCCCTTTGAGGCGGCCCAGCGCAAGACGAACTGACAACTCGAGGCAATTGATATGCCATTGCAGTTGAGGCCCCGTCCACAGACCCGAAACTGCAAGCCCGTTGTACGTGGCCCCCCAGCCGGTGCATGAGGCATCCGTCTTTTGGAGACAACAGCCTGCCTGGACACTTGTTCTAGGGGAACTCCTGCCCGTAGAAACGAAGGGTCCAACCACGGACTGAAGGTTTGGCGACACTTCGGTGTTACTGAGACACGGAACGAGCCGCTCTGCCACGCCCATCTCGGGACTCGGTCGTGTAGCCAGTGTTGAAGCGGCCTCATATGAAGCAATCCGAGCTGCGTCACTGCGGCAGCGGATGCCATATGCCCCAGGAGCCTCTGAAAATGTTTCAGTGGTACCGCTGTCCTGCATTTGAACGAATTCAAGCAGTTCAACACTGACTGGACGCGCTCCTCTGAGAGTCGCGCTGTCAGATTGACCGAGTCCAACTCCATACCGAGAAAAGAGATCCTCTGCACGGGGCAGAGTTTGCTTTTTTCCCAGTTGACCCGAAGTCCCAACAGGCTGAGGTGACTGAGCACCATGTCCCTGTGTTCGCACAACTGCGCCCTCGACTGAGCCAGAATCAGCCAGTCGTCGAGGTAGTTGAGAATGCGAACACCACGCTCTCTCATGGGAGCAATGGCCGCCTCCGCAACCTTCGTGAAGACACGGGGCGACAGGGACAGCCCGAAGGGTAGGACTCTGTACTGATATGCCCGTCCCTCGAACGCAAAGCGTAGGAACGGTCTGTGTCGAGGGAGAATCAAGACATGAAAGTACGCGTCCTTCAGGTCGATCGCTGCAAACCAATCTTGGGGACGGATGCACCTGAAGATGCGTTTCTGCGTTAGCATTCTGAACGGCAGCCTATGAAGGGACCGATTCAAGAACCGCAGGTCCAAGATTGGCCGTAACCCGCCACCTTTCTTGGGTACAATGAAGTACGGGCTGTAGAAGCCTGTCTTCATATCGGCTGGAGGGACCGGCTCTATCGCGTCCTTCGCCAGTAGGACTGCGATCTCCGCCTGTAGCACGGGGGCATCCTCCTTCAACACGGAGGTGAAGTGAATGCCCCTGAACTTGGGGGGCCGCCGGGCGAACTGAATCGCATAGCCGAGTCTGATAGTACGGATGAGCCAGCGGGACGGGCTGGAAGCGCTAGCCAGGCTCCCAGCGACCGAACCAGCGGGACCAACGGCACCACAGACGTACCCACAGCGGGGCAGCGCAGCGGAGTGCAGGGACCCGACTCGGACGGCATAGCGGCCCGAAGTGGGGTCTGAGTGTGCAATGCAACACTTACCTGCTTCCGCTGAGGGGGCGCACAGGTATGAGGAGGCCTCTTGTGTGCGTCCTGGACACAGCCAGCACCCCCTGCTGGCGATAAGAGAGGCACCAGAGGGTGACAAGGCATGGGAGCGTCGTACACCGCCAAGCGCGCTCTCTTGGCACCCAGAGATTTTGGAAACAGCTCTAGTGAAGTTTTGGGTACCACTGGCATGAAGGCAAAATTTGAACAAAGGATTCTCTCCTGGTCCTCCTCCGGGAGAAGGAGCTGTCCCCTCCATCTCTGGGTGCCAAGGGTGTTTCTGGACCAGGGTGGACATCGTCTGGCCGAGGGCCAGCGCTGTGACTTTAAATATGATCAGTCACTGTGCGCAGCTCAACCTCGGCTCAGAACTACCCTCTGGCAGAGGTGGCCTGCCAGTGGCACTGCCACCCCACCGATGAGGGTAGTGAGAGAGAGGAAAACTTTATACAGAATTATGGCCCCTTTGGTGTTCCATATTTTGGCACCAAATAGTTCCACACTGCCAAAGCTTTCCAATGCACATCCGGGGAAAAGGCAAGGGGGCGGGCAAGGCGATTTACGCGTTGCACTACGCCTCAGCCACCCGGGAAAGCATGGCTGTCAAGTCTGAATCTGATTCAGCATGAGCACACACTATTATAGTGGGAATCTCAGCCTCATCTCATTTCCAGCACATAACAGCCCTCTCTCCGATGTAGCGATTGACATCTGTCCTCTGCTAGAGCCCCAAATGAAACGCTAAGTCCCTTTTTTAAAGACCAGCAATTCCATCTGAAAGCTACCAGCATGCATGTGAGACAGTGAGCGTGGCCGTTAGACGGCACACAGCGCGCTGGACACTCAAGCCCCTATGAAAGGCAAGGCAAACAACACGCTGACGTGGCCATGCTCTCATGAGAGAACATGACCACCCACGAACACAGTCTCAACATGCTCGCGATGCGATAGAGGAGTGGGGGCCCACGGAGATGTACTCGGCAGGGAAGCCCCACTGTAATCCTCAGGTCACCCAGGCTTATTAGCCGAAGTAGTTCTTTTCTGGTGCACCAGAAGAGAAACTAGATCGGGGAATAGGCGAAGGGACTCAGCCCCGTTTGACGTTGCGAGTCTCGACCGCGCATCTAAAGCGCCGAGTGACGCGCTGGGTTGCCGTGACAACCCGCGCTGTCAACTGGCAGCTAGACGGCACACGGCGCGCTGAACGCTCAAACCTTACGAGGAAGGAGAAACGAACAGCACGCCGACGTGATCACATTCTCCTTTTCTGAGAGAACATGGATCACCCACGAACACAATCTCAACATGCTTATGTGAGAGAGGTCGTGGCCGTCAAGAAGGACAGGAAACAACCGCATCCAGAAACGCACGGGTGGAATGACATCTTGAAAAAGACGCAGTGTCACACCCGTGTACTCTTTTAGGGAAAAAGCTCTTTTAACGTGCTGAAGCACCCAGGGAGATAGCCGCGGCAAAAACACAGGGAATAGTGCAGCCTGTGTTTTGCACTCAGAGTAATATGAACGCCCATCAAACTGAAAGTTGCTGTAATAACAGCAGTTTTTGCGCTCAGTGAGCTCGCGGGCCTCGCTGCTGTGCCTTCACACCAACACTCAGAACTTCTCCTCTCTCGTTCTGATTATCTCTGTATAATACAGGAACACTCTTCAGCAGCACACAATCGGCTCCGAAGTGAATGACAAAGGTGCGCTGCATCTCCTTCCGCTTTATACCCGCGGTGCAGGGCGGAACGCGAGATGCAAATCTCGCACGCCAATGGCCATTGGCCCGTTCTGTATACACTCGAAGCTGATAGGGGCTCCCAGAAGTGATCCCAATTCGTCGGTGACGTCCGACGTACGTCGAACGTGACCGACTGAAAGGGAACTGAAATTCTGTCATTTACTCACCCTTTAAAACACGAAATCAGATGCAAACAGATTAAAAAAGACGGATATGGATATGCTCTGGAAACTGACATTACCTGTACTTATGAATAATAGCATTGAACAGTCGTCCATCCCTCCACGAGGTAGTGAAGTTGTCACAGCGGACACCTACATAGCCTTCAGTCATCTGCTGGGACCACAGCAGAAGTCTCTCCTTGGCTGTCATGTCCTCGGACTCTCCCGTCACATGGATCTCCGAGATCTGCAGGCAGGAAAGATGACACTTTCGTTACTATTGTTAAGGGCCTGTGTTATAACAGATTCAGGGCCTCTTTTCAAACCCAGTCATATTCAGCAATCTCTCTAAAGAAATGGTCATGTTGTAACACAATGTTATATAACAGAATTACACCTTATTAATTCATAATTTTAATTAATGTGCATGACTTCACATCTAATAGTTTTTGCCATGATGTAATTTCAAATCTGTTCTGTAAATAATCTAGCAAACGCCTATAGAGTTTAGAATTAAGAATAAATAAAGATGCATATATCATGCACATACAGAGATTGTTGCGCAATCTCTTGTTGCGTGTTTAAGGTGTGTTAAAGGTGCAGTGTGTGAATTTTAGCGACATCTAGCGGTGAGGTTGTGAATTGCAACCGGTCACCGCTCACCCCTCCCTTTCGGAGCACACAGAGAAGCTACGGTGGCCGACACAGGACAAACATGTCGTCTGAGACAGCAGGGAGTGTCTAGCGCTCTGTAGAGAAGTTTGTCCGTTTAGGGCTACTGTAGAAACATGGCGGCGCAAAATGGCGACTTCACTGTAAGGAGACCCGCGGTGTGTGTAGATAGAAATGACTCATTCTAGTCAGGTAATAAAAACATAACGGTTCATTATGTAAGGTCTTTATACACCACTGAAAACATAGTTATGTATATTATATTGCATTTCTGTCAATAGATCCTCATAAATACTACACACTGCACCTTTAAGAACAACAGACTTTATGATTATAACTGTAAACACAAAGCATGGCAAGACTTCATCAGCGAAGAAGAATAGAGGGCAAAAAAACAAAAGTGAATGACAGTGACTGTCGAACACTAAGAAAGATTGTGTCCAAACAACACAGAACAACTGTCAAAGTGACTGCAATCCTCAATATTCACCCTGAAGACCATGTTTCCACAAACCCTGACCACAGAAAACTTCACAAAGCCAACATAAATGAAAGTAATCTCAGACACCACTCCTCAAATGTCAAAAAGATGGTGTTATGATCATAAAACCTGGACCGTTGGAGCACCAAGATGAACTTCATCATCTACCCTGGTCAGTTTAATCACCTGACTTGAATATCATTGAACTACTGTGGGCAGTTTTAGGGGCGAAGAGTGAGGAAGCAGATTCCCTGACATTCAAAAGTTGTGTTAATCAAGTTCAAGTTCCGTTTATTTATATAGCACTTATAAAACAGCCACACGACTGACCAAAGTGCTGTACAATGGATCAGACTTAAGAAAAATATAAGCGATAAACACAACTAAAACACAGTAAAACAAAGTCAGACCCCAATTTAAACAAAACTAAATTAATATATAGAATAAAACCAAAGAAAGCAAGGTAAAGACATTAAAACATAAAAGCACAACAAAAACTATAAAGAAAAAAAATTATTATAAGCAATGGAAAACAAGTGCGTTTTTAGAAGAGACTTAAAAGTGGTTAGGGAAGTGGCTAACCTAATTTCTAGAGGCAGATTATTCCACATCCGCAGCCCAACCACAGAAAACGCTCTATCCCCTCTGCGTTTGAGTCTGGAATGTGGGACTAAAAGAAGGTTCTGGTTGCTGGATCTCAAACTTCTGGAAGGAGTATGAGGTTGCAGCAATTCAGATAAATATGTGGGGGCTAAATCATGTAGAGATTTATAAACAAATAGCAGAATTTTAAAATCAATTCTGAATTTAATAGGCAGCCAATGAAGTGTCCTCAAAATTGGAGTGATATGAGCGCTTTTATGACTATTATGAAGGAAACTAGCAGCAGCATTTTGAACTAGTTGAACACGAGCAATTTGATACCGCAGTAGAGTGAATTGTAGTAGTCTAGACGTGAGGTGATAAAAGCATGGACAGCCATCTCTAGAGTTTTATGATTTAGGAAAGATTTAATTTTAGACAACAGACGAAGATGGTGAAAACTAGAGCCGATTACAGAAGAGATGTGTTTGTCAAATTTTAAAGACTCATCTAGCAGAACGCCCAGGTTCCGTACACGTGAAGATCTAAACGCAGATAGTCTACCCAGATCAAGGCTGGTGGCCGGAGAATTATCAGTGGGCCCAAAAATGATATTTAAAGACAGAAAATTTTGAGCTAGCCAAGATTTAACCTCATCTAAGCAACTTAATAAGGAAGTACAGGCAGAAGGATCATTTTTCTTAATTGGTAAGTAAATTTGGGTATTGTCTGCATACAAATGAAAAGATAGCCCGTGACGTCTTAAAATGGAGCCCAAAGGTAGCACGTACAGGGAAAAAAGAGTAGTGTTTATCTATTCTAATATGGTTTGAAGCTGTATCAAAGGCAAATTTTGATAAAACACCTTAAAATACTCCCTATTTCCCACACTGTAAACCCGAATAAGTTGGCAAAACTCAAAAAAATTGAGGCAATCAGTTGCCTCAAATTTTTGAAGTTAAGAAATTCAAAGTGTAAGTAAGCAGAACTTGCAGATTTTTATTTTGTAATCATGTATTTTAATTGCTCTGAACTTATTTGAGTAAGCCAATTCATACATATAAAGCTGCAGTCCGTAACTTTTTTTGGTTAAAAATTATCCAAAATAATTTTTTGAGCAAGTACACAATAAGCCAGTATTCAAAACTATCTCCTTACCTTAGCCCGATTCACAACAGTAAGCTTGTAATAATGTGTTATAATTAGAGTGGTACTGGTGGATTTCCACGGGAAATTCAAGCATGTCTTTGCATCATTACGTCACGTCTGTACACATAAAGAAAGAGTCCGGCTAGTAGTAGTAACGCACGTGAGGAGCATGTTCTTCAGCGGATCATTTATAGCCTTTTCTCACAGCAGCTGAATAATTAAACGTATCATTTTGATGGCGGATTGTACTCCAGAAAGGTCCAAACGACAATCATCAGTGACAACTGGAGATTCACCCGGAGTCAAAAGCAAAAGATTAGACTGTACAGAAATCAAAACCTACAGGTAATGCTAATATACACTAAATACACGTAGTCACGCAATGCTGATGTTGTCAACATTAACAATTTGAGAACAAAGTATAACAATAATAATAATTTGCACGGTTTGATGTTATATGAGCGATCGTTAGATTTAATCACCGTTGGTAGCGCGATTTATTGTAATAATAAATAATAAGTAAATAAATTAATAATAAATTCCTCAAAACATTAGATTCATCCGCGCTGAGGAGCCGCGCCAATGCACAACTCACATACAGATGATAACGCCGCAAATAACTGCAATTGCAGGTTTCAAACAGAGATGGCGACACAGAGGCTAAACTTACGGACTGCAGCTTTAACTTAAAAATATAATGTAATCTCAAATTTTTAGTAGTGGAAACTTGACTAGCTTTAACTAGCTAATTCAATAAATGCCACTTTGCTTTGGTAGCATTAGCTTAGCACTTGCTGAATGAGGACAGCAATATACAGTGGGGAGAACAAGTATTTGATACACTGCCGATTTTTTACAAAGCATGTAGAAGTCTGTAATTTTTATCATAGGTACTCTTCAACTGTGAGAGACGGAATCTAAAACAAAAATCCAGAAAATCACATTGTATGATTTTTAAATAATTAATTTGCATTTTATTGCATGACATAAGTATTTGATCACCTACCAACCAGTAAGAATTCCGGCTCTCACAGACCTGTTAGTTTTTCTTTAAGAAGCCCTCCTGTTCTCCACTCATTACCTGTATTAACTGCACCTGTTTGAACTCGTTACCTGTATAAAAGACACCTGTCCACACACTCAATCAAACAGACTCCAACCTCTCCACAATGGCCAAGACCAGAGAGCTGTGTAAGGACATCAGGGATAAAATTGTAGACCTGCACAAGGCTGGGATGGGCTACAGGACAATAGGCAAGCAGCTTGGTGAGAAGGCAACAACTGTTGGCGCAATTATTAGAAAATGAAAGAAGTTCAAGATGACGGTCAATCTCCCTCGGTCTGGGGCACCATGCAAGATCTCACCTCGTGGGGCATCAATGATCATGAGGAAGGTGAGGGATCAGCCCAGAACTACACGGCAGGACCATGCAACCAAGAGCATTGAAGATGGGTCGTGGCTGGGTCTTCCAGCATGACAATGACCCGAAACACACAGCCAGGGCAACTAAGGAGTGGCTCCGTAAGAAGCATCTCAAGGTCCTGGAGTGGCCTAGCCAGTCTCCAGACCTGAACCCAATAGAAAACCTTTGGAGGGAGCTGAAAGTCCGTATTGCCCAGCGACAGCCCCGAAACCTGAAGGATCTGGAGAAGGTCTGTATGGAGGAGTGGGCCAAAATCCCTGCTGCAGTGTGTGCAAACCTGGTCAAGAACTACAGGAAACGTATGATCTCTGTAATTGCAAACAAAGGTTTCTGTACCAAATATTAAGTTCTGCTTTTCTGATGTATCAAATACTTAAGTCATGCAATAAAATGCAAATGAATTACTTAAAAATCATACAATGTGATTTTCTGGATTTTTGTTTTAGATTCCATCTCTCACAGTTGAAGAGTACCTATGATAAAAATTACAGACTTCTACATGCTTTGTAAGTGGGCAAACCTGCAAAATCGGCAGTGTATCAAATACTTGTTCTCCCCACTGTAATACATTTAACATAAATCTGTTCTCAAACTAAGCTCATGCTTCACTCGTCACATGATGGTAACCCTACAAAAACCAACATAACAGAAACTCTTCTAAACTAGCATAACAAAATATTAAACACTACTAAATCTCCACCTTAGCGTTAATCTTGCACAAAAAACATAATATAACACTTAATTTTAGCATTTACTGTCCCTTTTGAATGTCATGGCAAAGCATGCTGGGAAATAGAAATCCCAGCCCAGTTTGTCTAAATTAAAAGAAACATGTTCATTAAACTCAAAACAATGAAACAATTCAGATTACTTAAAATGTGTCAGTTTCGTGAACTCAAAAGAAAAAGAAAGTTCTGAATACTCATAAAAGTTCATTTGATTGAACTAATTTGTTTAATTTGAGTTGGCTCTACTCAAACCAATTCATTATTTTGAGCGTTAGGGTTTACAGTGCAGGTGTTCACATTATTTTGTCCAACCCCTAAGATTGTGTTAAATTACAAAAAAGGACTGTGTGTTTTACAAATATATGTAATTTGGCTTTTTTTAAATGGCTGTTTTAGCATTGAGGCTCAGTTGGTGCAAATAGAAAGGCTGAATCATGTGACATTTGATCAGTGATTCACCAGCACAGGTTTGTTGATCTGTTTCTTCATTTAGAGATATTTATAGTAGTCTCCATGTAGGCATTAAATCATATTAAATCAATACAGCAATGTAGCTAATGTAGACGTGTCCACTGACCATTAGAGATCTCACATGGCTTCACATTACAAAGAAGGATTTTCAGCTCTAAAATCAAATGCCTGGAGCTAAAGGTAAGTCAACACCTACTGATTTAAGGAAACACATTATACCACAAAACCAGCAGTTTAACAATCATTTACAGATCTGTAAGTATACAATATGTGTACGTGCTGACACTGAAGTAAACTCAAAGGAATCTGCCGGCCGGTGTAATTATAGCTTGTCGGAAGGGAGCAGAGCACATGGTGTTTAGACTGTGGGTGTGGAAAGACTGAGCTATTACACCAAGAACCAAACACACCAAAACATGCCAACTCTGACTAATCACTGCCATGAATGATAATATTATGGAAACTCTGTGTCATTCATTATAAAATGACTAGTGTCTAGACTCTAGATGCTAATTGTTCAATATATCTAGTTAAAATAAAGAATATAATAACCGCAATGACACAAAATAACTGTCACTAGTTATACAACATTACTCTTAGTACCTTCTGGAAGTTAATTAATTTGCTTTTTCTCCTATAGCATTACTGTAGCTCAAACACACTAAATTATTTTCATGATTTGTTATCACAACTTTTTTTTTTTTGTTAAATCAACTTAGATAATTAATGTGGCTCGGATAACATAATATTTTGAGTTTCTATTTATTAAACCAATCTCCATTGTATTAACTCAAATGTTTAATTTCAAGGAATGCAAAATTTTAAGGCAACCAGGTAACTTACTTTTTTAAGTTAAACCAACAATAATTTTACAGTACAGTAGAGTGGCGCTAATAATGCCATACACTGTAAAAATGTGTTGTTTCAACTTAAAAAAGTAGGTGTTCATGCTGCCTTAAAATGTTAAGTTTAGTCAACTTGAAATGTGAAGTTGTACTAAGTGACAACTTGGATATTTGAGTTGACTAAACTTAAAATGCTAAGGCAGCATGAACACAATTTTTTTTAAGCTGAAACTACAATTTATTTTTTAAAGTTTATCAATGGCTTTGATTCCCAGGGAATGCAAGTATACTGGTCAAATGCATACCTTCAATGCAATGTAAATCACTTGGGATAAAAGCGTCTGCCAAATGCTTAAATATTTCTATTATATAGTAACCATTTTATAAAAAGGCACTCAAGGCTGTTGTATAGGTGCTTTCCCACCATGTCACGCCATAATTTTAAAAAGCATTCACGTCCTTACAGTCATAAAAACAACAAATTCTGCATTTTCTGCGCACCCGACATGTACAACTTCACCACTGCAACATCATGCGGAAACACTCAAGGTTGTAGTGGCTTCAGGAGTAAATATTTCATATTATTTCTGTTTAATAAGTCCTACACTGCCCAGCCAAAAAAAAAAAAAAGTCGCTGTTTGGATTTAAATAGGCAAGTGCTTATGAGTCTATGATTGGATCATTATTGCAGTGATATTATATGTTTGGCAACAGTTCTTCTAACCCTAATTGATGGAGTGTGTAGTTTTTTTATTCCTTAAATGTAGGAAAACACATCATGGCCATATTCCAGGATGACAATGTCCAGATTCATCAGCTCAAACTGTGAAAGAATCACCTCTGAGTCCAGAGCTTAAATTCATTGAAAGTCTTTGGGATGTGCTGGAGGAGACTTTACAGAGTGCTTGACTCTTGCATTAGCAATACAAGATCTTGAGCAAAAATCGATGCAACTCTTGATGGAAATAAATATTGTAATGTTATTTTCATCAAGAGGTGCATCAATTAGGGTTGCCAAACATATAACATGCTAGAAACATAATAATCACTGCAATAATGATCCAATCATAGACTTTTAAGCATTTGCCTATTTAAACCCAAACAACAACTTTTTTTTTTGGTCGTGCAGTGTATAATTGACTAATATTAATGTATTAAAAACGCAATAATCTAATGACATACAATACAGTTTAATGTAGCTAATGTTACCTAATGTCTAGCTAAGTAAACTAACTATAAACTTTATTAATAATGCATTTGCATAATAATTTTTGTTGTATTGTGGTTTTGTCTACTGATTACTCAAATGACACCAAATAATTTTGGTGTTAATAATGTTGCCATAGAAACCTGTATGATGTGCAGCGGACATTATTGTTTATGTAACGTCATGGTGTCATTGCATCATAAATGGCATCTCAAATGCTGACAGATGCTTTATTATTACCTCCTGGTGTTTAGTAGAACCATGTTTAAGATCTTGTTGGACTGTATCCAAAGAAGTGTGGGAAACTAAATCTCCCGAGCAAGAGTGGGTCCTCCTCCGCTTCCTGTGCACTTGAGTGTCCCATATAATTTTGGAGAACCCTTCATGATGATCTACACTGCTCCTCCCCAGGGAGCCGTTTCCTCTCAATGTCTGGAGCATGTGCTCCACCGCTCCAAAACTGACCACCCTCCTCAATTGTCTCCAGAAAAGATTCTTTTCCAAAAGCCTGTCCTTTGAGGCGATGCTTCTGTAGCTTTTGGTGACCCCATGTAGATTATGCTCGGCAATGGGCCTGCTTTTGTCCTGATGTGTACCTGGCCTTCTACCGGTTTTACCTCGGAGGACTGGGACTTCTCCAACGTAGACCCCATGGCTGATACTGTCCTGCCTGGGCCTTGGAGCCTCGTCTTGCTCCAATGTACCAACCTTATAATTACTACTGGATGTGGCATAATCCAGGTCATCAATCTTACAGCCCTCAGTCCCATGGCTTCTTAAAGAGTCAGTGGCATTAAAATCAGCTGATTTTCTCTTTTTCCTCCTTTGAAAGTACCGGCGTCCCCTGAGCTCCTTTGATGTGGGGCTGATTGGGGCTTTCGTGGGATCAACATAACACTCCTCCTTAGATCCCCTCACGCATCCACACATATTACCCATGCCGGCTGGTCATGCTAATAAGGCTGCCTATCAAGAAAGATTCACTCCTTCCTGCCAGTTGTAAACAAGTTATCCAAGTTCAAGAGTTTCTTTCCCAGGAAGTAGCAGCCATCTTTTCCCCTGCAAGTGTTTGAGTACGGAGGTGATGTCAGACAAATCAGTCCAATATCCAGAGCAGTACGGATGATGTGAATCCCTCTGAGACGCTCCAAACAAACTTCTGTTTCCTGTATCGCACGTTCACCGGCTCGCTGCACAGCCCGGCCCTTTCTTCTCACGCTGCCAACACACTGAAGTCTCAGTGACCTTTGAAACACCACCCTTTGCCCTGATCCTCCAGAACAAACACTATAGAGATCGAGGCGCCCGGCAAGCCACACAAACTAACGCAGCTCTCTGTCACAGCTGAGGAAACGTCACGGTCCTCATGTGATGTGTAAACACAGCCACCCCCAGAGCCCTGCTGGTGTTGAGTTTCAAGAGGCTGAATGTCCTTAGTGGTTGGAGGCTGGAGAGAGAGAGAGACAGAGGGAAAAGGGAGGAGAGTGGGACACACTCTCATCTGTTCCTTGATGGGCCGCGTGTGAAAGCTCTGCTCAGCAAGTTGAGCCATTCAAATAGGACGTACTAGGCTGAGGGAGTCATGGCCTGTCATGTGGACTTTTGAAAAATAACAGGACAACGTGGCTGGCTCGACAACATGGCAAACTGTGCTGCCCCACACGATAAAGCTCTCTATTTGCTCTTTAAACTTGCTCAAAACAAGAGCAAAGCTTTGAAAAGGATCAAGTCCAACTCTTAAAGCAAACAAACATAACCAGCGGTCATAGATATGGAAGATGATAACTTATATTGACTATGTAAACTTGCTTGGGTGTATATTATATCATCTCAATTGCATGGTTGTAAAATATAATTAGCTTATACAACAAGTTATTGAACAAACATTGATTTAAAGTTAATTAAGGGTGTTTGCTAATGCAAGAGTCACTATTACTATTGTGTTAAATTGTTTTAGGGAACCCACACAAGACTTCTGCCATATCTCACCACCATAACATCTCACACATTTGAGGACGGATGCCTCAGAAACTTCCTAGAAAGTTTTAGTAACCATGCAGCAACAAAACTACTTTAGCAACAGGGGTGTAATGGTATACAAAAATGAGAAACACATAAGCTGCACACACACGTGACATGAAGGAATGTTCTTTAAACGCTATGGTTATGAGTTAGACTGGACACACACTTGAAGATTTTGGGCCCAGATTTTGGGTACAATTTGCAACCCCCAATGATCTGGGGGGTGTGGCCCGATTCAAAGCTTCTCGCAACTGCCTTTTTATCCAAAAAATCCTCAAATGTGTGGAGTCATTACGATTATTTTACTGCTCCCAATTGCATCGGAGCCCGCACGATCCACTCTTGATCAGGCGGCCTCTGACGTGATACCCGCGATAGCCAATGAGAGCGAGCAGGCTTCACCAACCGGATGTTACGTTCTTCTATAGCTGAAATTTGGCAGCCGCAAACATGCCACGAAAGTGGCAGGAGAACCAGCTGACAACGTCGATCGTCCTCCATTTGTCATGTTTGATCTTGCGAGTCTCCATGAGATCTCATCTCACTGTATAAATATTATAATCGACAGGTTTTAGCGTGTTCATTCGGAGGATTATAATGCTAAAAAATTGGTTGAAACTGCCCTTATGTCTGTGGTCTCCCACAATTTTAAAATCGATTAAGATTTGAAAATCCTCTAGTGTCCTAGGCCTTAGTTTGCAGCATTAAGTATAAAGCATGTCTCACATTTACGACAACTTGGATTAATAATCTGCTGATCTTATTTTGGCACAAACTCTGTCACTTTCCCTTTATGTCTGCAGAGTTTCTCACTTCGCAGACTCTTCACAGATTCTTTGTTTTGACAATGAGTGATTCCCCAAAGGTCAGCAAGGCCTGCTGTTTAGAACTGCCCATGTTAAATGGTACTGTAGATAGTTGACTAGTTCAAATTCTATGCCAATGCACTACACTGCATGCAGAATTATTAGGCACGTTATCTTTTACAGATAAAATTAGCCAAAAAACAGATTTAACTCAGACTGAAAAGTCAAACATTATTAAATGCCCATGAGAAGGATACAATACTAATGCAATACCAGAAATTGCAGTTAAGGCATGACCATTGGACAGTGAAATGCTCATTGGGTCAGCAGGGCCAGACAAAAACAGGTGGCGAAGAAAAGACACATGTTACCTGCAAACGAATTAAGAATTAAGGTGAAGAATTGAGTGTGAAACCATCAGGAACCCTTTAGTCTCCAGCGCCACCACTTTCCAGAACTGCAACCTACCTGGAGTCTCCAGAAGTGCAAGGTGCCAGGATCTCAGAGACTTAAGTTAGGTAAAGAATCCTAAAAAACGACCCCCACTTAATAAGAATCACAAGCTGAAGAGTTGTAAAATACATGAAGACTGTTTTTTTATAGGCTTTATAGACAGATAGGTTGAGTGTGACTCTTGAAGGACCAGCAACGCATCCTCTTGTACCACTGTTTGAAGAATTCATCTTCCAGAATCTGGCAGTTTTGGGAGTTCATTTTTAGTCTCTGCAAAACAGACTTCAGGATAGGAGATGGACTAAAAATTATTCTGGAAGATGAATTCTTCAAACAGTGGTACAAGAGGATGTGGTGCTGGTCCTTAAAGAGTCACTCTCAACCTATCTGTCTATAAAGCCTATAAAAAAACAGTCTTCATGTATTTTACAACACTTCAGCTTGTGATTCTTATTAAGTGGGGGTCATTTTTTTAGGATTCTTTATGGCAATATGGCTGCCCACCGCTCTGGGTGTGTGTTCACGGTGTGTGTGTGTTCACTACTGTGTGTGTGCACTTGGATGGGTTAAATGCAGAGCACAAATTCCAAGTATGGGTCACCACACGTCACTTCACTTCACTTAAATCTCTTTTTTGGCTAATTTTATCTGTAAAAGAAAACGTGCCTAATAATTCTGCACACCTGAATATAAGGTGTTTTTCATTTCCAGCCTTCATGAACAATTATATATCACTTATAAATGATTAAATACAAAATTAATAGTAGTTATTAAGATTAATGTGGTTTGGAATTGGTAAAATATGATCAGAAAATCAACGTGCCTAATAATTCTGCACGAAGTGTATTTACTGTAGCCACATTTACTGTACCCAGCATGATGTACTGTAGTAGCCGGGTTTTCTTCTGTGCAGACATGACGTAAACACAGATAAAGCAAACCTGGAATTTCCCACCAAATCTAAACTCAAAATTTAAATCAATACTCCATACTTGCTTACCGTACTGAATAGGAGTAAGGCAGGTTTGAACATGATTTTATGTACTTGCTCAGTAATGCAATTGTGTTCATTTTTGAGCAAAAAATATCAAATATCATGTTGTACTTGCATACTGTGGCTAGAGACCATGCTCATACACCCTTCATTAATGGACTTCAAAGCATGTTTATAAGGCAAAAATGTCCAGCAAAAGCTTCTGAAACAACATAAGGATTCAGAACTGAATGCTTTGATTGCATGTTCAAACAGACAGTATTCAGATGCCAGCTGTGGACACTGTATAAATGAACAGAGCTGCGTTATTGCCTAAAGAGCTGCAAACAACACATGTAAATGTACAGTGGATTCTGATATTGAAACTATTCAAAACTAGATACTTCCAAAGAATAGACCACAGGGCAAAAAGAAAATATGAACATGGTTCAAAAATCAGCCCTGAGAGACTAATGTCTGAGCAGAGGCATCAAAAACAATTCTCCGTACCCTCCAACTGCAGATCATGAGGGAACAGGCCGCATGCCCAACGGCTCGCGTGAGAGTGACAGCGGCAGGTGCTACTGCACGTCCCCACGCTACCTGTCAGCAAGTTTTATGAACCCAAGCATTATTTAACACATTCTTCAGCTATGCCCCAGAAATGCATTTTTAGACTTGTATGCCTTCAGTCGGTTGAGGGCCGTCAGGGAGGCTGGGCCAGCGTGGTTTGCGAGAACGAGGTGCAGTGAAGGTGTCATTCTTGCATGCTGGAGATGTGAATTGGGAAGAGCTGTGATAGTTTGGGTTCAGGTCGACTTCTGCGACAACATTCTTCACTCATAACATCATCTCAAAACGAACGTGCAGCCGAGCCAAGGATATTAATAATCTGCCGCTGTGAAGGTGGGACAGTGTGTTCAAATTCAGTAGGAGATATTCGCACTGGATGCATTCGTGTTGGCAGAGGAATGAAACCAAACACAGGAGCCCTGAGATGCATTTTACTTAACACAGCTTTTCAAAAAAATATGGCATTAAAAAGCTGTGAGATATGATGACCTAAGACCTTCATCTGATGCATGCACAACAATTCAAAATCATCGCAATGCGGACGGAAAGCTAGAGCGCATCGAACTGCACTCGTCTCCGCCTCAGTCTTATATACTGTACATTTGATGTCGAGGTTTCACAAGCTCAGACCTGCAGATGCGCAGCTGCAGTGAAACCTCTGTGTGACCTCTGTCATATATGGAAGCTAAAGCACAAATTCCCTCAGACTCCAGATCACTGAGAAATACTGCAGGACTACTACGAGTCAGAGCTTTAAAAAAGCCTGTCGCAAACACAAAAGGCCCAAATGATTTTCACTGACTAAAAGATACAAGACAGATCTTGTGCATGTAATGATACAAATATTTTCCAGGTTCAGCTCCTACATGTTGATACTAAAATGATGACCTTAATAAATCAATCTCATGTAGTTACTAAGAAAATTAAAATAGGGGAAATGTTCCTGCATGAAAGCGCATTACAGGAAACACTGAGTATTTGAGTCAACATGTGCAGACTGACAGAAACAGTGCTCACCGCACTCCGCTTACAGCCAAACAACAATTAGACTACAGAAGGGAAATTAAGACAAACTTTGGACATTGGCTTGACGAAGCCTTGCCTGAAAAATGCAAAAAGAAATCTGAAGATTATTTATGGACTTGTAATTGGGCAGTTTGAAGACAAAATTGAAGGCTGAAAGCTATGTGGCTGCAAGGGGTTCAGAACTCACTAGGGTGTTGATAAGCAGTTGCTAAGGTGTTTTAGGTGGTTGTTAGGGTGTTGCTAAGCAGATGCAAGGGGGTTCAGAACTTACTAGGGTGTAACTAGGCAGTTGCTAAGGTGTTCTTGGTGCTTTCTAGGGCATAATTAAGCAGTTGCTAAGGTTGTAAGTGGTTTAAGGCATTGCTAGGTGGTTGTTAAGGTGTTACTAGGCAGTTGTAAGGGGGTTCAGAACTTACTAGGGTGTTGCGATAGGCTATTGCTAAGGTGTTCTAGGTGGTTGTTAGGGTGTTGCTAGGCAGTTTCAAGGGGGTTCAGAACTTATTAAAGTGTTGATATGCAGTTGCTAAGGTGTTCTAGGTGGTTGTTAAGGTGTTGCTAGGCAGTTGCAAGGGGGCTCAGAACTTACTAGGGTGTTGCTGGGCAGTTGCAAAGGGGTTCAGAACTTACTAGGGTGTTGATAGGCAGTTGCTAAGGTGTTGTACGTGTTTAAGGCATTTCTAGGTGGTTGCTAGGCAGTTACAAGGCAGTTACTAAGAAAATCTGAGTGGTTGATAGGGCATTGCTTGGTGGTTGTTAGGGTGATTTGGATGAATTATGGGCAGTTGCTAAGGTGTTCTAGGTGGCTGTTAGGGTGTTGCTAGGTAGTTGCTAAGATGTTGTAAGCGGTTTAAATCATTACTAGGTCATTGCTAGGCAGTTACAAGGCGGTTACTAAGATGTTCTGAGTGGTTGATAGGGTGTTACTAGGTGGTTGTTAGCGTGTTTTGGTTTCTAGGCAGCTGCAAGGGGTTCAGAACTTATTAGGATGTTGATAGGCAGTTACTAAGGTGTTCTGGGTGGTTGTTAAGGTGTTGCTAGGCAGTTGCTAAGGTGTTCTGGGTGCTTTCTAGGGCATTGTTAGGCAGTTGCTAAGATGTAAGTGGTTTAAAGCATTACTAGGTGGTTGCTGGCAGTTACAAGGTGGTTACTAAGATGTTCTGAGTGGTTAATAGGGTATTGCTAGGTGGTTGTTAGGGTGATTTGGATGAATTCTAGGCTGTTGCTAAGATGTTTTGGGTTATTTCTAGGGCATTATTAGGCAGTTGCTAAGATGTTATAAGTGGTTTAAGACATAACTAGGTGGTTCTTAAGTGGTTGATAGGCCACTTCTACGGTGGAAAATGAAAATGTTAGTCTTTGGTTAGGGATTTTGTGCAATAACAGTATGTTTGCCTTCTGAAGCCAGCATAAATACACTGTATGTATCTGCTGAAATACAGCAGTCAAACAAAGCAATGCTGGTCACATATCACAGCCACAGACAGGAGTAAATACAGAGCATGCTGTACATTTGTCTCATTTCACTGAATATCTGCAAACCCTCGAGCAAACACATGACTGACCTCTTGCGGTCAGAGAATGAACTGCAAAAAGCAGTTTTTGCATGTATTTCATGTTCCCAAATGAATCTAATGAGCTAAAACATAGCACAAGAATGAAACTCATCAGCAAAATCGAACTAAGACAAACAAATGCAATAACTCATTACTGGCATATCCTCCGTGTTTTACATTGTGATCCCCTCCAAACATCTATAACTTGACAAATAAACAAAAATAGTCAACTCACCTGAAAGTGCAGAATTATGGTCCATATTAATCCCAATGTCAGTTTTGGGTTTCCATCCGTTATGTCATCATTCCTGATGTTGACCAGTTTCACCTGAGGACACGAGGATTATACAGTTATGATGAGTGATAGAACATAATCATGCAGAAGACATGCAACACATGACTACATATATAATGACATTTCTAATTATTTATTTGTTTTAAATCAATGCATGTTTATACACAAAGACACATACAAAACCATATGCAATTTAAATGTAATGAAATTGAAATGCTCACTAAAGCCAAAACATATCAATATTACAATGTGCAAGGCTATATTTTGGATTCAGTAAGATTTAATTGCTGCTAAATTTCATGGCCATTTAAATCTGATTCAGTTGCTTAATTAATTAATTCTAATTCAGTTGCAAATGAGATGGGAATAAGTACTTGAAGTAGTGCTGTCAAATCGATTAATCCCATCTAACATAAAAGTTTGTGTATATATAATGTGTGTATGTGTATATATATATATATATATATACACACACCGATCAGGCATAACATTATGACAGGGGAAGTGAATAACACTGATTATCTCTTCATCACGTCACCTGTTAGTGGGTGGGATATATTAGGCAGCAAGTGAACATTTTGTCCTCAAAGTTGATGTGTTAGAAGCAGGAAAAATGGGCAAGCGTAAAGATTTGAGCGAGTTTGACAAGGGCCAAATTGTGATGGCTAGACGACTGGGTCAGAGCATCTCCAAAACTGCAGGTCTTGTGGGCTGTTCCTGGTCTGCAGTGGTCAGTGTCTATCAAAAGTGGTCCAAGGAAGGAACAGTGGTGAACCGACGACAGGGTCATGGGCGGCCAAGGCTCATTGATGCACGTGGGGAGCGAAGGCTGGCCCGTGTGGTCCGATCAAACAGACGAGCTACTGTAGCTCAAATTGCTCAAGAAGTTAATGCTGGTTCTGACAGAAAGGTGTCAGAATACACAGTGCGTCAGGGTTTGTTGCGTATGGGGCTGCATAGCCACAGACCAGTCAGGGTGCCCATGCTGACCCCTGTCCACTGGAGAAAGCACCAACAGTGGGCACGTGAGCATCAGAACTGGACCACGGAGCAATGGAAGAAGGTGGCCTGGTCTGATGAATCACGTTTTCTTTTACATCACGTGGATGGCCGGGTGCGTGTGCGTTGCTTACCTGGGGAACACATGGCACCAGGATGCACTATGGGAAGAAGGCAAGCCGGCGGAGGCAGTGTGATGCTTTGGGCAATGTTCTGCTGGGAAACCTTGGGTCCTGCCATCCATGTGGATGTTACTTTGACACGTACCACCTACCTAAGCATCGTTGCAGACCATGTACGCCCTTTCATGGAGACGGTATTCCCTGGTGTCTGTGTCCTCTTTCAGCAGGATAATGCGCCCTGCCACAAAGCAAAAATGGTTCAGGAATGGTTTGAGGAGCACAACAACGAGTTTGAGGTGTTGACTTGGCCTCCAAATTCCCCAGATCTCAATCCAATCGAGCATCTGTGGGATGTGCTGAACAAACAAGTCCGATCCATGGAGGCCCCACCTCGCATCTTACAGGACTTAAAGGATCTGCTGCTAACATCTTGGTGCCAGATACCACAGCACACCTTCAGGGGTCTAGTGGAGTCCATGCCTCGACGGGTCAGGGCTGTTTTGGCAGCAAAAGGGGGACCAACACAATATTAGGAAGGTGGTCATAATGTTATGCCTGATCGGTGTATATATACACTACCAGTCAAAAGTTTGGACACACTTTCCCATTCTCTTTGATGGGAAAGTGTGTCCAAACTTTTGACTGGTAGTGTATACAGTATATACAAACTATATATACAAACGTTTGTGTTAAATGTGATTAATCACGATTAATCAATTTGACAGTGCTAACTTGAAGGCATGTAATATTATTTTTAATGTCCACAGAAAAAAACATGCAAGAGTGTTTTATACTTTACACTTAATATAGAATGTTTTCATATGGTTTACAAACACATACACAGATAAATATGTACCCTAAACATTTAAAATACATGTTGATGGCAACAAGTCTTTTATAATACTGTAATTAAAAATGCATTTGTTTTCCAGAACTAATCTATGGTGCAATCTACTTCTAGATTATAAACATAATTCTAAGAGCAATAAATCCATAACAAACGTCATGCTGCTTATGACAGTGGTGTAACATTGTCAGCGGCTCACCACAAGAGGGCACTACAGTACAGAATTGTTATTTAAGGCATGAGGACTAGATGCTTTAATTGTAAATTGCTTGTATAGTTTTAGATATTCTGATTGAAACTTTCTATAATAATGCGCCGAGTTGGTACACTGGTATTGCTGATTTCAGTTTTTATTATTATTAATTGCATTTGCAACTATTTTGGAAAACTGCTGTCTTTAAACATATTGAGTTATCCACTATTTTGTGTCATGCAAAAGAACAACTCCTTACCCATGATAAAATCAGTGTTATGCACATATATGACTTGTCACTTATTACGTTAATATCCATCGATTTTAATGCTGATAATGAAATCAAAACAAAGAATGTGGATTATGTGCAGTGTATCATAATAATAGCCTGCAGTGATGACTATTTCACAGCTTTCCCACAATTGTAACCATGCTTGTTTTTGAATAAAGCAATGATTTCTTAAGTGCACATTTCACTGAAATATACTTATGGCGTATTCAAGCAACTACAAATGAGAGGCCAGGCAATATTTTATATACAGTCACAGTTAAAGGGCATTGTAAGGCAAGACTATCTCAAATATTTATGATTTCTGATGTCAAAGTCTGCTTCCTCATCTTTCATTTATCATCTTGAGCAGAACTGCTTAGGGTTGAATTTTTAGAAATAGCCAAATTGGACGTTTTTTCTCATTTTCTATATAGAAATGAAATTATTTGTTGGCCTCAGCACATAATGCATTGCAGATTTTCTTTGGAAGAGAAAAAAAATGATTGTGACAGACAATTTTGTATAAGGAATTAGAGTTATTCCATATAAACTTATAGAACTAGAAAGTGAATATGCTCGATGCATCGTTTATCAAAAACTACTGGTAGAATAACAATATTTGTGAATGTTTACCCATGAGGAATTTAACATTATGCAACATGAAATGGAATTCACAATAATTTAGTTGAAACATATGAAAGTTGACTGGTGAAAAACAGTCAAATATCTCTGTGGGAACAAATCAGCATCATTTTGACTTGCAAATGTAACTTAAAGTAGCATTACTGCAAATGATTTACATAATCAGTTCTGCATATATCCATCAACTGCAGTGAGTTTTGCTTGAAAATGATATTTCATTCTTGTTGAGCTTCAATGACGATTAAATCTACATTACAAAGACTGCAAATGACTCCACTTTTTTATATTTCATACAAGTGCTGCAGAAAATTATACACAAAAATATATACTTATTTAATCACAAAATTTTATAAACTGCATGACAAGGCCATAACCATGTTTTGAACAGTGGGGGACCAAAGTATTTTTGTATTGGTCTTTTTATGTAAGGAAGTTAATAATTGGTGGATTAAAAGGGATTTAAGGGAATAAAGAAATAAAAATGGCACATAAAAGTTGTAGGTCTAAATGTGAAGTAATCGATTTAAACAACGTAAGCAAATAATATTTTATTTTAAAATATGCACACACACACATTCACTATTACAGTCGAACCCAAAATGATTCACACACAGATATAATGTTTCATTAGTGTGTGCAGGACACTATAGTTCATTTATGTAAGTGAGGATAGCAAAATAAAGTAAACTGTGACATATTACACCCAAAAACTCTCCATACAGTGACTACCTGTAAACTACCAGACACTTTGACCTGAGCATGTTTTGCTGAAGTGTTTTTTCTTTAATTGCTAATGCGACCTTTGACACCACAGACTGAACAAAATGAAGCATTGCTTGGTCATTGGTTGAGCTAAATTGGTATTATCTAATTGTGTAGCTGAATCGAACAGCTGATTGGTTGATTGTAATCCATCACATCCCTTTCTATCAAAGTTATCTGACATTATCAAGATGAATTTGTTCTGACACAGTTCTTGTCATATTTTAATCACCATTTTCTAAACTATAGCGAATAAACTGTGATAATGTGAGAAAATGTTGACAGTGTCTGAATAAATTTTTGGTTTGACTGTCAAAAACGCAAATCTTTTTTTGTCTTATCACATTTCGGTTATGAATGACATGAATCATGTAAATTAATTTATAGCATATTTTCGATTCAAAACAGCAAAAGTTCATAGAAGAGTTGAGTAGTTTGTATTACTAGATATTTCTGTCTGTCATTAAACATTTCTATTGTAAAACAGTTGTGAGATATTAAATGTTGAGCTACTTGCATCTCACCACGCACTCTTTTGCTGTTAAAATTAAAGTGTTGCATTGGAATTCAATACACTGTTCACTCGTCTTCTGTGAACAGTAAAAGCCCCGCCTTCTTTGATTTGATTGGCCATCACAAACATTTTGACATTGACAAGCGCAGTTTGAGTGCTGAGACAGACCAGCCTATAAATGTAATACTTTTTGTCATTATAACAACAAACAGATGCACAAATGCAGCAGAGCAACATCAAGAATATCAAGGCCATTTCTAATTCTCAATGTCTATGATGGTTACGACCCTGCTGCATGAAATGAATGCTGCCTATGTTGATTATTTTTCTCACTGGTCTTACCTGTCGTCTTTTTAAATAGTCCAGTGCAATCTGTACATTCTGGAGTCTGTGGAAGCGCATGCGGCCCTTCTCCCGCGGCTGTGAGAGGAGGAGAGAGAGGAGAAGCCGTCAGTACATGTATAATCAGACACAGCCGAGCTCTCGGCACCAGACACTCACCGTACCGTCACACAGAAGCTCTGCCTGCGGGGAGAGAAACTCACAGTGAGCCCTATGATGAACTACTGCATGTCAATCCCCTCTCTGAATGGGGAAGTTCGCTTGACAAAAGTAGGTGCTGTTTCTTGCTAACTTCACACATGTACTAAGTTATATGAAGCCTTGAAGGAACACAAAGCCAAACGCAAGGTCTAAGTCGCAGAGTGGGCCGAGACTGATGCGGAAAGCAATGAAATGGGAATAAAGCAGGTGGAAAGAAAGAGAAAATCTCCACTGTCCAGCTGAAACATAAAAAAGCCTCAATTCAGCTCAGCTGAAGCTCAGATGTTTCTCATCGAACTTAATGTACAGTACAGTGTGGGTAGACTTAAAGAGATAGTTCACTCAAAAATTAAAATTCTGTCATGATTTACTCACCCTCATGTCGTTCCAAACCCGTAAGACTTTCGTTCATCTTCGCAACACAAATGAAGATCTTTCTGATGAAATCTGAGAGATTTCTGTCCCTCCATTGACATCTACGCAACTACCACTTTGACACGTCAAAAAGTTCATAAAGAGATCGTAAAACTAATCCACATGATTTGAGCGGTTTAGTCCAAATTTTCTGAAGATACTCGATCGCTTTATATGATGAACAGATTGAATTTAGGCTTTTATTCGCATATAAACATTCATCAACAAACACATCAGATATGAACGGAAGCTCAAGCATGTTCGCTTGACGTGTAAGAACCAATGAGGTTCATTCTCGTGTTACGCAGCACGTTTGAGCTTCAGCAAGAACCAATGAGGTTCATTCTCGTGTTACACAGCACAGTTGAGCTTCAGCAAGAACCAATGAGGTTCATTCTCGTGTTACACAGCACAGTTGAGCTTCAGCAAGAACCAATGAGGTTCATTCTTGTGTTACACAGCACAGTTGAGCTTCAGCAAGAACCAATGAGGTTCATTCTTGTGTTACACAGCACAGTTGAGCTTCAGCAAGAACCAATGAGGTTCATTCTCGTGTTACGCAGCACGTTTGAGCTTCAGCAAGAACCAATGAGGTTCATTCTCGTGTTACACAGCACAGTTGAGCTTCAGCAAGAACCAATGAGGTTCATTCTCGTGTTACACAGCACAGTTGAGCTTCAGCAAGAACCAATGAGGTTCATTCTCGTGTTACACAGCACGTTTGAGCTTCATCAAGAACCAATGAGGTTCATTCTCATGTTATGCAGCACGTTTGAGCTTCAGCAAGAACCAATGAGGTTCATTCTCGTGTTACACAGCACGTTTGAGCTTCATCAAGAACCAGTGAGGTTCATTCTCATGTTACACAGCACATTTGAGCTTCGGCAAGAACCAATGAGGTTCATTCTCGTGTTACGCAGCACGTTTGAGCTTCAGCAAGAACCAATGAGGTTCATTCTCGTGTTACACAGCACAGTTGAGCTTCAGCAAGAACCAATGAGGTTCATTCTCGTGTTACACAGCACAGTTGAGCTTCAGCAAGAACCAATGAGGTTCATTCTCGTGTTACACAGCACGTTTGAGCTTCATCAAGAACCAATGAGGTTCATTCTCATGTTATGCAGCACGTTTGAGCTTCAGCAAGAACCAATGAGGTTCATTCTCGTGTTACACAGCACGTTTGAGCTTCATCAAGAACCAATGAGGTTCATTCTCGTGTTACACAGCACATTTGAGCTTCGGCAAGAACCAATGAGGTTCATTCTTGTGTTACGTAGCACGTTTGAGCTTCAGCAAGAACCAGTGAGGTTCATTCTCGTGTTACGCAGCACGTTTGAGCTTCAGCAAGAACCAATGAGGTTTATTCTTGTGTTACGCAGCACATTTGAGCTTCGGCAAGAACCAATGAGGTTCATTCTTGTGTTACGCAGCACATTTGAGCTTCAGCAAGAACCAATGAGGTTCATTCTCGTGTTACGCAGCACGTTTGAGCTTCAGCAAGAACCAATGAGGTTCATTCTCGTGTTACACAGCACGTTTGAGCTGCCACAAGAACCAATGAGGTTCATTCTCGTGTTACGCAGCACGTTTGAGCTGCCACAAGAACCAATGAGGTTCATTCTCATGTTACGCAGCACGTTTGACCTTCATTAAGAACCAATGAGGTTCATTCCCGTGTTACACAGCACGTTTGAGCTTCAGTAAGAACCAATGAGGTTAATTCTCGTGTTATGCAGCACGTTTGAGCTTCAGCAAGAACCAATGAGGTTCATTCTCGTGTTACACAGCACAGTTGAGCTTCAGCAAGAACCAGTGAGGTTCATTCTCGTGTTACACAGCACAGTTGAGCTTCAGCAAGAACCAATGAGGTTCATTCTTGTGTTACACAGCACAGTTGAGCTTCAGCAAGAACCAATGAGGTTCATTCTCGTGTTACGCAGCACGTTTGAGCTTCAGCAAGAACCAATGAGGTTCATTCTCGTGTTACACAGCACAGTTGAGCTTCAGCAAGAACCAATGAGGTTCATTCTCGTGTTACACAGCACAGTTGAGCTTCAGCAAGAACCAATGAGGTTCATTCTCGTGTTACACGGCACGTTTGAGCTTCATCAAGAACCAATGAGGTTCATTCTCATGTTATGCAGCACGTTTGAGCTTCAGCAAGAACCAATGAGGTTCATTCTCGTGTTACACAGCACGTTTGAGCTTCATCAAGAACCAATGAGGTTCATTCTCGTGTTATGCAGCACGTTTGAGCTTCAGCAAGAACCAATGAGGTTCATTCTCGTGTTACACAGCACATTTGAGCTTCGGCAAGAACCAATGAGGTTCATTCTTGTGTTACGTAGCACGTTTGAGCTTCAGCAAGAACCAGTGAGGTTCATTCTCGTGTTACGCAGCACGTTTGAGCTTCAGCAAGAACCAATGAGTTTCATTTTTGTGTTACGCAGCACATTTGAGCTTCGGCAAGAACCAATGAGGTTCATTCTTGTGTTACGCAGCACATTTGAGCTTCAGCAAGAACCAATGAGGTTCATTCTCGTGTTACGCAGCACGTTTGAGCTTCAGCAAGAACCAATGAGGTTCATTCTCGTGTTACACAGCACATTTGAGCTGCCACAAGAACCAATGAGGTTCATTCTCGTGTTACGCAGCACGTTTTAGCTTCTGCAAGAACCAATGAGGTTCATTCTCGTGTTACGCAGCACGTTTGAGCTGCCACAAGAACCAATTAGGTTCATTGTCATGTTACGCAGCACGTTTGACCTTCATCAAGAACCAATGAGGTTCATTCTCGTGTTACACAGCACGTTTGAGCTTCATCAAGAACCAATGAGGTTCATTCTCGTGTTATGCAGCACGTTTGAGCTTCAGCAAGAACCAATGAGGTTCATTCTCGTGTTACACAGCACGTTTGAGCTTCATCAAGAACCAATGAGGTTCATTCTCGTGTTATGCAGCACGTTTGAGCTTCAGCAAGAACCAATGAGGTTCATTCTCGTGTTATGCAGCACGTTTGAGCTTCTCAAGAACCAATGAGGTTCATTCTCGTGTTGCACAGTTGAGCTTCAGCAAGAACCAATGAGGTTCATTCTTGAGTTACGCAGCACATTTGAGCTTCAGCAAGAACCAATGAGGTTCATTCTTGTGTTACGCAGCACGTTTGAGCTTCGGCAAGAACCAATGAGGTTCATTCTTGTGTTACGTAGCACGTTTGAGCTTCGGCAAGAACCAATGAGGTTCATTCTCGTGTTACGCAGCACGTTTGAGCTTCAGCAAGAACCAATGAGGTTCATTCTTGTGTTACGCAGCACATTTGAGCTTGGGCAAGAACCAATGAGGTTCATTCTTGTGTTACGCAGCACATTTGAGCTTCAGCAAGAACCAATGAGGTTCATTCTCGTGTTACGCAGCACGTTTGAGCTTCAGCAAGAACCAATGAGGTTCATTCTCGTGTTACACAGCACGTTTGAGCTGCCACAAGAACCAATGAGGTTCATTCTCATGTTACGCAGCACGTTTGAGCTGCCACAAGAACCAATGAGGTTCATTCTCATGTTACGCAGCACGTTTGAGCTTCAGCAAGAACCAATGAGGTTCATTCTTGTGTTACACAGCACGTTTGAGCTTCAGCAAGAACCAATGAGGTTCATTCTCGCGTTAAGCAGCACGTTTGAGCTTCAGCAAGAACCAATGAGGTTCATTCTCATGTTACACAGCACGTTTGAGCTTCAGCAAGAACCAATGAGGTTCATTCTCGTGTTACACAGCACGTTTGAGTCTCTTCAGAAAATGTGGACTAAACTCAATTCATATGGATTAGTTTTATAATCTCTCTATGAACTTTTTGAAGCCTCAAAGTGGTAGTTGCGTAGCTGTCAATTGAGGGACAGAAATCTCTTAGATTTCATCAAAAAGATCTTAATTTGTGTTCTGAAGATGAACAAAAGTCTTACGGGTTTGGAACGACATGAGGGTGAGTAATTAATCACAGATTTTTCATTTTTGGGTGAACTATCTGTTTAAAGAGAAATGAGCACAACTGAGCAGATGATGGATGGCTTTTAAAGAATCGTCATTTGTTTTGCCCTTTAGTGCAACAGCACAGTGAGTCTGGAAGTAAAGGACTGACATGAGTTCCACGTGTTCTGTTCACAGAATAGTCAGAAATGACTAAATGTTCTATGTGCCCGGTTTCACAGACAAGGCTTAAGTCTAGTCCCAGACTAAAATGCATGTTTGAACTGTCCTAACTGAGAGCAACTTACACTGACATATCCTAAAATACGTCAGTGCCATTGTTTTGTCTCAAGATGCACACCAGTAATGTTTTTAAGGCACGTTTATAAACACCACTTAAATGTCCTAATTGAACTAAGGACTTATCCTGGTTTAATCTAAACCCTGTCTGTGAAACCAGGCCAAAGTATATTAGGGCCGTAAGCCTCAACAGACATGAACTAAAAGCCACAAAACTTTGATTTCATGGGGTCTTTAGCACACTCTTGAAGCGAAAGGAACTTGAATCAGGCCTTTAGTTCATAGCTCAAGCTTCTGTGTCTTGAGAAATGACCAAGCTGGCATTCTAGAGCTCTCCACAGCAACCCAAGAAGGCAATTATGCAATTATGAACACGATATTTACCAATCCCTGTGGCTTCAACCTAACTATCGGGTGAATTTGTGAATATCGGGAAAGTTCTAGATGCCTACAGTCCACTGATGAGAAGCTAAGCTTCTCTGGGTTTAGCACTCCAGTTAATATCACAGCACACGCTACATTAGTCCTGTTACTGAGGGGGCAGGAGGACATGTGTCCACACCTACCCCCTTATCCTCATCATCATCATCATCATCATCGTGGTCACGTCCATGCCGCTCAACCGTGCATGCGTCAGCCGCACTCACCAACCGTAACGTCTTCAGAAAATCACGCTCCCTTGGCTTACAGCGGGAACGTGAGCACGAGAGAGAGACACACATACAGACACAGAAACAGGTGGACACATAAGAGATGGACAGAAGAAGAAAATGAGAAGGACAGAAGACACGGAGGAAAAGAAACAGGTGTCAACAAAAGAAAGGGGGCACTTCTCTACAGTGATGAAGTCTGTCAGCAGCCAAACTAAAGACTCACATCACAAAATGACCGGATGTAACAGTAAAAGCTTTTGGAGGAATTCTCAGTCAAATTAAACTACTGAGATCAGGTTTAAAAGAGTTCCTGGTTTCTAAGATGCTTCGAATAAAAGAATCTTCTAAATGATTTTTGATCCAGACTAAAACTAATCAAATATAAAAATAAGACTAAATATAGCAGCAATCACTGGGCTGGGTCAAAGTTGGGCTGAAGTTTGATTGGTTGTACAATTATGATGTTTTTTTGTTTTTTTTTGACTGTTGTAAAACATATACCATCGGAATCTGTAGGACCAAAGGAATAGAAATAGGTGACATTTATGACCATCAGCTGAAATTCAAAAAGTTATATTTTTTGACCAGTAGATGGCACCAACCCAAAACTTGACAGGTGGCTTCAGGGACTGGTGCCGAAGACACATGCCAAGTTTCGTAATGATATGCCAATGCGTTCGTAAAAAACACAGCATTTTAATTATATCAATTAATATCATGACTTTTGGTCAAACTTCATATCGCTTGACTAGTAGGGGGCGCTGTTCTAAAACTGTGCAAGTGCCCACAAGTCATGCTTGTGATGAAAGGTACCAAGTTTTGTACCGAAAAGCCAAAGCGGTGCAGAGATACAGCCTCATGTCTACTTTGGCGTGCTTGTCGTCAAATTTGTAAAACAATTAGTCAGGAACGATGTCGTACATTGAAAAAAGTGTTATTTGTTTTCGGCTCAGCCTCACAATCATCTGAGCAAAATTAGGTGAAGATTGGACAAAATTTGTGGAAGAAGAAAAAAGGTTCCCTTTTGAAAGGGAACTTGCGCTGCGTCCCCTAGCGGGCGCTATGGGGATGCCTCCAGCATGACAGGTGTCTGAAGCATGAGTCTAAACCTGTGCAATACGTCATCCTCTTTCTTATCTTCAGGAGACCGTCTGTTTGAAAGTGTGTGTCTAGACCAGTGGTTTTCAAACCTGTCCTGGAGGCACCCCAGTCCTGCACATTTTGTGTGTCTCCCTCATTTATCACACCTGATTCAACTCATCAGCTCATTAGTAGAGACTGCAAGAACTAAATTGGGTGTGTCTGATAAGGGAGACATACAAAATGTGCAGGGCGGGGGTGCCTCCAGGACAGGTTTGAACCACTGGTCTAGACAGGCAACTATGGCCAGTGCAAGCACAATGAATTTCAGGCAGTGTGTTTATTCGTGTCAGCGTTTCCTGACACCTGATGACACACATGAAATGTGCGTTATGTGCCTGGGCAAAGAGCATGCACGCTCAGTCCTTGAGGGGGCTGTTTGCGTGCATTGCGAGCGCTTTCCTCTGAGGAAGCTTTGCTCTCGTTTATCCCTTTTCTCGAGGGAATCGGGACAACCATCGGGACCTGTTGCAGCTGAAGTGAGCAGGAGACTGCAATCGTGGGGCTTGCAGGTGGAGCTCACCGACGAATTTGAGAAGGGTGTTAATATCTGTCATTCGTAGGCGGCTGGCGAGAGCGAGGACGAGCTGCCGGATGACGATGTGTTATCACTCACATCGTCTGATCCGCTAGCGAGCTATGTTATGTTTCGTGCCATAGATAGAAAAGATCTGCCATGGAAGCGCGAGAAGCTCCTGTGCAGCCGCCTAAATGCTTCCTGTCGGGACATAACCGCCCAGCTCGTGCGAGTCTTCCCTTTCTGCCAGATCTTCACACTGAAGTGCAGAGATCTTGAGGAAAGCCATATTCTGCTTGCATCCACCATTCACAGGCGAACTACGCTGATGTGGAGGGGATGCAGGAATATGGATATGCATCAATGGCTCCGGTTGAAGAGACGCTGGCCAGCTATCTATCGATGGGCAAGGAATCCGCATTGAAGACACCGTCTCTGCCAACTCGGCCACTGCGTGTTACATAAAATTTGAATGGCAGAGCATATGCGGCAGTGGGTCCGTTCTGCAGGCTTACCAGGCTGACCTGCAGAAAGACCTGGACCAGGGCCAGGGGCTCCCCCCTGAGGCGGTAGAGTAGCTGTGCCGTACCACGGATTTGGCTCTCTGGGCCACCAAACAGACTGCTGCCGTGATCGGGCAATCCAAAGTTTCGGGAGGCAAAGGCGCGCTCCGCAGCGTTTAAGACCTGCATAACGTGCCGGTCCAGCTCCACACCTCAAGGACTAGAGGCAAGACCAGAAGGCGAGCACCACCTCTCTCGCTCCCCCTCCTTCGGGACATAGAGTGCGGAGGAGGCACAAAGCCAGAGGGAGAAGGAAACACCTCAGGGAAGTGACCCAGGACAATCGTAAAGGCAAGGAGTGCCCTAGGGTCTCAGAGGCTAACTAACATCTCTGACACACTTTACATCTGGCCCTGAAGCTGGACCCATGATGTTTTTGGCAGCATGTTTTTCCATCATCTGCCTTACTGACGGTTCGGCATTAGAGTCGGGATGTGAATGTGTGTTCGGATGTCGGATAGCTACGTCCGACATCCGAACACGCATTCACATCCCAACTCTCGAGAGAGTCGTTATTTAGGCCTATTAGAGGGCTCCGTTCCTCTGAGCTCCACCCACCCTTGTGTCAGGCCCATAGGCTAAGTGGCTAGGCTCTCTATGAGCCTCCTTGGCTACTGGGGTTAACCCTAACCCAACCCCTAACCCTAACCCTTGGCATCCTCTCAATCTCCTTTCTATTTAGAGAGTCGTTATTTGAGGCCTCTGCTCTTAGAGCTCAGCCAGGCAGTTTGCTATGTCGGTCCGCTCCTTGAGCTAGGCTAAGGTCTGCTAAGTTTTTAGGCTCTCTGTGAGCCTCCTTGGCTACTGCGAGCATTTTCAGACCTCCTCTGGCTAGAGAGAGTTATATTTATTGAGGCCTCTGCTCTCTTGAGCTCGTCTAGGATAGCAATTGTGAGTGGTAGGCTCTCTGTGAGCCTCCTTGTAAGATACCCTGACCGTGGGGCGTTGTTAGGTCTCCTCTCGATTTAGAGAGTCATCATACTGAGGCCTCCGCTCCTAGAGCTTGGCTAGGCAGTAGGGTAGTATGCTAGGTCGTTAGGCTCTCTTGGAGCCTACTTGGCTACTGACCTCAGTGCGAGTGTTGCTTTTTTGAGCTTTCTCGGTACTGCCCTTGGGTTAGAGTGTTGCCTAGGCCTCCACTCTTCAGGGCTGCCTGAACAGAAGTTCTGTGTGTTAGGCTCTCTGTGAGACTCTTTGGACGCTGGCCCGAATATGAGCATAGTTAGGCCAGTTTGAGACCTCAGATCTTGAGAAGCTCCGGTCTATGATCTGCGTCCCCTAGCCCCCAGCAACTGGTGCACCTTAGGGATGAGGACTCTTTTGACTTAGCTCAGCTAATAGGGCATTCATCCCTTCAGCATGGCAGCGTGGGTATTCCGTTCCCCATAGCAACCCCTAGGGGACACAGCGCAAGTTCCCTTTTGAAAGGGAATATCTCAGGTTATGCATTTAACCATGGTTCCCTGAGAATAGGGAACAAGACGCTGAGTCCCTTTACCATGCTTTCGGTATTCCTGCAGACGTCTCCTTCAGACAAGAAGTGGATGACGTATTGCCAGGTGCCCTTTTATACTCACGGACGCACCAGTGGTAATGTCATAGGCTGCCGCCTGCCAATGTCAAGTTCATTGTCGTGTTTAGACTCATGCTTCAGACACCTGTCATGCCGGAGGCATCCCCATAGCGACCCCTAGGGGATGCAGCATCTTGTTCCCTATTCTCAGGGTAACCTGAGACATTTTTTTGTTCACATTCAAAATGTCGGAAATTTATTAAGAGGGCGGATATGGTCATAAATGAATATATTTTGACTTACATTTTAAATGTGTATCTCTACTTTTATTGTGTCAACTTTTAAAGGCACACTTGCACATAGATTTTAGCTTCAAAGCTAACAGGCATTGACTAAAAGCCACAAAACAATAATTTCATGAGGTCTTGAAAATATATTAGACACAATCCCAGACCAGTCAAATACTGACACCACAATCTCAGTGGCTTACAAAATGTGACCCGCATACTATGAACTGCTAGTGTACTCTACAGCACATCTGATGCTGAATGAGAATCCCTCCAAAGCTGACACTAAATGTACTGTAGCACAATACACAACTGGACCTGAATTAAAGTAAAAAATGCTATAATAGTGTGAATATGAAGGGTTTGTTGTACACTAGTGTGTAAATAAACAAAAGCATGTTCACATATTACACTATTAGCGCAGATGTTTTAGCTGCTATAAAGCATGATTGTGCAGGAACTGGTTACGTCACTTTTAGCAAAGCTTATCAATGTATGAGCGCACATTTAATCGGCCTGCTGGATTAGTAACACACACACACAGATGTGGACTGGTGTGGATGGTGAATCTAAGATGCCCCCTTCAAAAACAGCAAGTGACTGCACACGTGTTCAAGTATTCCGCTTCAAGACTGCTTTTCAACTGTGTTTCAGATTCAAACAGTGGACAGACAATAAGACATGATTACTGAAACAGAGCAATACTCACCAGTGTCTCACCGGACAACACCTCCAGAAGGGAGATCAGGTTATGTCCATCTCGCAAATCCTCATACAGGTCGTTCACATGCTTTCGTACCTGCCACAAAGTGAGAAGAGAGTGTATGAAAAAATCAATCAATCTATTAGGGGTGTAACAATTCATACATTTTCTCAATGCATTGGTCACAAATCCTGCCAGTGCATTTGCATCAATCTTGAAACGTGGGTTTTTGAATCATGAATCATTTGTTTTGGTCAGTAATTGATTTCAAATGCTAAAAATCAAATGAACAGCGATTCAGTGAAGAATTATTCAATATTTTAAAATACATACATTTAGTTAAAAGTGTGAATTCAGCAAGACATACTCATGAAATAAGATTTCGGTCATCTATCTATCTATCTATCTATCTATCTATCTATCTATCTATCCATCCATCCATCCATTCATCCATCCACCCAGCCGTCTGTCCGTCTGTCTATCATGCAAGAGAATTTATGGCAATTCTTTCATGAATACATTTCCTTTAAGGACTTGCAGGGGATCCTCTCACAGGGATTCAAGTCCAGCAATGAATGATATTTAAAATAGTAAAGAGATTAGACACACCCGCTGTTATTATCCTTCAAAAGACAAAGGACCCGATCACACTCATTTTATGACTATGAGACACTAATGCACCTTGAAAGGCCTGTTTAAGCACATCAGCAGTTCTGACAAATGCCAAACCAGATCATTTCTGCACTTACTGTAAAAAGAACAGATATTTTGATTAATATTTCAGAGGTTGTCCATGTTCAGTATCACAGTGTCTCAACAATTAGTCTTTGCTTGTTGCAAACAAGTACTCAGGAATGTTTGACCGTTGTAAGAGGATGTTTTTTGACGCATCATTTCACAATGAATCATCCCTTATGCTGTGTTGAAAGCCCTTTATCCCTCTCATACACATACAGGATTGTAGCAGTTCCCTACAGTAAACACTAGCACTCCCGTGAGACGCTGGCTAACGACAGATGTCTTATCTGAAGGCCTTTCGCTACTGCAGCTCCAGCAGCATGACCGTCGCCCCACGCTGGACGCATTACCTCCGGCTGGACCTGAATACCACACCACTGAAGTTACCTCTCAGCCTTACTGACCTGCTTTCACCCAGGTCCTCTTGATCATAATATCCAGCAACCACAGCTGCATGACTAAAATAGATGTTTAACTCGGGATCTGGGTCAGTCCGTTACACTTTACCATGCGCTGCTAGTCAGGCACCTTGCATAACAAATAGTAGTAGTAGAGGTGACTCAAATACTGTAAATGTATAATAATATTGATGTGTGCTGAAAAATTTTGATATTATTTCTTGTTATATTGTCCAACTGTCACTGATGTGTGGCTGTAGTAAAGAGTGTGACGATAGCGAGTCCAAACTAAACAAAATGAACTAAGGCTACGTTCACACTGTCAGTCCAAATCCGATTATTTGTGAACCCGATTGGAATTTGATTTCAAACATGTCTCTGTTATACTGTCATTTTCTGCTTGACCGGTACTTTGCAACAACACAACCTTGTTTCTTTAAGCATGTCTCCTATAACAACGTCTGACATTTATTTGCGTTTATAAGTGACATTAACTACGCAAAATCCAATCAGAGCGATCACGGATTTCCAGAAATAGGATTTAAATAGGATTTCAAACCACATATGAATGTAGCTAGAAACAGATTTGTAAAAAACAGATTTGGACTGGCAGTCTGAACGTAGCCTAACAGAACTAAGCATACTGTATCTCTAGTGCTAATGCTAGTAATGCTAGCTAGCTCACTAAACGCTGATCAAACTACTACAACATAGAGCAATGATATTTTAGTATCTTTGAGATACTATTATAGTTTTCATTAATATTTTGAATTAGATTTTGTTTATATTTTCCATTTTCACTTTAGTTTCAGTTTTAGTAATTTTGTTGTGTTTTTGGCATTTAAAAAAATGTCTATTCAGATTTTATTAATTTTATTTCAGTTTTAGTTAAAAAAATTTAGTACATCGAGATAAACTAAATGAAAATAGGAAATGTTTTAATAAAATATGTTTTTTTATATATTTAATTTTACAAACCCGATTCCAAAAAAGTTGGGACACTGTACAAATTGTGAATAAAAAAGGAATGCAATAATTTACAAATCTCATAAACTTATATTTTATTCACAATAGAATATAGATAACATATCAAATGTTGAAAGTGAGACATTTTGAAATGTCATGCCAAATATTGGCTCATTTTGGATTTCATGAGAGCTACACATTCCAAAAAAGTTGGGACAGGTAGCAATAAGAGGCCGGAAAAGTTAAATGTACATATTGTACCAATTTGCAACTTATTAGGTCAATTGGCAACATGATTGGGTATAAAAAGAGCCTCTCAGAGTGGCAGTGTCTCTCAGAAGTCAAGATGGGCAGAGGATCAACAATTCCCCCAATGCTGCGGCGAAAAATAGTGGAGCAATATCAGAAAGAAGTTTCTCAGAGAAAAATTGCAAAGAGTTTGAAGTTATCATCATCTACAGTGCATAATATCATCCAAAGATTCAGAGAATCTGGAACAATCTCTGTGCGTAAGGGTCAAGGCCGGAAAACCATACTGGATGCCCGTGATCTTCGGGCCCTTAGACGGCACTGCATCACATACAGGAATGCTACTGTAATGGAAATCACAACATGGGCTCAGGAATACTTCCAGAAAACATTGTCGGTGAACACAATCCACCGTGCCATTCGCCGTTGCCGGCTAAAACTCTATAGGTCAAAAAAGAAGCCATATCTAAACATGATCCAGAAGCGCAGGCGTTTTCTCTGGGCCAAGGCTCATTTAAAATGGACTGTGGCAAAGTGGAAAACTGTTCTGTGGTCAGACGAATCAAAATTTGAAGTTCTTTTTGGAAAACTGGGACGCCATGTCATCCGGACTAAAGAGGACAAGGACAACCCAAGTTGTTATCAGCGCTCAGTTCAGAAGCCTGCATCTCTGATGGTATGGGGTTGCATGAGTGCGTGTGGCATGGGCAGCTTACACATCTGGAAAGGCACCATCAATGCTGAAAGGTATATCCAAGTTCTAGAACAACATATGCTCCCATCCAGACGTCGTCTCTTTCAGGGAAGACCTTGCATTTTCCAACATGACAATGCCAGACCACATACTGCATCAATTACAACATCATGGCTGCGTAGAAGAAGGATCCGGGTACTGAAATGGCCAGCCTGCAGTCCAGATCTTTCACCCATAGAAAACATTTGGCGCATCATAAAGAGGAAGATGCGACAAAGAAGACCTAAGACAGTTGAGCAACTAGAAGCCTGTATTAGACAAGAATGGGACAACATTCCTATTCCTAAACTTGAGCAACTTGTCTCCTCAGTCCCCAGACGTTTGCAGACTGTTATAAAAAGAAGAGGGGATGCCACACAGTGGTAAACATGGCCTTGTCCCAACTTTTTTGAGATGTGTTGATGCCATGAAATTTAAAATCAACTTATTTTTCCCTTAAAATGATACATTTTCTCAGTTTAAACATTTGATATGTCATCTATGTTGTATTCTGAATAAAATATTGAAATTTGAAACTTCCACATCATTGCATTCTGTTTTTATTCACAATTTGTACAGTGTCCCAACTTTTTTGGAATCGGGTTTGTATTTCAGATAACATTTATTTTCAAGTAATGGAAATGTTTTTTTTTTATGGTTTCAGTTTTAGTTTCTGTTATAATAACATTGATCCAGAACAGAAATCTATTAAACATTTAATGGAGAATAGTTGAGTAATAAAAATTGGATTTAAATATACAAATAAATGATGCAATTAACAGTAAATTCTTATAGTGAGTAGAAAAGATATATAATAAAGTAACTTAATAGAAACTAATGTTAGATATATATAATATACATTTTTTTTTTTTAGTGTATTAATTGGATGCTTATAAAAGACAGATGTCTTTTAAATTTCAGGATGGGGATCCCTCACACGAGGATGTTCATATTTGGGGGTCTGAGGCATCTAAAAGTTTGAAAAGCCCTGGATTAATATATATATATATATATATATACATATACATATAGAGAGAGAGAATTTATATTAATCGTTAATTTAATAGATTAATATTTTTTTTATTCATTTATTTTAATCAAATTTATTTAAACTTTTTTTTTACATTTTATTATGTTAATTTAACATTTAATCACTTATTTATTTATTTTTATCTAATTTATTTACTTAATTTAATATATATAGTTTTTCTCTAAACTTTTGCACGTTTATTTAAGCTAATTAATTTATTTATTAATTGTATTATTATATTCACAGTTCTACTCTAGGCTTTTCCACATATATTTATTTTAATCTCATTTATTTATTTATTTACTTTTTACATTTTTATCATATGTTAATTTACCATTCAATCATTTATTTATTTTAATCTAATTAATTTATTTACTTAATTTTATACTTTCTTTTCTCTACACTTCTAAGCAAATTTATAAATAAGATTAATAAATTAATTAATTAAATGTATAAGTAATAAATTAAGCAAATTGATTTATTTACTTATTTTAGTATTTATTTTTGTGCAAGTTTTATATGTTCATTTAACATTTAATCGCTTATTTATTTATTTTAATCTTATTTATTTACATTTTTTATGGTTTTTCTCTAGACTTTTCCAGGGACCCCCGGTCACTCCTTTGCGGCCCCCTGCGGGTCCCCGGACCCCAGTTTGAAAACCCCTGTATTAATCCTCTCTGAACAAGTCGTGTAGAACATTCCACAGAGTGAACTATAATAATTATCCATATCAAATTATCCAACACGCTGGTACTTGTTTTTTTCTTTATGGTGAATTATCTTGCTACCTTATTGATAGTAATTATAATGACAGTAATAAAAACAAAGCTATTTATGAAGTCATTTATCTTATCTAATTGGAGATGATTCTAAAATAGAAAATCAAGTTGAAGGGATTCTACCGGACATGCTGTTACTTGCCGACTTGGATAAGTTTGTTGCCTAGGAGAGCCTGAAATGAAGTCCAAATGAACACAAAACATTTGCACAGACTTGAAAAGGTGGTTGAACCTCATTTGGAAAATACTGAAAATAAAACAGGTTTGACTGATTAATATTATAGTCACAATAAAATGAGCTACATCTGTCCTGGAGATGACTTCTTTTTATCCAGGAAACAGTATATTATCTATATCATGGGATGTTCAGACACGCCTGCATGTGCTTCACGGTTAATAAACTGATCATATGATCTCTAACATTTATTATGGGACCTTTTTTAAATCAAAGTTGTCCTGCGAATGCCCTGAAGACTTTGGCACACGTGAAGCGTGTAAGGAGCTGCCAAGGTCCCTCCCAAACTGAACTAAAGCACATGTTAACACCTTCCTTCTCAGAGTTCATTGTTTGTACAGTTATATTTGTTTGTTGCTATAACTCAGATCACAGCATTATGGGAAGGTTCAGTCGCACTGATACAATGCCATGAAAACAAGAAAACCAGACGTACCTTCAAGAGGTGCTGATTGATCCATTTTGTAAAAGTCTTTTTCTGGACTCGGTCTCTTTCATCTGAAAAACAAGAGGGACTGATGTTAGAACTGATTTCAGAATAAATTTTAGCACTGACATCATATCCAGTCATCTATTACTGGCTCAACCAATGGCATGAATATTTTTATTGTGTTGCAGTAAAGATGATTATTGTTTTTAAATCATCATAAAAGCAATACAACAAATGCTATGTCACGTTTCTCATGTGTTTATGTTCTACTGGGACTCTTATTTTTATATAGTTCCACTTCCTGTGTTTACATCCTGCACTCCAAAAAAATTATACATTAAACTAACTCAGTTCAAATATGGTCATTGGTTCTACATGATGGAAACATCTTATCATACTATTCAGTAGAAATAACATGTTTTAATCACATGGAACCACTGTCCATGATTTAATTGAGTTAAAGTAAAATGTTTTTGAGTGTAGCTGCGATCTTAATTGTGTAAATAAATACTGCTTGCAATTAGATCCTCTCCTTTACTTTACTCTCTCTACTGGACCCAAGCGTGACTGTGTGCGTTAGAGTATACGATCACGCCAGACCGCCTTCCGTATTCAACTTATGCAGAAAGTGTAACGCCTCTCGCAGTTCAAAAAGCTTACGCTACGCCCAACGTCATCATCGCGCCAGTCACGCTTTTTCCATAAGTTGAATACGGAAGGCGGTCCGCCGAAGCTAGATATTTTACTTTATAAAGTTTTAAATATGGATATTTTTCTTACACAAACCCCATCGATTCGCTTCAGAAGGCCTTTATTAACCCCCGGAGCCGTGTGGAGCACTTTTATAATGGATGGATGAGCTTTTTTGGGCTTCAGACTGGCCATCGGGAGCACCAGATGAATTCCCGGTGGCCTGGCAACTGATTTGGCCTGTTGCCCTCCTCCTTCTTCTTCTTCTTCTTCTTTTTAATTATATATAATTTCCCTATTGCACTAAAGTGATCCCCGAATTCGGCATTAATCAATAATAAATCATGAAACGGGTAGTCTTGACTGGCAACGCTACGATTCAGCTCGCGTGAGCCCCGCGAAACCGTTTCGAGTAATAACCAGTGCGACGGACTCGAGGAAGCGGCCGGTGGAGCATTGAGGGAAAGCTCTCAGAGAAGAAGGAGCGAAATAAAGCAAAATTACTGACCTCTTCAGGGCTTCAAATGCAGGTCAGTTTCACCTGTAAAAGGCTACTGTGGTTTTGTCTTCTTTAACGTAGCTAAGTATTAAACTGCTAGCAAATGTTAGCAGTAGCACTCCATTACTATCATCATTCAAAACACTGTATGCTAAATGACATCATTATTATCTATTGTGAAGTTACAGTAGTAATTTAGCAGACAGATATTCACATCGATTTATACGTTTGGAGGGAGCTTGGGCAGACAACAACACAAAAAATATTAGTAATAATGCAGTAACATGTTCAGTATTTTGATTTTTCTATAAAGATATAGCCATGATGTATTTATTATTGTACTAATTTTGACATTTAAGCAATTTAGAAAAATTGTTTTAATATATTTGCATGAAATAGTTGTTAAATATTGGATATTTAAAACATTTTAAGATAAAACAACAACACATTGTCCTAATGTGATACTTTGAATTTATCTCAAATAAATTTAGATTCTGTGTGCTTTTTTTTTTTTGCAACAACGTTGAGACAGTTCTGTTCCTAACGGCAGACCTGCTGAGGAAGAAGTGACGGGTACACGAAAAGTAGCAAAGAAGTAAACACACACAAGGGAGAGAGTTGAGACAGAGAGAGACATATCAGGGAAAATGAAGATAATGAAAAGGAAAAGGGAAGTGAAGGAGCAGTTCAAGAGAGAACCTTTAATTATTTTGCACGGCCTGAGCCTAAGGATTTAAACCTCTTTTATGTGATGACCATACAAAAATATGGTTTCAAAATTTGTTGTGGGTGTATGGGATGGCCTGGATGGGTGTGACATTTCCCGGCCTGAAATTTTGTCCCAGTCCGGCCCTGGACTCGTGGACCCTGTCACTGCCATTATAAAGCTTGGAAACATATTATTTATTAATATAACTCTGATTGTATTCGTCTGAAAGAACAAAGTCATGTACACCTAGGATGGCTTGAGGTTGTGTAAATCATTGGGGTCATTTTCATTTTAAAGTGAACCAATCCTTTAACGACACTGTAAATGTAATCTTTAGCAAAACAGAAATGAATATCCATTTTTCATACAGTCCATAATGATGTTGTCATCCCTAAATTCACTTGTAGCATTTTTTATTAGATGACAGCAGTGTTGTTATTGTTAACTAAAACTAAAACTATTAAAAATTGAGTCTTTATGGGTCATTGATTTTTTTTTCTGCAATTTAAATATTTTTTGTATACGAGTGTTTTGATTATGGAACAAATTTGATTCATTAATATATTATTAAACACATTATATTTTTGGATTTTCAGCTAAATGAAAACTTTAAGTTTGGCTTTGGAGTTTCGGTACAAATTCAGTGCATCACTACATGAAATTGTTTTTTTTTTTTCAAAAAGAAAACCAAAGAATTGGGAATGAAATGACCTGTTAATGTATTCATCTGAAAATGCATATGTAAATGCCATTAGATTAAAATAAGATGTACCCATTCTGCCTAGTTTTACAAAAGCTACAACGTGGAAAAATACTAACGCTAGCTGGCATTTGAGGTTTCTGTCATGTTGTAATGTCATGTTTCTAATCTAGAATTCTGCACAGGATGTGAAAGCTAATTACAGAAAAAGACTGAATCCCAGGCAACTCCTGCTTCCATTACACAGCTCTCCTAACCACAGTATTTTGTTTCCTGTGTCCATGACAACAGACAGGCCTGCATCACAGACAGCTGAGCTCAGCTGTAAGAGGATAAAACAGCAGTATAATGCAAATATAAATAGTATTTCAAAACCCCATCAGTGAACAGACATCTTCATATAAAAGCACAATGTCATCTTCATATAAAACGCAAAGCAAACTTGTGCTTAACATCAAGCAGATGCACTAAATCAGACTTAACCATCGTCATCATCATCATCACTTGACCATTTGTACAGTATTGCACATTAATATTTGAAAAGGCCCCGTTCTCTAACAGAGACCCTGCAGAAAACAGGACTATTTCACCATCTGCCAACGGAAACAGAGGGATGACCTACAACTAATCCTAAAACTACATGTTTACACTCTCTGAGGAAAATCTGTGGTGTTTGCCTGTGAAAACTTGTGTTGCTATGCATTTACTGTTTACTGGATGGTTGCTAATAGTCAGGAGTCTCCATGATATTCTGCTCTCTGGATAAGGTTCTCTCCTTCAAATGTAAGTATATGGGATTGTCTGAATTCTATCATTCATCAGGAGAAAAGTCTGATGACAGTAACAGCACACCTCAACACGCAGCATGATTTGAGTCAATATTACAAAGATTAGCACAATGATCACGCAAAAAACATTTGAAAATGGTGTGCGATGTGACGCATGTCATGTCTATTTTATTTGGTGCCCACTGCCAGTGAGATTTAAAAGAATATTTTATTCACGTTCAGGTGAAAATCCTATTCTAAATCCACTTAAAAAGCAAGAGAACACCTAATAATCCGCATGCTTTGAGCTGTTTTGATGATGAGACACAATCATAACAGCAATCATATCTGATATGCAAATGGCCAACATTAAATGCTATACCGTGTGCAGTGATATTTTAGTGCTATTTATATTGTTATAGTGTTTACTAATATTTTGAATTTGCTTATATTTGTCATTTACAGCTTTCATTTAAATTTTAGTCAATTTTAGTAATTTTGTTATGGATTTTGTCATTTTATTGTTTTGTTTATAGATGCTTTTTAATTCTGATTTTCATTTAAGTTTTTTAAGTTTAAGTTTTTCATCTAATATTTATATTGCATTTTATTTAAGCTTTATGTCAATTAATGAAATACATTTTTAATATTTTTAGCTTTAGTTAACAATAACAACTACTTTGTCATCTAATAAATAAAAAATAAATAAATAAAAATCATTTTAAATGCTACAAGTGAATTTATGCATGACGGCATCATTATGTACAGAATGAAAAATTGATACTTATTTCTGTTTTGTTAAAGATTACATTTAACAGCGTCATTAAATTAGAGCTGCACGATTCTGCAAAAATTAAAAATCATATATTTTTTGTTTCAAACAGAGATCATGATTCTCCCACAATTCTGAATAGACAACTAAACATGTAATTTACTAGAGGATCTGACAAAAAGTTAATTGCTGCAGTCTATTTAAAACGTTTACTTCATCTAAATGAATTATTTTTAGAAAACGCTTGAGTGAATGATTCAATGACTCACTCATAAAGACTTCACTCGTTTCATTACTGGATGAATCAGTGTTTCTGAAGGAATCTCTTGAGTGAATGATTCAATGACTCACTCATAAAGACTTCACTCGTTTCATTACTGGATGAATCAGTGTTTCTGATGGAATCTCTTGAGTGAATGATTCAGTGACTCACTCATAAAGACTTCACTTGTTTCATTACTGGATGAATCAGTGTTTCTGAAGGAATCTCTTGAGTGAATGATTCAATGACTCACTCATAAAGACTTCACTTGTTTCATTACTGGATGAATCAGTGTTTTTGAAGGAATCTCTTGAGTGAATGATTCAATGACTCACTCATAAAGACTTCACTCGTTTCATTACTGGATGAATCAGTGTTTTTGAAGGAATCTCTTGAGTGAATGATTCAATGACTCACTCATAAAGACTTCACTCGTTTCATTACTGGATGAATCAAGTGTTTCTGAAGGAATCTCTTGAGTGAATGATTCAGTGACTCACTCATAAAGACTTCACTCGTTTCATTACTGGATGAATCAGCATTTTTGAAGGAATCTCTTGAATGAATGATTCAATGACTCACTCATAAAGACTCGTTTCATTACTGGATGAATCAGCATTTTTGAAGGAATCTCTTGAATGAATGATTCAATGACTCACTCATAAAGATTTCACTTGTTTCATTACTGGATGAATCAGTGTTTTTGAAGGAATCTCTTGAGTGAATGATTCAATGACTCACTCATAAAGACTTCACTCGTTTCATTACTGGATGAATCAGTGTTTCTGATGGAATCTCTTGAGTGAATGATTCAGTGACTCACTCATAAAGACTTCACTTGTTTCATTACTGGATGAATCAGTGTTTCTGAAGGAATCTCTTGAGTGAATGATTCAATGACTCACTCATAAAGACTTCACTTGTTTCATTACTGGATGAATCAGTGTTTTTGAAGGAATCTCTTGAGTGAATGATTCAATGACTCACTCATAAAGACTTCACTCGTTTCATTACTGGATGAATCAGTGTTTTTGAAGGAATCTCTTGAGTGAATGATTCAATGACTCACTCATAAAGACTTCACTCGTTTCATTACTGGATGAATCAAGTGTTTCTGAAGGAATCTCTTGAGTGAATGATTCAGTGACTCACTCATAAAGACTTCACTTGTTTCATTACTGGATGAATCAAGTGTTTCTGAAGGAATCTCTTGAGTGAATGATTCAATGACTCACTCATAAAGACTTCACTCGTTTCATTACTGGATGAATCAGCATTTTTGAAGGAATCTCTTGAATGAATGATTCAATGACTCACTCATAAAGACTCGTTTCATTACTGGATGAATCAGCATTTTTGAAGGAATCTCTTGAATGAATGATTCAATGACTCACTCATAAAGATTTCACTTGTTTCATTACTGGATGAATCAGTGTTTTTGAAGGAATCTCTTGAGTGAATGATTCAATGACTCACTCATAAAGACTTCACTCGTTTCATTACTGGATGAATCAGTGTTTTTGAAGGAATCTCTTGAGTGAATGATTCAATGACTCACTCATAAAGACTTCACTCGTTTCATTACTGGATGAATCAGTGTTTCTGAAGGAATCTCTTGAGTGAATGATTCAGTGACTCACTCATAAAGACTTCACTCGTTTCATTACTGGATGAATCAAGTGTTTCTGAAGGAATCTCTTGAGTGAATGATTCAGTGACTCACTCATAAAGACTTCACTTGTTTCATTACTGGATGAATCAAGTGTTTCTGAAGGAATCTCTTGAGTGAATGATTCAATGACTCACTCATAAAGACTTCACTCGTTTCATTACTGGATGAATCAGCATTTTTGAAGGAATCTCTTGAATGAATGATTCAATGACTCACTCATAAAGACTTGTTTCATTACTGGATGAATCAGCATTTTTGAAGGAATCTCTTGAATGAATGATTCAATGACTCACTCATAAAGACTTGTTTCATTACTGGATGAATCAGCATTTTTGAAGGAATCTCTTGAATGAATGATTCAATGACTCACTCATAAAGACTTGTTTCATTACTGGATGAATCAGCGTTTTTGAACGAATCTCTTGAATGAATGATTCAATGACAGATACATTTTAACAGTCACTTGTCTCCACCTACTGGTGTAACAAAGTAATGATTCAATCTTTATTTGAAGCGTCAAGTTACTTTCAAAAGGTGATTTGCTCTATTTTGATCACTAGCATAGACATCAGTGTTTATATCCCAACTATAAACGTTTATCCCAGTACTTCTGTGATCATTTGAATATTTGTAACACAGAAATAACGATATTATGTGGTTGAAAAGACTGTTATACCTATACATGACAACTGCCTATCTATTAAGGTTTAATAGATAGGCAAACCGTTCTCATTTAGGAATAAGATTGTGTGGGTGTTTGAATCAAGAGTCATCTTTTAACAGTTAATCTTGCAGCTCTACATTAAATGTTTTTTGTCAATCAAAATGTAAAAATCAAGGAAAAGAGCAAGCACAATTAAGCATACAATATCAGCCAATATATATCCAACATCGATCGATATCTCTAATATCAGCCAATAAACCAATATGGTAAAGCCTTGACACACATGAAGCAGCAATACTTGTCATTTGGAAAGGACACATTATTTGGGGTTTGTTCTAATCTTTAATCCCAAGAATGAGGAACAGCCACACCTCTAATTACCAGAAAGCAAAGCATGAATCTGCACATGTGAACCACTGTCACCGTCAACTGAACCTGACAGGAGCAGTGAAACGTTGGAAATCTCACTGCACTTTGAACCCTTCAGCACTGACAGAGATAAACTCTGCCCCAAAGAGCCTTACAACAGCAGATCTGAAAAGTGGAATGAAATGAAAATCACCCTAAAACCTGCACACTGCAGCAAAGCCACGAGGAAAGCCACTGACCCATGCAGCACATGAGCGCCACCAGCAGAGCGCCGCGCCGGCCGTCTCCCCTCATCAGGCTGAACGTCCCCAGCTCAGGTGTTTCCAGCAGAGCGCCGTGCATGTCTGATTCTCAGCCCGGCTACAGACGCCGCGTGTGTCTCGAGTCGGCTTCTCCGCGAGACAGCAGCTACTCCCTTGCTTACCCTCAGTATTCCTTCACAACTGTCTAGAACGAGTCCCATCAGGTTTTCCAGCAGCACGCAGTGAGTAAGTGGCTCCGCCGCATGGTGAATGTTTACATAAGGACGGCTCACTGCGGTGTTACCAAGGCTGCTGAAAACCTCTGAGGATATGAACATATTCAGTGACACTTTCAACACAGCGCTCCTTTGTGAAGCAGCAATGAACGGGACTGTCTCTTTAAGGAAATACTGATTGATTCCATTACTTTATACAGGGTTTAACCCTGTTCTGTACACACAGACTTCAGTTATTTATGGGAATGACAACCAAATTGTATTCTCTCCTACAAATTTTAATGCCAGCAGCATTTACATTAAAGCGATTCTGTCATCATTTATAAACCTGTATGACTTTCTTTCCCCTGCATAGACACATAAGAAAATATTTTGAAGGATGTTTCAACTGGTTTTGTCCATAGAGTGAAAGTCAATGGGGTCCAAAACAACACTGGATCACATTGACTTCCAAAACAACACAGAGACATTTTTCAAAATAAATTTCCTGTCGGTTCTCTTCTGTCATTTCAATGAAGGCAAAAAGGCTGGACTTAAAACACTGGACAATAATCGGTTTCCAGTTTTCGTCAATAACATCTAACATAAAATGCTGTTGGTAACCTTTTTTCTTGGTTACAGCTAGGGATGCAAATTATGGCTGGTACCGATAACCGATAATTCTTTATATCTGAAAGCCGATAACCGATATATTGGCCAATCCAAATTTTTATGTAATTTTTGAGAGCCTGATTACAGAATCAAAAGTCTCATCATTAAAAGCCATGTCCCAAGCACACAATTATAATGTTCTCATTATGATTTTATGTAGTCTATATGACAGATATTTTCTTTTTTTGAAGTGATTCCAATCATATTTCAAGCAATTCAAAACCATCATGGCGTACAGTGCGCATCTGAAGGAAATAATACATGATTTATCGGCTTTAATATACTGGCCAACATTTCTTATCGGGCCGATAACGATAACTAACAATAACATCGGCCGATACCGATATGGTGGCCTATATATAGTGCATACCTAGTTACAGCCATGAAACCATTGCTATGGTTATCAACACTATGTCAACCATTGCAATTTTTGTACAAACACAAAACAATAATGTAGGAAATTTACTCATGTATTAAAGCTTATTATTTGAGATATCTGAAAGCCACTTCCTGAATTAACAACAATATAGACAAAACTACAGTTTGAAATATTCAGCAGTTTGAAATATTCAGTGTTCCATAATTCATACTTAATGCATTTTAAAAAAGAATCAGAGAAAGTTTACAGTATAAACTGTGCAGTAAGTTAGCATTCCATTCCAAACAGTCAATGTGAGCTGCAACTTAAAGGTGCAGTGTGTAAATTTTAGCGGCATCTAGCGGTGAGGTTGTGAATTGCTACCGGTCACCGCTCACCCCTCCCTTACGGAGCACACAGAGAAGCTACGGTGGCCGACACAGGACAAACATGTCGTCTGAGACAGCAGAGAGTGTCTAGCGCTCTGTAGAGAAGTTTGTCCGTTTAGGGCTACTGTAGAAACATGATGGCGCAAAATGGCGACTTCACTGTAAGGAGACCCGGTGTATGTAGATAGAAATGGCTCATTCTAAGGTAATAAAAACATAACGGTTCATTATGTAATTTATACTCCACTGAAAACATAGTTATGTACATTATATTGCATTTCTGTCAATAGATCCTCATAAATACTACACACTGCACCTTTAATTAGTGCTGCGGAAAATCAAGGTCATCAAAAACAACCTTATTCGTGATCACTCATGATTGTATTTATAGACATCAGCCTATGGGATGTTTTATGATCTCATCTATGAGGCAATATCAGGACGTAATGCTCTTTAAAACATGGAAGCACTGCAGATGAACACCTTCAAGATCATCAGAATAATTGAGGGTATTAGCTATTGTGGGGGACTATCGCCCTCCGGAAACATCAGTATCATCCACTTTTTTATTTGCTATTAATACCATAATATTTATTACATTAACATTAACCAGCACTGACTGGTTTTAGAAAGTCTGCATTAGAAACTTCATCTTTATGCTCTTAACTTTAAAGCAGACTTTAGGTTGGTTAATATTAGCCGTCAATCACTCCATGTCACGTGACAGGGATCTAACTAGTGTGCAAAATATAAAGAGCTGAAGAAGAGAAGGGTTTTTTGAAGGGAAAAGTGAAAGAGAATTTTACTTGCCCGACTGGACAAGTGGCCTGATTAAAACGTCAATACCACAAAATAACCAAAAACACGAGAATGATTCTGATTTTATTTCATTTAGCGTAAGTGCCGATTGATGGTGGATAATAATGTACATACTATAATGTTACTGAAGGTAACAAGGTTGCATGCATATGAAACAGTTAAGCAACATCACACGACCAAGAGTGTTGTTTTCCTGAATACCATCACGATTGAAAATGTGACATTGATTTTATTCAACAGTTCAAACTGTTAAAATAAAGTCACTTACATTTTAGACGCAATATTGACTGTTTTTGTTCTGTTTCAGCAGCGAAAATAGTTCCAAACAAAGATCACAGCAGAACCACAGCGCAGTCTTCATTACTGAATGATTCAGCGTTTTGAACGAATCGGTTGAGTCAAAGATTCAATGACCCATTCATAAACAACTGCCTCATTCTTGAATGAATCAGTCGTTTGAACGAATCGTTTGAATGAACGACTTAATGACTCACTCATTAAGACGGTCACCTGTTTAGTTTAATGTTTAAAACTATCATTCTTTCCAACATTTCTTATTTGTATACAAAAATATTTTTAAAAATCTCATAACATTATTCAATGCAATTGTAATTTTTCAGTGTGTAAATGATTTAATTTGATTGGCAACAGCCCAAAAGTGTCTTATTATTGAATTTATTGATCAAATTTAAAGGGGTCATATGATGCGATTTCTTGTTTTCCTTTCTCTTTAGTGTGTTATGTAGCTGTTTGTGCATGTATATGATCTGCAGAGTTACAAAGCTCAAAGTAAGAATCGTGACATTTCCGTCAGACGCTTAAGGTATTCGGGCCAATCACAATGCACTGGATCGCTGGCCAATCAGAGCACACCGCGCTTTTCAGAATGATGAGCTTTTTAAAAATCGACACGTTTCAGAAAGGAGGGGCACAGAGGAGAAACAATAATGTACAGTATGTGTAAAATAATGACTTTTTTTAACCTAAAACCACGTAAACACATTGCATTAAACCAAATACACAAAATAATGTTCTTTTTAGAACCATCATATGACCCCTTTAAGAATTTAAAATGAAAGATGAAGCATACATTTAATAAGATTAGGGAAAAAATGCCCTTTATAAAGGTGAGAATATTGCTTCAAAAATCCTATTTTTTCCAGACAAGCAACTTTTTTATTCTGACAATTGAATGACCGATTTATTTGCACATAACACACACATTCAAACATTATATAATATATAAACATTTTAGTTGTGGTGCTCCTAACTTTTTGAAGTTGCTACCAAGAAAAAAAGTTCATTTCGAGCCCTAAATTAGACCAGGAATGTGAACTTAGGAAGTAAATAGGGTCAGTTTTCATTTCTTTTTAGCATAAATAACTTTAAATGTGAAGCATATCATTTCTGCATCACTGGCGGCACCACTAGTAAACATAATTTCCAAACAAGTTTGCCAAACAATACCCCCGTCTGCATAATAATTTTCCTCATTAAAAAGTTTTACACATACATTTACAAGAAAAAAAAGAAAAGAAAATGTGTTTAATGTCATGGGGGCCGGCATGTTCAGATCACATGACCAGACGTATACTTGCTTCATCAGAGTTATCAGACGATTACGCTGAATTAATAAATAATAAATAAATAATTAAATAAGAATAAATAAATAATGGCTGACTGAGAATCAAGCATTTCTACTAAGGCATTAGTAATAGTATAATCCATGATGAGAAAGTATTGAAAGTATTTTTAACAAAAATCACCAACTTTACACAAGAAACGCTATTCACTTACAGTATATTGTTGTTGTGGTCTAAAATTATTTAAATGCACGTTGCATTTAAATAAGAATAGTGGCAAACATCTCGAGGCAGACGCTTTCTTGAAGAATGAGGTAGTGATGGAACAAATAGGTGAACGATGCCCTCTTCAGGACGCCAAAAAATCAGTGTTTCCTTTCTTTCCAGTCACAGCATTCTTCCACATACTGTACCAATGAGTCAACTCTCCATAAACCTGAGATAAACTTACTGTAAAGACTTCAGGAGACAATAACCAGGCTATTACCAAAGTAAATTGGAGTTAAAGGTCACTAACACTCATAAATAGCTAATTTTACAGTTCAGCGCCCTTGACAGTTAATGTTATATTTCTCAACTCAGAGTCTGTGCGAAAGTAAACAAGCCCGTGCCTGATGACACACAATAATCAGAGAATGATGACTAAAGCTGTTTTATTGCGATACCACAAATCACTTATAAACACATTACGGTTCATAAATCACAGAGGTGTATGAGGTGTGTTATTATAGATGTGCCTGGTGTGTGTTCACGAGTGGACAGAAACTGTTGCTGAATAGCTGAATTATTTGAAACAGGTCTCTGATAAAGGTTTTGTTTTTTTTACCTCCTTAGCTCTGGAACCATTTTTGGGGATTTCCGCCTGGATTTGGCCTACCCAAATTGAAAAGTGTCCCATACCCACATACAGCGGTCTAAATACACGATTTTGGTGTCATTTTACAGGAAACCCTTTGGAGTTACATAAAACACTGCTAAAAGTGATAAACATTTAAGTATATGTTGTCTGAGCTGTAATAACTATCTGAAGGGAGGAATATTACCTTTTTTTATGTAATTCCCGCCTACCCAAATCTCTCCAATATACAAGTCTCCCCATATACAGTGGTATAAATGCAATATCCCAGTATCACAAAATTCTTTTTTCCAGTGTTTGCTGACATATGCTGGAAACAGCCAAAACTGTCTGCAGGGTGCTAGAGCACACAGGGCCTGAGATATACACTTTCAAAAATGAATTTATAACCAAAAAATCAAAAAGCGCCTCTTTTTTGGGGGTTTATTACAGCTCAAACAACATATACTTACATGTTTATCACTTGTGTTTTATGTAACTTCAAAGGGTTTCCTGTAAAATTGTGTATTTAGACCACTGTATGTGGGTTTGGGAAGCTTTTGAATTTGGGTAGGCCAAATCCAGGCGGAAATGGTCCCACAGTAATTTAGTGTAAATAAGTTACTTTGTGTAAAACAAATGCCAAAGTGATGCTTATCTCCAGAAAGTAGACATTCTAAGCTTTCAAATTGTTCCTCCACAGACATTTAAAATTTAAAGTATATACTTGATGACGTCATTGATGACGGACCCTTATCAGGGAGGTTAAAATGCGAAAGGTTAAAATATGTTCCAAACCCATTTGGTGCCTCTAGTGGTGCAGAAATGACAGGCTTCACTTTTAGAGAAGATCATAAAGGCGATTTCGAGTGATAGTGTGTATAGTTTGAAATGCATTTCATAGTTTGAAATGCCTGAAATCCCACATCAAATCAGATGCTTATCGCATGATATCTGGCCAGAACAAAAACCTTAGGTATTCAAGTTACAATATCCAGCAAAGCTTTTAAAAACAATCTACAGCGTCAGGACGCAGCATGTTTGCCTTGAGAAGTGTATGTAGAAAAACAAACTCACTTGACCAGCGTTTGACTTTTCCTCTTCAAGGAGGAGAATAAGTTGTAAAGCCTCTATGTTGATATATGATGACAGTAGCACACAAAACAGACCAGTCATAAAGACAAATCCCTCAGAGCTCAACGACACAACCTCAGATCATCTCCACTTACAAGAAGAAAACCAGCTGAAGCAATTAGTCAACTATCCAGCAAAAATCCAGCAAAATAAAAATGATATATTTTGCACAAAGAAAATGAAAACTATTTAGATATTCTTCACGTTTATAGCAATTAAGCATTTTCCTCTCAAATTCTCAGTGTTGTTTAGTCATTTCATTTTTGCATTTTTTCCTTAATCTTAGTTTCTATTACTTTCAGTGGCGATAATGAAAAAACATCTATAAATTATTTAAAAAATAAGTTCACAATTCAAATTTTTTTTAGTTTAGTTAACTTACAGTTTTTTACAATCACTTTGGCACTAATTTCAGAACCTTGACGTCATTTTTCAAAACTCCAGACACGAAACTCACAAACAATGATCAAAATGCACATTTTTCAAAACTCTAACACTTTTTTCAGTTGCTTGGATACAATACACATACAACTAAGATCATTTGTTCATTTAACAAAAATCACCTGTTCAATATGACACAACTTAACATCAAAGTACTACTATTTCAAAAGGCAATTCACACATTACATTTCAGATGAGTGTCTATTCATTTCATTACACTGATCCAACTATCAATTGATACAACTGCTCAAAATGAACTGTTGCATTACTCTTAATGCATAGTTGTATGGAAACAGACAAACAATATTCCATGTTTAGATCATGAAAGTTTCAAGATAACGAGATTCATTGTCACCAATTAGCGTGGAGCATGAACCAATTAGACTACATTATCTATGGATGTAATATTTCATCATCATTCTTTACGTATCAGACACCCTTTCTATGGTCCCATGTACCACCTTTTCAGACTATTTACAGTATTGACAGTACTGTACTGTATGGATGCAGGCCCTTGTAATTGCTTGTCCAATTTTGCCAACTCGTTGGTGATAATTGAGTTCACATTGTGGAACGAGTATATAAAAAATTGATTGGGATCCACTTGCAACAACATAGCGATACGTAACATGGAGCCGGCAGGTGATCCAGGTCACAATAGAGGTCAAGCAGTGGTGGGAGGAAGACGAGGAAGACGTGTTGGTTAAAGGAATGGCAGGGGACAAGCACCCCTTCTGAGAGGTGGTCGTGGGCCTCGTTTGAGAGGTGGGGGGGAACGTGGTAGAGGACAAGGCCATGGACCAAGACAGCGGTAGCAACAGCAAAGAGTGTCCAATGAAATCCGACCAATAGTTGTAGACCATGTCATAAATCATGGGATGACAATGACTGAGGCGGCTACAATGATACAACCAAACCTCAGAAGGTCAACCGTGGTCTCAATCAGAACTTTCCGCAATGAGAATCGGTAAGTCGTCAGCATGCACTAAACATTATGCTACTCTCAATTGTCAAATGACCACATACCAATGTGTATCACAGAGTAGGTGATGTGACCAAGTGTCTTCTTACTGTAATGTTCCCTGTAGAATTGAGACTAGGCCAAATAGGGGGGGCAGAGGCAAAATTCTGACTGACCAACAAGAGCAGGCTGTGGTCCATTTGGTTCGGGCCAGAAATGATATTCGCCTTACAGAAATTCGCCAGCATATCTTGGACAATGAAGACATGTTTAACAATGTGGAATCCATAAGTTTGCCGACTATTGCACGCATGCTGAAAAGGCACCAGGTGTCTTTAAAACAACTATACCGTGTGCCTTTTTTTCAAAGAAATGCAGACAGTGAAGCAAATGAGGACTGAGTATGTTCAGTTTCAAGATGTCTACACTGTACAGTAATCAGTAAATCTCTTTCCGAAATGTATTTTTAGAGGGTGATTGAGCTGGATGCTGATGACAACATCACAAATTCATATATTTGGATGAGGCAGGCTTTAACCTGGCCAAGACAAGGAGAAGAGGTCAGAATTTCATTGGCCAGCGGGCAACCATCCAAGTACCTGGACAACGTGGGGCCAACATTACCATGTGTGCGGCTATATCAGAAGATGGTGTGGTGGGACGCAGACCTTGTGTTGGGTCATAATGCAGCTCTCCTTGTAACCTTCCTTGATGAGCTTGATCAGGTCTGTAGAGCTGATGGTGTGACCTACGTCATTGTGTGGGATAATGCCAGGTTCTACCATGCTCATATGGTGCAAGCATGGTTTCAGGCCCATGCACAATTTACCACCCTGTATTTACCCCCATACTCTCCTTTCCTTAACCCGATTGAGGAATTTTTCTCCACATGGAGATGGAAGGCTTATGATAGGTGCCCTCATGAACAAGTCACTCTTCTCCAGGCCATGGATGATGCATGCAATGACATCACGGCAGACCAGTGTCAGGCCTGGATTCGCCATGCCCGAAGGTTTTTTCCAAGATGTTTGGCTAATGAAAACATCCATTGTGATGTAGATGAGAACCTGTGGCCAAATCCACAAGACAGAGTTGATGAAAATTTAGAAGTACAGTAATCACTCCTATGCTTTGCTTTTTACAGTACAGGTAAGTTGAGGAACACTGCATTTGATGTTTTACAGTACTGTGTTTTCGATTTCATAGCTAATTATTTTGCTTTGATTCAAATAAAATGTTGTGACTGTACTGTATTGTTTTTCATCAATATATTTCAGATTTTCTTCAATGATTTCACTGTGTCTGCAGTACTTTTACAGGGATGTTAAATGTATCACCTATTTTGTACTAAACTATTTAATGATTGTACGAACAATGACACAGTGAAACTATCGTTTGCTTGTGTGGGTGATCTAAATTAATGTTTCAATGGTATTTCACAAATTAGTTTTTTGAACCAATGATTGTGCAAGATTTCTTTAAAGATACGAATGCACAATACAATGTTTTGAACATTGGACAGCCTGTGTTACAAGTGATGACCGTTTTGTGACTAGAGTTTTGAAAAATGTCAAAGTTCTGAAATTAGTGCCAAAGTTATTGTAAAAAAACTGTAGTTTAGTTACAATAACCGTTTTCAGTACTTTTAGCTTATCTGTCATTAACCTATACGTGAGTGTGTGCATGCATGTGTGAGTTTGTGTACATGCGTGTTACAAAACCTAAAAACAATCCCATACAATTTATAGCATATTGTCAATTCTTTCATTTTCTTGTTTGTCTCAGTGTCTTGTACATTGCTTCTTCATGTTTAATATGTAACCTCAAGGTTTTTCGCCTCATTAAGCACAATGTTCCTTCCTCGGTCAGCGAGCACTGGACTTCGCATACAGTACAGCAGTGCCATGTACAGAACATCAGTGACTGGGGAGGAAGTGCGGTCTGGGCAGAGAATGGACATGTCTATGAATAGCCACTACAACAGAATACAGATCTCCTGTCAGCACCAGCTGTATGACATTTGTGCCAGTTATTGTGCCAGTATTCATCTGGGATGAATTTCTTGCTGCAATATCATGACAGATGATTGGGAGGGATGTGGATTATAACTAGGGCTGCACAATTAATAAAAAAAAAAAAATTGAATTGCAAAGGCTGCAATTGAAGTAAATATATGCGCTGCGTGTTTCAGAGTGAAGCGACACTGTTTTCATATACACACGTGAGCAGCTCATGATCCGCCAGTGTTTTTAATCTCAGATTGGCATTTTATATATATATATATATATATATATAATAATATGTTACAGCCATAATGATAGACAAAGTTTTGGCCAAATTGTGCAGTCCTACAAAAACAAGCACAGCACATATTGATTTGTCTGTCTGTGTGTAAATCTTATATTATCTTGCAATTTCTTCAGAAATAATGCAATTAAATTGGACATTTACCAAATGTTTTGCACTCACAGCTTATTCAGAGCAACTTGCACAACAGTTATTGCAGGGATGGTCCCTCTGAAGTGATCCAGGGTTAAGTGACCCACTCAAGGACACAACAGCCATCCGGATCTCAGTATCTCAGCAGTTCACCTCTTTCTCTTACCCTGGCAGTGGGATATTTTGACCTGGTCCAGTACGCAACCACCCAGAATCAGTGGCGGAGCCAGACCCCTGACTGGCCACCCTGGGTGCCACCCCAAAATTTAGATCGCTACTTCCATTTCACCTCCTATTGAAAGAAGCATTTATTTTGATGTGCGGCGACGCGGCACATTGTTCATGTATCATGAATATTAAGAGAATATTAACGTTAGTTGCCAAACAGACGATTAAGAATAAAGGGGGTCGCGCATAAGCGCAGAGTTGTTCAAAATCCTGCCGCGCCATTCACATTGTTTCCCATTAAATGACACAATTTGTCTCAAAACGTTGTTAATGTATAATGACTTCACTCTAGGCTGGAAGAGTGTGTATAGGCATTTTTCTTTCTGTGTAAAGTCTGTGCTTATGGAAAGATATAGGCTAATATAGATTGCCCTTTCTGTTTCCATTTGTGCAGTTCTTACCATAAAACACATCGACGGCACTTTTTTCATTCTTTAAGTGAACTTTTTTGCTTGTATGGTGATTAGATTCACTGTTTTGCATTGCCGGCTTGAACATGAGAACGCAACCCGTCTGGTGCGCGGCATATGGCGTTTCATCCATAGCGCGCGCACAGAGAGCGTGTCTTGCGCTTGAACAGACAATTACGCTTAAAGGTATGCCAAAAATAGCGAGTATCATAGTTAATACAGTCAGCTATGTCTTAACCGAATGTAAGCAGTTGACAAATAAAATCGGATGCGTGTCAGTATTAGATTCAATATTGTGCATTTGGTCTTAAAGTCACCGCAGCCTATAGCCTCCTGCCGTCTGTCATTAAAGTTAATCAAAGAACAAAAGAAAAAATCACCCACTGATCTTGACTGAATAACTTTTATAGCTAGCTTTAACATGCATTAATCTATATTTAATTTATACAGTGAAGATTATGCAATGTTATTTTACGTTTGATTATTCAATTTCTGTACCTGAATTACTGTTAGACCTGAAACGTCAAGCACTTCATTCTTAGCACTGTTCTTACTTTATTGCTGACTGTTCACTTGTATTCAATAATGTTTTAAATTTATATTATTAGGCTTGTAGTTTTTGCTGTGGAATATCAGTTGGAATCAAGAATTGTGAAGTTTCACTAGTATCTAAAATTTTGGTAGCTTATTTATTAAAATACAATGTTACATGGGTCAAAACAATGAAAACAAATAAGTATTACACATGATATACTTTCACGGTCTATGGACCCCCTAAAGTAGCCTTGGCCCCCCCCGGCCACCCCATGTATAAAAGTCTAGTTCCGCCACTGCCTAGAATCCACCCAGAACTGAGAACCTTTGACCCAGTAAAAGTTCCCACACCAAACCCATGTAAGCAAACCTGTTGCCATTTACTCATAATTATGGGCTGGTGTGTTACACCTTTCCGAGGATTAGAGTCAAAAGGTGTAATTAAACGTAAACAAATCATGTAAAAAAAATTCTCATCTTTTATTTGAATTTTTTTTTAATTCTAATACTCTAACCGACAGCCAGCCTAAGTTTTATATGTGCATGTTGGGTGAACTGTTTGATTTTTGGGTAATTGTAAAATGCTTTGTGCGTAGTTCATTATACATATTTTACGTAATGAAGTTTATTTTGTGGCTTAAAGTGCCCCTATTATGCTATTTTAAAGTTTCCTAATTTAGTTTTGGAGGTCTCCAACAACAGGTTTACATGCATCAAAGGTTTACATGCATCAAAAAACAGTTTCATTTTCTCATAATATACATTGCTCATCAACACAATGTTCAATGATTCTCAAACGACTCGATGGATGAATCAGTCTCTCTAAATCCCTCCTTTCCGCGAGCCTACTCTGCTCTGATTGGTCAGATGGCCCAGTCTGTTGTGATTGGTCTACTCTGCTCTGATTGGTCAGATGGCTCAGTCTGTTGTGATTGGTCTACTCTGCTCTGATTGGTCAGACAGCCCAGTCTGTTGTGATTGGTCTACTCTGCTCTGATTGGTCAGATGGCCCAGTCTGTTGTGATTTGTCTACTCTGCTCTGATTGGTCAGATGGCCCAGTCTGTTGTGATTGGTCTACTCTGCTCTGATTGGTCAGATGGCTCAGTCTGTTGTGATTGGTCTACTCTGCTCTGATTGGTCAGATGGCCCAGTCTGTTGTGATTGGTCTACTCTGCTCTGATTGGTCAGATGGCCCAGTCTGTTGTGATTTGTCTACTCTGCTCTGATTGGTCAGATGGCCCAGTCTGTTGTGATTTGTCTACTCTGCTCTGATTGGTCAGATGGCCCAGTCTGTTGTGATTGGTCTACTCTGCTCTGATTGGTCAGATGGCCCAGGCTGTTGTGATTGGTCTACTCTGCTCTGATTGGTCAGATGGCTCAGTCTGTTGTGATTGGTCTACTCTGCTCTGATTGGTCAGATGGCCCAGTCTGTTGTGATTTGTCTACTCTGCTCTGATTGGTCAGATGGCCCAGTCTGTTGTGATTGGTCTACTCTGCTCTGATTGGTCAGATGGCCCAGTCTGTTGTGATTGGTCTACTCTGCTCTGATTGGTCAGATGGCCCAGGCTGTTGTGATTGGTCTACTCTGCTCTGATTGGTCAGATGGCTCAGTCTGTTGTGATTGGTCTACTCTGCTCTGATTGGTCAGATGGCCCAGTCTGTTGTGATTTGTCTACTCTGCTCTGATTGGTCAGATGGCCCAGTCTGTTGTGATTGGTCTACTCTGCTCTGATTGGTCAGATGGCTCAGTCTGTTGTGATTGGTCTACTCTGCTCTGATTGGTCAGACAGCCCAGTCTGTTGTGATTGGTCTACTCTGCTCTGATTGGTCAGATGGCCCAGTCTGTTGTGATTTGTCTACTCTGCTCTGATTGGTCAGATGGCCCAGTCTGTTGTGATTTGTCTACTCTGCTCTGATTGGTCAGATGGCCCAGTCTGTTGTGATTGGTCTACTCTGCTCTGATTGGTCAGATGGCCCAGGCTGTTGTGATTGGTCTACTCTGCTCTGACTGGTCAGATGGCTCAGTCTGTTGTGATTGGCCTACTCTGCTCTGACTGGTCAGATGGCTCAGTCTGTTGTGATTGGTCTACCGCATACAGCGTGTATTTCGGAAACAAACGTCCATTACCATAACTAAACTCCAGCTCCGTCCGGAGGCTTCCTAAAGCTCAGCGATTGTACACACTGTAAAGACAGTAACGATGACGTCGATTTTACACCAATCCCAGAGCGAGTCTGAATCGATGATGAAACATTGGAAGAACTAGTTATTCAACCCGAACCTTGAGCAGGACGTTTCTCAGTGATGCTAATCAGTTTGAGGTACATTATGAGATGTTTCAACTGTAATTCCTCACCATCAGCATTAACAAGTGTGCATCCGTGTGTGTGTGTGTGTTTCTAATTTATTGCGGTCCACATGCGGGAACTGTATCAGTAACAGCACATACGTTAGCCGAGCACTAACGTGAATGACTGATGTAACATTAAAGTTTGCAAAACAAATCTTGCTCCATCCTTTATCTTTACTCAAAGTAGTAAGAATGACAGACAATCTGCATTAATAGACACAGTTTTAGGTAATAGTGGCCCACAGCCGATGAGCAGAAGTATTTCAGTAAGACAGTAATAACGTGAGTTAGCCGGTTAGCCAGTTAGCCAGAGACCTACACAATATGAAGCACAATGCGCGCGCAATAAGTGGACGGGCAATATGCTAATGTTCTGTCTTGACGTCACAACGAAACGGCTGGCGATTCGTTTCAAAAACGATTCGTTTAATTGACCCAGAGTCGACTCTTACTTTTGAGAGACAATAACTTTATATACGGTGCACTTTCCGATTTAAAACTTTGCAGGGGTAATTTTCAAAAATCCATAATAGGGGCACTTTAAATAAATTGCATGTTACTCAGAGACTGGCATGTTTGGCTTGTCAAAAATGTTACATTCAGCTGTCGCAAATTCGTTGACTTTTGCAAATCAAGGTCATTTTTTTACCAGGAAAGGAGTGGAGGTTTTTTTAATGTCTCTTATAACAAAAATATTTTATTTAAACCCATGAAAATGCAGATCCTGTTGTAAATAATAGTGAAAAATCTCCTTTAAAAACAGTTGTTCCATTATTACCCCTCAGCAGATTTTGACTCATTAACGCTGCGTTGCACACCACACCGAAATTTCTAACTTACGATTTTGGAAAAGTGAAGAATCTCACTTAATGTCAGTCTTCCAACTAGGGGTGGGAGATATGGCAAAAATATCATATCACGATTTTTCATATCACAAGAAAAAAAATAATACAGATTTGGAACAACATGAGAGTGAGTAATAATGACAGAAATTTTGGGAGAACTATTCCTTTAAGGACAAGCGGCAGCATGTTTACTATTAGGCTGCTGTCACTTTAAGACCTGCACGCATCTAATATACAGACGCGCATCTGGTTTTCTCTCAACTGTTTACTTTCACTTTAGACATGACCAACTGTGTTTATGTAAAAGTATTTGACAGTACTAGCACAATAAGTCGTGAAAGATAACTTAGTTTAGTACTTGCACGCTGTTTGACAGGCTTTTAGTGTGAACGCGCTTCGAGTGTACGTGGTCAGAAACAGCGCATGTCAGAACAGCACCACGTGATTGAAAAGTTTAACCAGCAAGGCTTTAAAACGCATGCAAATAATGAACTTACGTGACTGCGAATGACTGCAGTGTGACGTGAGCGTAACTCTACCGCTGCGTTAACATGTGATGTGAATGTTCGTCGCATGTACAGCATTTTGAGACGGAGGCACCAGAACTGCAACTGATAGAAAGCACTGTAGCACGACACTACGATATTTCTTCAAAAGCAGATCGTGGAGACATTTTAATCGTCCACGATCAAAAATCGTGATATCGCACACCCCTACTTCCAATTAGGAAACGAGTATGGAAATCCACAACTCAAGTTTTGAGATGAGGGTAAACAGAAGCTCAAATGTCCTTTAACCAATGAGGTTTGTTCTCATGCAAGCCTGTTTGAGCTTTCGTTGAGCACATCCATATGTAAGTGTGTTGATCAGTGTTTATATGTAAATAAAAGCCTAAATGAAAACTCTTTGGCCTGGTTTCACAGACAGAGCTTAGATTAAGCCAGGATTAGGCCTTAGATCAATTAGGGCATTTAAGTAGCTTTTTTTAAAGAGGTGGTTGATTATGATTTGACTTTTTTAACTTTAGTTAGTGTGTAGTGTTGCTGTTTGAGCATAAACAACATCTGCAAAGTTATGACGCTCAAAGTTCAAAGCAAAGGGAGATATTTTCTTTTAAAGAAATTGCTTTTTAAGGACTACAACAAACGGCTGGTAGGGACTACAACGAGCTTCTTCACAGGTTAGTGACATCACAAACCTTAAAATTTACATAAACCCCGCCCCTTGAAAAACGCAACAAAAGGGGGTGAGGTGATGTTGAGAAGATGACAACATAAGTTATAACTGTAGTTAAACTAAACTATACCTGTTCTCTCTTCATGCAGCAGATATTTTCTGAAGGCATCTTACAACAGTTCCCACACCAGCGATTTATAGATTATCATGACAGAACAAGCTAATCGAGGACTTGAAGATAGTTAACTCCACATCAGCTACATAAATTCATCAGCTAACCATTCAGAAACGCCCTGTCTCATTCTACATGTTGTCACTTTTTCTTGAGTCTCTCCATCATTGTCTGACTCCGGTTTGAACATAAAAGGCTGAACAGTTTCTGAAATTTTCAGTGCGTGTCTGTGTGAGGTAATCGGAGCTGCTAACACAAGCTCTTGAAGCTCCACCCTCTTCTTGAAAGGGGGTGGGGAGCAGCAGCTCATTTGCATTTAAAGGGGCACACACAAAAACAGCAAAAATTATCCGTGTGGTATTTTGAGCTAAAACTTTACATACTCACTCTGGGAACATCAAAGACTTATTAGTCAAATTTAACATAAGTGACCCCTTTAAATGTGCCTTAGAAAAAATTCTGGGACTATCTTAAGCCTTGTCTGTGAAACAGGGTATTCATCATATAAAGTGATCATGTCTCTCATATGGATTTCTTGTACAATGTCTTGAGTTTTTTTAGAGCTTGAAAATCTAGGTTGATTGGACTTTCAATGGATGGACAACAATGAGAGAATATTAAAAATATCTTATGGATTCGGAACGACAATGAGGGTGAGTAATTAATTGATGAGAGAATTTTCATTTTTGGGCGAACAATCCCTTTAAGATTCACTCTTAAGCCAACCAAATGGCTCATATGGCTCAAAATATCTCTGCATTACATAATGATAAAATCAGTTTAGCAAAGGTTTGCAGAGACAGGTATGTAAAACAGTAATGATAATGAAGGCGTACACCTGCAGAACAAATGCTAGAATTGCAACACACTTTGGAAATCTTTGTTTACAACTGAACAAACTGCAAAGCAAACGGCAGGGCTGCAGTTTTGACTTCATCCATATGTCTGGCAATCAAATGCCTTTATGGTTGCATTATTGGAAATACCTAGCAGAAATGCAGATCTGCCTTTCAATGGAATGAAATGGACCATCCCACAAGATTTTAACTCTTTAAAACTTAAGAAATAAACACAAGGTCATGCGCGATAACCAGCAATTGGCGTTCTCCTCATTCCACAGCAGTGAGAAAACCAGAACGTTTCCCTCAGGCAAGGTCAGCATGAGAAACACATTCATGAGACAGAGAATCTTCCCAGCTGACATAAACGCCTTCATGTGGGCCAAACAAACAGCCGAAAGAACTGAAACTACTGCGTTACATGCTTTGAGGGATGTCTGCCACTTCTACAGCATCTTTAGTTGGACATTCGTCTAACATTTTTAAATGTTACTTGTTTCAGAACGTTCAGAGAACATTCAAAGTAACATTCCCATAAGGTCTGCAAAATGGAACGTTCCCTTAACGTTCGCATAACCAAGAAAAAAAAAAAACGTTTTTCTTAACTTTTAGCAAAACTTTATAAAAAAAAATTTTTTAACATATTTTTGTTAGCTGGGTTGCTTCATTGTTTCTAACTGGGTGAAATCTAGTTATGTCACATCATAACCCACTACTTGTTTTACAGTAGACTGGCTGTAACTGTATTTTAAATCCACTCTTTCACCCAGTATATAGTTGCAGTATATTTTTGCATGTATTGCACAACAGTTTTACCTTGTTAGTTTTGCAACATGCTAAATAACTGCTAATGAGAATAGGAATGTAAACAGACAGCTATTCCTTGAAGTACCATGTAAATACTAGTTTAATACTATGTGAGTACATAATTATGGTAATCATTCAGTATCATGGGAAATGTCATGGCATTACCATCAAAATATTCCTCATAGGCAGCAATTAACTCACATGCACCACACAAATATTTCAGGATAGACTTAAAAGGTGCCGAATACAAATAAATAATGCTCAACTGAGACATTCACATTGTTGAAAATAAATAAGCACATTTCTAGCATTAGGATCCTTTGGAAGGTAATGTTTTAGTCTAGTGATCCTGTATCGCTCTTCTCTCCTCGTCATCTCACTAACACGCCAGTGGGCGGGACCAAAGTTGCAGTGATGAAGTAGGCGTTAGAGCTGCACGATTAATCGTTAAAAGATCGTGATCTCGATTCAAACACCTACGCGATCTTATTTCTAAATGACAACGATTCTGCTGTGTCTATTACCATGACTGTTTCACGTCACTAGCGTCAGTGGAGCGCGAGCAGCGCATATTTTTTTGCTGCCCATGTTAATGAATGAGAGAGTCGGCCGTCAGGCTTACTATGTGAACGCTCTCATTCATTGATATGGGCAGTGAAAACACGTGCTCCGCTGACACTCGTGACGTGAAACAGGCTTTAAAACAAAGACTTTAGGGACTTTGTTTACCCTTTTAAAGTAAGATCATCGCACTGCAACATTCAAATCTGCGTTCGTGCTGCCGCTGATCCGGAGAGAAAGCAGCTGCCATAATGTACAGATAAGCAGCTTCAGTCTTTTCAACCACACATTTCGTTATTTATGTGTTACAAACATTTAAGTAGCAGGGGACAAATGTGTACTGGGATAAAAGTTTATAGTTTGGGTATGAACGTTGATATCTAGCGATCAAAATAAAGCAAATCACCTTTTTGTAGTGTTTTGACACTACATACAAGTCATTGCTTATTACACCAGGAGGTGGCGACAAGAGACTGTTTAAAAAAGTGTTTGTCATTGAATCAATCATTCAAGAGATTCATTCACAAATGCCGATTCATCCAATACTGAAACAAGTCTTTATGATTGAGACATGACTCCTTCATTCAAATAATTTTTTTAATTATTTCATTCAAATTAATGTATTTTTTAAACAGCCTGAAGAAGCCATTATCATTTTGTCAGAACCTCTAGTAAATTATGCTATTTTGTTTAGTTGTCTAATGTTTTTTTTTCAGAATTGTGGGAGAATCGCGATCTCGTCGTGATTCGTGAAAAAATCGTGATTCTCAATTTATCCAGAATCGTGCAGCTCTAGTAGGCGTTGATCTTCTTCTGCAGAGGCGGTCTTTCTGTTGATTGACTGGCACATGACTTTCCATTAAAAGTCCATTGCACACTTTTAAAAGTCCCCCAACAAAGAGCTAGTCACTGTTAAAACATCTACATCTACACACAATATATTTGCAATTAGTTTGCTGCTTTCAGAATCTGTATTTTGTCAGAAAACATGGAAATGTTGAATCGCTGTCAATGGATGGGTCCAGATGGTGTAGCTACGGCATACACCAGCAGGATGACCAGCCAAACCTACACTCCTTGATCCAGTGTCTACATTAACGTGGCATTATAAGAGCTTTATCTTTATCAGGTTAAACGCCTCAAGCGGCCAGCAACAGCGTTAAAACTGACGAGATCCATTAGCTGCAGGATGCTCTCAGACCAAACCCCCTCTCAGCCATGATTTAGAAGATAATTGTGTGATAATGTTGCATGGTCCGTAGAGAGATCAGAAGAGAGTTTGGGACACATGACTGTGATGTGTATTGATTACCGCCTCAGCCATTAGGACTCAGATGGAGTTCTAATGAAGCTCGATGCTGATGTGCATTACTGTCACAGGAAAAAAAGCAAATAAACAGAACACTTTTAATCACTACTCTTATTTTTATGGAATATTGCAGTAGTTATTATAAATGATTTATCTGTGCAATCTTTCCTCAAAATAACAATATAACTTCCCCTCCATCTCTTCTCTTCTCTGACGACGAGGGCGGGGCAACCTGTCACTCACATGAGCTCCACCAATAGCAAACCAATAGCAATCCAATCAATTCCCCACGGACAAAATCAAGCCCCGCCCTACAGTTTGACTCAGATATACGTCACAACAGAGAAGAAAAGACCAGCTTCTGTTTCATGCCAACTTTAAAAGCTAAATTCCTCGTTTGATTAAAGGCTCTTTCATTTACAGGAGACAGACTGGGTGTCCATCCTGAAGGAGATGCTTTCAGAAAGAAAAGGAATTTTTCTGTATCTACTTGTTCAGGATTAAGGGGGGTTTACGAGAATCATGCTGTATTGCTGAGTCACTGCCCGCTATGACTAAGGAAAAATCCTGTTCTCTTCCTCCGCCCTTAAAGAAATGGTATTATGCAAAGCCTTGCTTGCTTATAGACTCTAATCAGAATGGCAAATTAGTATAATATCACATTGGCATAATACTATTTCTGCTGCATACTGTGCATTTTATCTGAATTGAATCTAGAATACCCAGATAAAACCCTGCATTTCCCACTGCTTGAAATACTGTATCCCACAATGCAATATGATCAACCTGACCTTTCATTTCCAATGTTCATTTCCTAGCACTGATAGTAACCTCTTCAGATCATCAAGTGTTCTGACATTTCTACACAAAATTGCACTTAATTAAGTGCAAAATGACAATTTATGCTAATGGCCTCACTGAATTTACCGTGGTAACTGATAACAATGTTGCATATACTACTGTTTCAAATGTTTATCGTAGCATACTACATAATGTTTCACATAGTCATCACTCTTCAGTGTATACTTTACAGAATGCAAAAATTTTATTATGCTAATATTCTATTCTGAATATAGTTGTTGTCTTAACGTCATGAATTTGATGTTAGTTCATAATACATTTATTTATGCACTTGAAATGTTAAAAATGTATTAGTATATATGGAAATTAAAATGAGCCTAAATTAATAAATGCTTTAAAAGTATAGTTCATTGTTACTTAATTTCAGCTATTGCATTAACTAATGTTAAAAAAAATGAACCTAATTGGTAAATATGAACAATATTACATACTCCGCAAAATATTGCATTAGAAACAGCATACAAAAGAAAAAGTTTGTAGCAGGATTATTATTGTTAACTAAAACTAAAACTATTAAAAACGTCTCTGTTAATTGAAATAAAGCTAAAAATAAAATAAATTGCAAATATTAGTTGAAAAACTTAAACTAAACAAAAACTAGAAATGTTGCCTTGACAATAAACTGAAATATTTTAAAATATTAAGTTGAAACATTAAAATTATTAACTGGAAACTAAAAATAACTAAAACTACAACTAAAATAAATAAGAATATAAATAAATATAAATCTTAATAGCAATATTAAAAATAATAATAATAATAATACAAAAAGAATAATAAAATGATAATAATAAAATAAAAACAATAATAATAAATAATAATAATAATAATAAAATGACAATAGCATATAACAAAATTACTAGAAATTAAACTAAATTTAACATGAAAACTAAAAATATAAAAATAAAACCCAATTCAAAATATTAATAAATCTACAATAAAACTATAATAAAATTTGAAATAACACTGATTTGTAGAGGGAAAAGGGTTTCGCGTGACAACAACAGGTTTCCCTTTTTCCCCCCATTTTTCACTGTGCACTACATAGTGTGGGAAAGGTGCCGTATTTAAAATATATGAATGATCACTTTAATCTTAAATCTCATCTCTGTCCTGCGGCTGTAGCAGGTCCCAGCAGCACATCTGCTGCATTGGGCGTGTTTCCCGCATCCTTCTCTGATTAAATGTGAGTCCTGAGGGGCGGAGCCGTGAGTAATCACATGACCTCACTCAGACAAAGCTGAGCTGTCTGGAGCAGGGAGCGGCTCGCATACTGAGCAAAGTCACCGAGGCAACCGGCCAGCACATTCACTAACACACACTACTCAGGCACACTAACAAGAAACGGTTACTTCATCAAACGGCCAGTGAGCGTTATCATCTCAATCACTGCTCAACCTCTTTCTGTCCTGTTGCAAATGTTTTCCATTTATAAGCAGAAACAGCTGGGACAATCATCAGGAAGCCAGTTCTGATCAATAGCCAATGCATTCTTAAGACCAGACGTTTGCTCTCAGAGACAGAAAGTCCACTGGTGTATAAAGTCACAGATAAATTAAGAAAAGTTACTCCAGTTAATTCATTCATAATGATTCATAATGTAACTTCCAATGTTTGAATGAAGTTTATTCTTGGATTGTTTGTTTGTGTGTTTGTTTTTCAGTGGCCGTTTGCATTTGATTTGGTAAATTCTCCTGTTTTGCCGGGAAGAGCATCTGCAGCTCCGTCGATGACATCATGTCATGCACAGCTGCCGACCGCCCCTCTGGGAAATGACATCAGACTTAGGAAACGGTTTCAAACGGAGAAGCTTTTTTTACCTCCCACATTTAAATTTATTTCAATTAAATTTAATATTTATAATATTCTCCTATTTTTATATCGCTGGATAAGTCAGCATACAATACACCACACTGTAAATAAAAATATAAATAAAGACTGATTTTTTTTTAAACATATTAGCTCCAGTATACACAATGAAGACAGCATCTGATTTCTGGACCATGTTTGCATCAGTGCATCAATTTATAAGGGATAAAATTGAAGCACCTTAATATATATTGAGGTTTATAATTAATAATAAATGGATGAATTAAATAAATAAGTTGTCAGCACTTTTGCTAAAGTTTCTAATGTGGCCCTTAAATGGATACAAATCTGTTTCTTTTATGCAGAATGCAACAGATTTCAGCAGTTTGTTCAGTTTCTCTCTGTTTTAGTATTCCTTTAAATCTTACCATTACCAAACGACACTGCAAAAATAATGGTCAGAAAAACAGATAGTCTTGTCGTTGTCACTGTCACACAAACAGAGCTATTGAAAGAGACACACTTATAGTTGTGTCTGCCTATTAATCTCAGATAAGAGAAAGTATAAGACCCCAAAAATTAGACACTTCAGCTTTAAGTCCATGCAGATCTAAATGATGTCAGTGACCTCGTCATACCCTTGTGACCCCACTGATCTCTCAATCTCCTCCTCACAACGGTTACATAACTTCTCTCTGGGTGAATTAGTTGAGCTGACAAAAAGATTTATCGTCGCTCCAGTGAAGATGAATTCTGCCCTCTTCATGGAGCTGAGAAAGACCATTGACTGAGGTTGCATGTGTGAAATGTATTTGCTGGGTAAAGAGTCATGCACTCTACTGTGGGCATGTTAGTGTTAAACTCTGTAACCGCCCTGTAAAGCTCATCCCAGGATGTCCCATTCTATTCACACAAACCAACAGCACACACAGCTAGTCCTGTCACAATTACTACATAATTGCCAAATCATGATTATTTGAGCTAGTATATATGAAGGGACAGGCTCCAGCACTGTGACCCAACAATGGATGGATGGATGGATGGATGGATGGACGGATTGACGGATGGATGGACGAATGGATAGGTGGGTGGATGGATGGATGGATGAGTGGGATGATGGGTGGATGGATGGACGAATGGAAGGATGAACGGACGGATTGACGGATGGATGGATGGACGAATGGATGGGGGATGGATGGATGGATGGATGGATGGACAGGTGGATGGATGGATGGACGGACGGGTGGATGAACGGATGGATGGATGGATGGATGGATGGGTGAACGGATGGATGGATGGGTAGACGAGTGTATGGATGAATGGATATGGATGAATGAATGAATGGATGGATGGATGGATGGATGGATGGATGGGTGGGTGGGTGGATGGATGGGTGGGTGGATGGATGAATGGGTGGATGGATGGATGACTAGGTGGATGGATGGACAGGTGGAGGGATGGATGGATGGATAGATGGATGGACGGACGGGTTGATGGATGGATGGATGGATGGGTGGACAAGTGTATGGATGGATGGATGGATGGATGGATGGATGGGTGGACGGATGGATGGACAGGTGGGTGGATGGATGGATAGGTGGATGGATAGGTGGATGGGTGGACGAGTGTATGGATGGATGGATATGGATGAATGGATGGATGGGTGGGTGGGTGGAAGGATGGATGAACAGGTGGATGGATGGATGGATGGATGGATGGATGGATGGATGGATGGACGGACGGATGGATGGATGGATGGACGGGTGGATGGATGGATGGATGGATGGATGGATGGATGGACGGACGGTTGATGGAGGGATGGATGGATGGATGGATGGGTGGGTGGATAGATGGATGGATGGATGGACGAGTGTATGGATGGATGGATGATGGATGGATGGATGGATGGATGGATGGCTGGATGGAGGGGTGGATGGATGGACGGGTGGATGGATTGATGGATGAATGGACGAGTATATGGATGGATGGATGTACAGGTGGATGGATTGATGGATGAATGGACGAGTATATGGATGGATGGATGGACGGGTGGATGGATTGATGGATGAATGGACGAGTATATGGATGGATGGATGGACAGGTGGATGGATAGATGTATGGATGCAAACCAAAAAATTTGATAATTCTGACATGGGTGCAAAAACAGCTTTACATTATGTATCACTCAAAACAATAACACATAAATATGATTGTATGAGTCACGTGTCTGTCTGCTCAGAACACAGAGCCAACTGTGTCACAGACAGAGATGAACCTGAGAGAAAAGGGCAGACAGCGGTTGCGTAGGCTGCTGGTCGAAACGAGCGAGTGACCATGATGGCGGAGGAGGGGCTGATGGGAGGAGGAACACAAAGACAATGACTGTGCACAAAGACAGGCTTCATGCCTTGTGTGGATGTGATTAACTGCGTATAAAATCACAATAACATTCTGAATCAGCCTGCTATGCCCAATGCTTACACTCTGTCAGAGGAATGAGGGGAATGTTCTTTCACTCTTTTCTTTTACTTCTACTCTTTTACTATATGAATGATGTAATGATGCTCCAGCATGGATGTTAAAGAGGATTATGCTGTTATGCTTTTTTCCATGTTCATCTTTCTTTAGTGTGTAATGTTGCTGTTTGAGTCCCTCCAGCGGGAGTTCTTCTCTATATCAGAGTCACTGTTTCTGAACTCCCTGAAACGCCTCCATTTTAGTCTTGAGTTTTCTTCCGGGAACAAGCACGTCACAATATTCCTCATTTAAATAATTCATATGCAGAATAAAGGGGTGGGGCAATCACAACACACTGCTCCAGCCGACCAATCAGAGCACACTGTGCTTTTCAGAGGGCGGGGCTTCATAGAGACAGGAACTACATTAAGATCATGAGCTGCTCGCGTGTAAATAAAGCACAGTACAGCGATTCGCTCTGAAACACGCAGTGCATATGTTTATTTCATTAAATCACAGTTTTTATGAGTTGTTTTTTTCCAATTAATCCTGCAGCCTTACAATCTTGTAATATTTGCCAGTCTGGTCAAATGATGCATCAAGAAAGAGATTGTGGCTATGATGATTCATAACCATATGTTCAATCATCACACTGGAGATGGAAGGTCAAGTCAAGCGCAATGCATTATGGGATATAATATTGTGCACTGTATACTGGACATTTTGGCAAATAGGGTGAGGTAGGTTATCCGGATATAGACACAGCCTCTGTGCACACATGCCTTTTTATCCAAAGAAACATAAACCAGTCAATAAATGAAACAACTACGAGAACTAAACGTCCAAGACATTCATCTACACACATCTGATCACCATTCAAGTCTCTTTTCATCATGTTTGTGAACTGAGATCATCTAAGGACTATGACATGAATATTACCAAAGGCCATGTGAAGTAAATGGACTCTTAGAGACTTTCTGATAAACAAGAAAACAGTGAGGGTTATAGAAGGATACTGTTATTTTGAAAGTCAAAATGAACCCATGTGTATGAGGATGAAAATCATTAGTGGTGTTTCCTAAGGCAAGCAGCACATTGCTATTGCTCATATTTGAGGTTAGAGAACAAACCCCGTCTATTCAATGTGACACATCCATTGGTGCTTTGTGAAAAATGTGTGACTTTAAAGTGGTCATGAACTGAGAAATTTAATTTTCCTTGAGCTTTTGACATAAGAGGTCATCATACTATAAGAATATCCTGTAAGTTTCAGAACTGAAAACATCCTTGTTAGTCCAAAAACAGCTTTTATTGTAACCAAGCCCAGAGAACAACTCGTTGTGGAATATGCCAATCATAAATAGGTGAAAGTAGAAGAAATCATCATCGCAACTTTGGCCCCACCCACTGGCGTGTTAGTGAGATGACGAGGAGAGAAGAGCGATACAGGATCACTGGACTAAAAATAACATTACCTTCCAAATGATCCTAATGCTAGGAATGTGCTTATTTATTTTCAGCAATGTGAATGTCTCAGTTGAGCATTATTTATTTGTATTCGCTACATTTCACTGTGGATTTTTTAGGCAAATCAGTCGCAATTTCGGCGCAGACTTTGCAAACAGACTTTTATGATATGGACTCGACAGTAATGCCACAACATGTAAGTAACCGTGTTAATTCTAATGCCTGATCTGAGACCAGTGATTTCTGATATGTAATGATTCATGTACAGGTAGATGTTCTTTGTCTATGTGTCAGTAAATCAAACCAGTGACTAAACGCTCAACTTCACATTGTTTCTCTTAGAATGAAAATAATCTGTTATTTAAACTGTGATTAAATTATATAGAAAGTGATCAAAGAACACTCCCTTTACAATCGCTGGAGCTGTCAATCAAACAGCACGAGTTTATCAGTGACTGAGTTCTGGACTCGTGCCAAAACTCCCGTTATAATCAACAAATCTCTTATTTACATTGTGTTTGCACTGTTAGTTATGATGAAAGCATTCGTTAGTGTGCAGAAATCGAGTTGCAATGACGAGATCGCTGCATTCATGCGCTCAGCATGTCTGTGATCATGCCACGATCTAAATATAATGCTATAATCAACACTTTTTTTACGATTACTTAACCTTGAGAGCTGTAATAGTAAAAAAGAGCAAAAAGTTTTTGAGAGAGTTCCACATGTAATACTTATTTCATATGCAAAGATGTCAGCCAATCAAAGCAGTGGGCATTTACACTAAAGTCTCATAGCAGCCAATAACAGCAGTGGGCGTTTACACAGAAGTCTCACAGCAGCCAATCACAGCAGTGGGCGTTTACACAGAAGTCTCACAGCAGCCAATCACAGCAGTGGGCGTTTACACAGAAGTCTCACAGCAGCCAATCACAGCAGTGGGTGTTTACACTGAGTCTCACAGCAGCCAATCACAGCAGTGGGCGTTTACACTGAGTCTCACAGCAGCCAATCACAGCAGTGGGCATTTACACTTAAGTCTCACAGCAGACCCGCCCCTTCAAACAGAGTGTTCAAATCAGAGGCTAAAATCAGGGTAGGAAAATGCCTTTTTATTTCTAAATTATGACAATTTTTGATGTAAAAATCATACTAACATTATAAGTGAACCCTAGGAAACATTACACACCCAGAAAACAATAAAACAATGCAGTTCATGACCCCTTTAATATTGCTACTGCTAAGATATCAAGGAATCAGGGTTGCATAAAAAGTGTCTTTTGAGGTTTAATGATCACACTGGGCCATATTGTGACTCTGATTTTATTGAATTAATGAATTGTAAAGCTTGTGCAGACTGTTTGCACTTTTCTAAGCGATTGAACTTTTGCCTGCAGAAGTTAAGATGGGCGCCCACAGACTTGTCCCACAGACAATGAACGAGCGACCCAAATTCAACAGAGCAGGATATAATAGAGATTGGGAGGTGGGCTCTTTTGAGCCAGTGAGCAACCACCCAGAACACCCTAGCAACCGCATAGCAATGCCCTGGCAACCACACAGAACGAACGACTTTTGAACAGGCAACCACCACTGGCGTTCTCTTCAGAAAGTGAAAAAAGTGCAGTTAGTAATTCACTGCAACATTAACCCTATAAAGCCTCCTGTCGTCTAATTAATAGTTTTTTAGCAAATAAATTTCCTTTTAGTATAGTTGTACAAACGTCCACCTTCAGCTCGCGGTTCATGTGTTGTTTTGCTATGAAATCGTTACTGATTATAATTAGGAATGCACGATATATATGCCACCATATCGGTATCGGCTGATATATGTTCATCTTTAATGTTATCGTTATTGGCCTGATGAGAAAATTTGGCTGATATATTAAAGCCGATGAATAATGTATTATTTCCTTCCGCTGAGACACTTCAGATGCGCACTGTACGACATGATGATGGTTTGAATTGATTGAAATATGATTGGAATCACTTCAAAAAAGTGCAACATCTGCAGCGCAAGTCTGTCATATAGACTACATAAAATCATAATGAGAACATCATAATTTGCGTTTGGGACATGGATTTTAATGCTGAGACTTTTGTTTTTGTAATCAGGCTCTCAAAAATTAGATAAAAATTTGGATTTAGATTTATCAGCCAATATATCGGTTATCAGCTTTCAAATATAAAGAATTATCGGTTATCGGTATCAGACAAAATTTCATATCGGTGCATCACTAATTTTAATAACGTAAACATAAGAATAACTTTTTTATTGACAGCAATATTTCAAGATGAACACCTTTTAGACTGAAGCAACTTATCATGTTCAAATGTGAGGATCAAATATGATCATCAGGCTTTTGAGGAAGGTTTATTTGTCCATCTCTCAATCATCATTGTATTGCATTGCAGTATATGATTTAAAACTATAGAGCTTTGAAAATAAAATTAAGCATATAAATATTATTAGCTAATATAGAGTGACAACTTACATATTTATATGGATTTTATATAAATTAATCTGCTCTTCTATTCAGACAGGGGAGCCCCGAATTTAGTAATCCAGGTTAGTATTTTAGCCTTTAGTTAAATATGATTGTTATTTTTATTTCTTATGTTATGTTGTGATTATTTTATCATTATTTTAATACCTTTTCTATATAAAGCACTTTGAATTACCAGTGTATGAAATGTGCTATATAAATAAACTTGCCTTGCTATACTGTTATAAAAATCTCATTGATTTACAGCATGAGAGATAAGAATTTCATCTTAATTTTGGCCATATAAATATCATATTTTAAAATAAATATCATAAAATATTGCATATTTTTGCTCTGTTTGAGCCTCTGAATAAGTATGAGATCCATATTCTTATTACATCATATTATATGAGTCATAACATATGAGCCTGTTCTATCAAATATGATACTCAACTCAACAAAAAACACATATGCAAACCTTTTCTTTTTTTTTTTAGAATTCCTCTAAAAATTCCATAGATGAAAAAAATTCAGATAATTTTTTCATATGTCAGGGTTAAAAACATTTAATACACTAATAAAATCTTCAAGGTACTATAATATGCTCAGTCATATTGGAGGTAAAAATACATCATGGTTTCTCAAACACAGATGAAGGGTACAGAAACCTCTTTGAATCTGAAAAAACAAGGACCTGATCATCTGAGACAGTGCCTTAGAAACACGCACACAAAAACATTACTTGAAACTCTTCTAAACAAGGTTTGACTGTGTCATACGAGGATGGCAAACAACACGTCAGTGGTCGATGGTGGGTCATGTGATGGTGATTGGCATTTGCTCTGCCAGTGTTTCAGCTGTCTAGAGCCCGTCACAGTATCTGTGACCCGGAGCCTCATCACAGGTGTGACATTACACATTCCAGACCGGACGGTTATTTATGGATGTTACTTCAAAAGTTTTCACTTGCCATGCGGAAAGAAACACTTTCCTCAGACTCTCATGCACAAATAACAAACAAACTGATATGAAAAGTGATTTAAAGGGGTCATGTCATGTTTCTTGAGGTTCACTTATAATGTTAATAAAGCATATCGCACAAAAAAAAACATATATATGAGAAAAAAACGTCATTTAACAGACAAAGCATTATGAAATCATTTGTCAGCCATTAAGCGACTGACCGCCAGTGGGCGGGGCCTATGGAGTGATGATGTAAAACTATTGGTCGATGTCTTGCTCTGGAGGCGGGCGTATGCAAATGTAATTGCCCGTGTGACATCACAGATCCCGCAATATCAAAACAAGTCGTTTTTGGAGCTTGATTAAATAAATGCTTTGTTTATAATGAGGACAATATTTTAAGCTATGAAAATTATAGGATGATTTATTGGTACAAAGAACTCCTATATGTCAAAAAATCAAGCAAATTTGATTTGTCATGACCCGTTTAAAACACTGCTCTTTGTGTTGGATTTACTATGAAGAGCACTACACTGACATCCTGACACTTAAAGGTGAAGTATGTAATTTTTGTGCCACTCGCTTTCTTTCTGAAACATCCATCCAACGTCATTGGTTGAGTCAGAACTTGAAATATATTGGCAAGTTATATATATTTATATATTGGTTTTGAGAACAGCACAGTGCCACACAGTGTCTACACTTTTCTGGGAAGTCAATCTTAGGTTACGTTCAGACTGCAGGCCCAAATCCCCAAATCCTGTTTTGCTCATATGCGACTTGGTTGCGAACAGCATGGAATCTGATCTTTTTTATTTTGATAAAAATCTTTTTCATTTTTATCTCTTCAATTGCTCATTGTGAGATAAAAAGTCCTGAGAAGGGAACGGAGACGTTACGTCAGTGACCGACGAATGGGGGTTTTGCTTAGAAGCCTATCATCTTCGAGTTCTTAGAAAATGACCCAATGGCGATGAAATGCCATGGGTCTGCGGAATTTGCATAACGTAGCTCCGCCCCACTCTGTGGGTATATAAGGAAGTACGCTGGCAATGTCGCATTATGTTACCTGCTGAGGAGCCAAGACTGAACTCCCGGCCGTTCCAGCGGTACAGCGGACGTGGCAGGGGGACGTAACGTCTCCGTTCCCTCCTCAGGGAACGAGGGTTACATACGTAACCGAGACGTTCCGTTTCGTTCAGTCACTCCGAGTTACGTCAGTGACTGACGAATGGGGGTCCAATCTAATCACGCCACTCAGCTGTCTTCCAGTGCCCTGCGCAAGTGTGAGCTCCCTGTCGTGAGACTAGCATGGACGAAGGACTCCACTTAACACAGGAATAACAAGGTACACTGGGAAGCATATCCCATGTGGAAAAATGCAACACTATGCCTGCCCGAAGGGAGGACTTAAGAATACACATATGACCCATGTATGGGCTGCATATGGAGCACTCTGGGGTATCCAGCCGAAGGTGGAATATTTCAACCCCAGGGGTGGCAAGGGGCCTGCCAAGGGAAAGACACCTGCTCAGAGAGGCTTACAGTGGAAATACACATGTGGGGGTTGCCCAGTGGGGGAACCATGCACATGGAGGCACCTAGCCTGACACGAGGGCTGACCAACCGGACATGCACTCTGGTGTCGGCATCAGCAGTGCTGGAGGAACTCAGGGCTTCAGGGAAACTCACCTGAGGAATATCGCACGTATCCAGTCAGTGGAGTGGAATTGGCGAGCAAGCGAAGACACCGAGCCGGTCCTAGTTACTGGCTACTGGAAGCGAGTACACGGGAGGACACTGGCTCCACTCAGAGACTATAAAATCTGGCGAATGTGTTGGGTGTTGCCCAGCCTGCAGCTCTGCAAATGTCTGTTAGCGAGGCGCCATGCACTAGAGCCCAGGAGGAGGCCACACTCCTGGTGGAGTGTGCCCTCACCCCTAGGGGGCATGGACGACCCTGCGTCTGGTAAGCCAAGACAATGGCGTCCACTATCCAGTGCGACAACCTTTGCTTGGAGAGAGCCTTTCCCTTCAGCTTCCCACCATAACAGACAAAGAGCTGGTCAGAGGTCCTGAAACACTGCGTTCTGTCTACGTAAGCACGGAGGGCGTGTACTGGACAGAGCAGTGCCAAGGCTAGGTCTGCCTCCTCCAAAGGCAGCGCTTGCAGGTTCACCACCTGATCTCTAAAAGGGTGGTGGGAACCTTGGGCACATATCCAGGCCAGGGTCTCAGGATCACGTGAGAATTAGCCGGCCCGAATTCCAGGTACGCTTCGTCAACCGAAAATGCCTGCAGGTCCACTACCCTCTTGATGGAGGCCAGAGCGATCAAAAGCGCTGTCTTCATAGACAGAAACTTAAGGCTCAACTGATCGCAAAGGCTCAAAGGGAGCTCTCTGCAGGGCAGATAAGACCACTGCGAGGTCCCAAGAGGGTATGAGGGGAGAGCGAGGAGGATTTAGTCTCCTAGCCCCCCTCAGTAACCTGATGACCAGGTCGTGCTGACCTACTGTTTTTGACTCCACAAGGTCGTGGTGCGCAGAGATAGCGGCCACGTAAACCTTCAGGGTGGAAGGAGACAGCCTTCGTTCTAACCCTTCTTGGAGGAAGGAGAGCACCGACCCGATCGGGCAATTCCAGGGGTCTTCTCGGCGAGAAGAACACCACGTGACGAAGAGGTTCCACTTCAACGCACAGGCTCGTGGACAAGGCCCTAGCGGAAGTGATGGTAGCCACCACCGGAGGTGGTAGGGTACTCAAACCTGCCGCGTCCCGTCCAGAACCAACACGTGTAGGTTCCAGAGATCGGGACGTGGGTGCCAAAGGGTGCCCAATCTCTGAGAAAGGAGGTCCTTCCTCGGAGGAATCGACCAGGGAGGGGCTGTTGCAAGGAGTAAGAGTTCGGAGAACCAAGTCCGGCCGGGCCAATACGGGGCGACCAAAAGGACCTGCTCCTTGTCCTCCCTGATCTTGCACAGTGTCTGTGCAAGAAGGCTTACGGGGGGAAATGCATATTTGCAGAGGCCCCGCGGCCAGCTGTGCGCTAGTGCATCCGTGCCGAGGGTTCCCTCAGTCAGGGAGTAAAACCAGCGGCAATGGGAAGAGTCGTGGGAGGCAAACAGATCTACCTGATGGGATCTACCAGATCCCAAATCAGCTGAACCATCTGGGGATGGAGTCTCCATTCTCCAGGAAGTGGCTGAAACCGTGAGAGCTCGTCGGCTGCACGGTTCAGGTCTACCGGGATATGGTAGATTTGACAGAGGCAAGTCAGCAGTGACTGCATGCGCTCAATCGTAAGCTGCGCGTACATGGCGACCGAGTCGATTTCCATACCGAGAAAAGAGATCCTCTGCATGGGGGAGAGTTTGCTCTTTTTCCAGTTGACCCGAAGGCCCAGACGGGCGAGGTGCTGGAGCAGCAGGTCCCTGTGTTCGCACACCTGATCTCGAGAGTGACTCAGAATCAGCCAGTCATCAAGATAGTTCAGGATGCGAACCCCGTGTTGCCTGAGTGGCACAAGGGCTGCCTCGACAACTTTCGTGAAGACGCGAGGGGATAGGGCTAACCCAAATGGGAGAACCGTGTACTGGTATGCCTGCCCCTCGAAAGCAAACTGTAGAAACGGTCTGTGTCGACGAAGAATGGAGACATGAAAGTACACCAATGCAAAGGACGAACGCATTCGAAAAAGCATTTGGCTGTCAACATCCTGAACGGAAGCCTGTGAAGTGATCGGTTCAGGACGCGCAGGTCCAGGATTGGCCGTAACCCACCGGTTTTCTTGGGTACAATGAAGTAGGGGCTGTAGAAGCCGGACTTCATTTCGGCTGGAGGGACAGTCTCGATCGCACCCTTCGCCAGCAAGGTAGCGACCTCCGCACGCATGACAGGGGCATTGCTGGGTGGAGGCAGCAGCTGGCCGCCGGGGCAGTATGTGCTTAATGGCATCAGTCTGCTTCTGGGCGGCCGAGAACTGTTGGGCGAAGTCCTCGACCGCGCCGCCGAAGAGGCCCGCCTGGGATATAGGAGAGTTGAGGAACCGGGTTCGCTCAGCCTCTCTCATATCGGCCAGGTTGAGCCACAGGTGTCTTTCCTGGACCACGGCTGTGGACATCACCTGACCCAGGGAGCGTGCGGTCACCTTCGTCGCCCGGAGGGCGAGGTCGGTGGCAGCACTCAGCTCATCCAAGAGCCCAGGGTCAGCTCTACCCTCGTGCATGTCCCTGAGCATCCGGGCCTGGTAGACCTGCAGGATGGCCATGGCATGCAAAGAGGCGGCGGCCTGCCCCGCAACTCTGTAGGACTTCACCACCAAAGTAGACGAGAACCTACAGGCTTTGGAGGGGTGCTTAGGATCGCCACGCCACGTTGAAGCACTCTGCGGACACAGTTGCATCGCAACAGAGCGTTCAACATGGGGGACCCCAGTGTACCCTTTGGTCGCGGCCCCATCGAGGGCAGAGAAGGCGGAGGAGGACCGGAGACTGGTCACGGGAAGACAACGGGGACTTCCAGGACTGCGTGACCTCCTCATGTACCTCGGGGAAGAAGGGTATTGGGGGCGGGGCCTGACGGAGCCAAAAACCAATCGTCCAACCGCAAGCGCTCAGGACAGGGCGGAGGGTTCCACTGCAGCTCGAGGCTCGCGGCTGCCTGAGATAACATGGCTGTCAACTCTGGGTCTGACTCGGGCAATGCTGGCACACCCCAAGGGGGCAGCACAGCCGAATCTTCATCCCGAACGAAACACACGGAGCGCCAACAGACGGTACCGCTGTTTCAGTCTGGGCACCCGCGGGGTGTGGCCCGAGGAACAAGCATCGGGGCTTTATTCCACACCGTCACCCTCAGGTCACCCTGGCCACCAGCCAAAGTACCACCTCTCTCGGAGGCGGTAGATTGGGGTGTGGCAGAGGACCCATGGCATTTCATCGCCATTGGCTCGTTTTCTATGAACTCGAAGATGATAGGCTTCTAAGCGAAACCCCCATTCGTCAGTCACTGATGTAACTCGGAGTGACTGAACGAAAGGGAAACAAGCTTCCATATAACTTTGATTATCATTTTAACCATTATTGTGCATTTTTACCCAATATTTGCAAGTGCTGTATATTTAAATGCTTATTGGACTATTGTGCTGTTAGCTTAGCAGCATGCTAACATCAAACTCCACTGGAATCAATAGTAAGCAGAGTTTCCGGTGCACTTCACATGAGAAATGCTATTTGTATGACGGCGCACAAAGTTTCTGACTGTAGAGCGTTTCAAACCAGTCGCTTTTGACAGTTAGGATAATATTGAGATTACATTCAACTGGGATAGGAAATTGACATTCAACAAAATTACACACTCTAATATAACAAGTCACTAGAGGAACTGTAATATTTCAGGGGTTTACTGCACAATCCCAGAACTGGAAAACTGCTCGTCTGATTTGCTTAGGACAGCAAAAGAAGCTGACCTCAAACAAAGGAAAGCAAGTCCAAGCAAGTACCACCAGTCCAATCCTTGTCTTGACCTGGGGTGCATTTCCCAAAAGCATCGTTAGCAAACTATGGTCGCAAGTTCCATTGAACTCCATTTGTAACGACAGAACTTGCACCCATAGTTGGCTCTGGGAAACTCACTCCTGTTCTGTTGACTGTGTCTGAAACCTTAAGAGGCATTAGTCACAGCAAAGTCTCTAAAACTAGACCGGCTTCAGACCGGCTTCCAAGGCACCATAACATCACGTCTAATGATGCAAAAAAAATTTGGGTTGGATTTAGAGATAACCGAGCAAATATTTACTAACTACAATTAGGGTTGGGTATTGTTTGAATCGATTCCGATTCTGCTTATCAATTCCGATTCCTATCGATTCCCAGTTTTGATTCCAATAATGTAAAAAACAATTTGGTCAAACATTTAGATTTCAAACATATTTATTCTGTCTTTTTGCAAAACATTCTGTTGCAGGAATGAACAGAAATCAGCAGCCTTAAGTATTAAATAGATTAGATAGCTTCAATATTTGACCACTATTTACAATGACACTAATAATTCTTAATTTCTGATAGGAATGCAAAATCAATCGGTAGATGATATTTTGAATAGAATGAGACACAAACCTGTACATATTCAATCGCATTTGCTCCCATTTATTTTTGATCACAGTGCTTTGGTAGCCTACACAAAATTGGCTACAAACTTTTAGTCCAAAAGTGCGCACATTTGGAGAAATATGTATTCACAAGTTTACTTCATATTTCTTTAGATAGAATAGAACCATAATTTCTTGATGACTCGCATTCTCTGCAGAACCAACAATCAATATTGCACGATAATAATTCCCACCTTACGGTGACGGTAAACTTCTGCGTTCTGTCTCATAATACATTTATGTGCCCGTTATTATATATAATATCTGCATTAGGTCACAATAGAGTGAGTTTTGAACAGAAACATTGTATTAATCTCATACTGTCACTCTGAAATAGATTAATGGTGCACACTGACTTTCTGAAAAGCTCTGCATAGATTGAGGCGCGTGAAACAGGATCACGAGTCTCGTTTTACTTGGCGATGTTGTACAACATTTTTTTTTTTTGGTATTTTATATATTCTGTTGGTGGTTTGTGGAGTAGCATCCACCGGGGAGGATATTTTTTATCCATAGACCAGAAGGGGGGAAATCCCCCCCCCCCATCCCCCCCTGGTTACAGAGATAAACTGGGCATCATACACTAAACCAATGGTTCCCAAACTGAGGTACGCGTACCCCTGGGGGTACATGAGGGGACAGATGGGGTAGTCAACAAAATGCTGATTTTTGCAAACAAATTAGCAATAGCACAAATAAATACAACTGAACAAAGATACAAATGAAATAAACAGTGATTGACGTTTTTTAGAAATTGAAATCCAATTTAATCAAATGTAAAATAACACGGCATAGCAAACAGCGTGCAAGTGCCTAATTGAGTTCTCTTTCACATCTTCTTGTGCTTGAACGGTTTAAAATCACATTAAATGCGCACACAGGAATCTATAATCGATAATCGATAATAACAAGTATTCGATTCCTGACCTTAAAGGATTAGTTCACTTCAGAATTACAATTTCCTGATAATTTACTCACCCCCATGTCATCCAAGATGTTCATGTCTTTCTTTCTTCAGTCGAAAAGAAATCACATTTTTTGAGGAAAACATTCCAGGATTTTTCTCCATATAGTGGACTTCAATGGCAACCAACGGGTTGAAGGTCCAAATTGCAGTTTCAATGCAGCTTCAAAGAGCTCAACACGATCCCAGATGAGGAATAAGGGTCTTATCTAGCGAAACGAACGGTTATTTTCTAAAAAAAAAAAAAAAAATGTATATACTTTATAACCACAAATGCTCGTCTTGCACTAGCGTCCACAACTTCACGCATCGCGTAATCAGGTCGGAAAGGTCACACGTGACGTAGGCGGAAGTAACGAACTAGTGTTAACAAAAGCGAACGTGCAAAGACTAAATCAAACGTCCTTTACAAAAAAAAGTGTAACAACGATGTCGGACGATTTTGAAGTTGGAGGAGAAAATGAGAGTTGAGTTTTTCGCCCTACCCTCTTTTTTGAGTACACAGACAAACGTCACGTCATGCGTGACCTTTCCAACATGATTACGTAATGCGTGAAGTTGGGGACGCTAGTGCCAAGAGCATTTGTGGATAAAAATTATATACATTTTAATTTTTTTTAGAAATTGACCAATGGTTTAGCTAGACAAGACCTTTATTCCTCGTCTGGGATCGTGTCGAGCTCTTTGAAGCTGCATTGAAATGGCAATTTGGACCTTCAACCCGTTGGTCCCCATTGAAGTCCACTATATGGAGAAAAATAATGGAATGTTTTCCTCAAAAACCTTAATTTCTTTTCGACTCAATAAGGAAAAACATGAACATCTTGGATGACATGGGGGTGAGTAAACTAACAAGAAATTTTAATTCTGAAGTGAACTAATCCTTTAAGTATCAGATTCCAGCAGTGGAATTGATTCCAAAAATGAAATAAGAAATTTTTTTTTAAAGCAGACATTTTATTCTTTCAACAACAAAGACTATGGGATATCAAACATAGCAGCCAGGAATACATCTATGCTGCCTTCAAAAATCAGCCAGATGAAGGCACCTTCGTAGACGGAACATTAAGCAACACTGGATTCAGACAAGCCTTGATGTCTTTTTTTCAGGTTTCGGACACTGTTGTGTCTCAGAGAGGCATTTAACACATCATTTCTGCAGGTGTGCTGTAACACGACACCCTTGACCACCACAAAACTGCCCTACAGCAAGTCTAGAAACCTGAGAAAGCTGTGCATGAAAGTAGCAATATATTTGATGGCACACAAATTAAAACCATCTGACCTGGTTAAATGCAATGCGTTTGAGCGTATGAACTAAATATATCGTGGCCCTGTATTTTACTACAGTGTGACGGGATACTACAGCTAATAAGTAGAAAAACTACTGGCTCTTTTGTGCACGAGTTCTCCGGGAATTCCAGATTTTCTGCAATGCTCTAAACATCATAATAATATGGTTTACCTAGACAAAATAACATGCAATCACCAGAAAGGGCTAATATTTCAAATTCCCTTGGTTGCTTTTCTTCTCTGCTATTTACCCACTCAATCACATAAATCACAAAAGCCTTACAGAAGCCGTCCACAGTGTCAAACGGATGTAAATCGTGTTGGTTCTGTGTACACTGTAGTATCTTTAGAATTTCATGAAAGAGCTTCTTATCTTAATAGAAAGGAGACTCGGTCAGGCTCAAAAGAAAACTGCGAGACGCACCCACTCCTGAGTACGTCTTGAGCTTTCTTAGGCACACAATGTTTAAAAAGACAAAGGCTTATGCAACTTATGATCATCACCTGGTTAGTACATTTGCAGGCCTGAGCGATTGTAATTGTGCATGAGCCCGAAGCAGGATCCAAGTCTCAAATTTACAGGCCTATTTAAATGTGTGCATCTGGGTCCGGATCAAAAGTACAAGATTAGGACGTTTTGAAAGGAACCGATGTAATCTCATCTTTGATGAAACACCTCTGGTTTACAAGAACACCAAGAAGAACCTTTAATACCCAATTAGCCAGGTATTGTAACACACATTTTCAGTGCTACTTATCTCGAAACCAAAAACAAACTAAATTCCACAAAGTAACTGGACACTAAACTTCAAATCAACCATTACATGTTTAAGTGCCTGATAAGTGATTTATTTCTGCATTTTATATAACAAATGTATACAATAAATAAATAATTACTGCAACAATGAAAACATAACATGCATTATGAGAATAATTAGAGATGCACCGATGTATCCGCCAATAATCGGTTTCGGCCGATAAAAGCGATTATTTTCACGATTGTTTAAAAACAGCCAATGATCAGGGCCGATTATATCCTGTCAATCAAAAGGGGATGGAAAAACGTGTCATACTGAAACTCACACTGTGTGTGAAGAAAATCTCTCTTGTGTTGAATTTAGGGCTGTTAAAGTTAATGTAATAATAACACACAGAAAATAGTGACGTTAAAGCAGCTCTATTTGACCCTCTGAATCACCTGTAGTTCAGGGTTGCCAGGTCCACGGTTTTCCCTACACCAAACATTATTTGTAGCGCTTCCCATCCAACAATCGCAAAGAGCTTTGTGCTTGTTACTTCTGATGACAAAAAAAGCTTTCAAATTATGTCCATTTTATCACAAAATTCAAATAAATGGTGTTTTGATGCTCTTAAAGGGGACCTATTATGCAAAATACACTTTTACATGGTGTTTAAAGATATATGTGTGTCAGCAGTGTGTACACAACCACCCTACAATGGTAAAAATCCACCCACTCCTCTTTAATCCCCATAAATCATAAGCAGTGTTTCAGAATAAGCCGTTTGCAGATTGTGTGCAGTGACGTCACATAAACTTAGGCCCCGCCCACAACTGCTGACAGACTCCACCCTATTAGCATAGACCCCGCCCACAACTGCTGACAGACTCCACCCTATTAGCATAGACCCCGCCCACGACTGCTGACAGACTCCGCCCTATTAGCATAGACCCCGCCCACGACTGCTGACAGACTCCGCCCTATTAGCATAGACCCGGCCCATGACTGCTGACGAACGCCGCCCTATTATCATAGACCCCGCCTACGACTGCTGACAAACTCCGCCCTATTAGCATAGACCCTGCCCATGACTGCTGACGGACTCCGCCCTATTAGCATAAAATATTAACCTTTACAGACATAGTATTTCTGCAGCCCATGACTGCTGACGGACTCCGCCCTATTAGCATAGCCCCCGCCCATGACTGCTGACGGACTCCGCCCTATTAGCATAGCCCCCGCCCATGACTGCTGACGGACTCTGCCCTATTAGCATAGCCCCCACCCATGACTGCTGACGGATTCCGTCCTATTAGCATAGACCCCGCCCATGACTGCTGACGGACTCTGCCCTATTAACGTAGCCCCCGCCCATGGCTGCTGATGGACTCCGCCCTATTAGCATAGCCCCCGCCCATGACTGCTGACGGACTCCGCCCTATTAGCATAGACCCCGCTCATGACTGCTGACGGACTCCGCCCTATTAGCGTAGCCCCCGCCCATGACTGCTGACGGACTCCGCCCTATTAGCATAGCCCCCGCCCATGGCTGCTGACGGACTCCGCCCTATTAGCATAGCCCCCGTCCATGACTGCTGACGGACTCTGCCCTATTAGCATAGCCCCCGCCCATGACCGCTGACGGATTCCGCCCTATTAGCATAGACCCCGCCCATGACTGCTGACGGACTCCACCCTATTAGCGTAGCCCCCGCCCATGGCTGCTGATGGACTCCGCCCTATTAGCATAGCCCCCGCCCATGACTTCTGACGGACTCCGCCCTATTAACATAGACCCCGCTCATGACTGCTGACGGACTCCCCCCTATTAGCATAGCCCCCGCCCATGACTGCTGACGGACTCCGCCCTATTTGCATAGCCCCCGCCCATGGCTGCTGACGGACTCCGCCCTATTAGCATATACCCCGCCCACGACTGCTGACGGACTCCACCCTATTAGCATAGCTCCGCCCCTCAGTGAGCTGTACACAGTCCACCATGTTTATCTCCTTGACAGAGCATTTAACAGCAGCATTCAAGTAAGAAATGTATTCTTATTAAAGCTACTATTCAGTCGAGAGCAGTGGGTGATTTTCTGTTTTTCTCTTGTTGTTTGATTCATATTAACAGCATATATAGAAGTAGGTATTGTTTATTACGCTGCTGTCACTTTAATACACAGATCTAATACACACATGCGATTTCTTTACGTTCACAGACATAACCGACTGTGTTTATGTGAACTGTGTGTGTTTTTGACAAAACCTCATGTGTATTTGACAGTTTAAGTGCAATAAGAGTGCAATAATAAATGGGACGTCATTAAAGTTCATGTGCATGTAAAGGCAGGCGTCCCAAAACTTTTGGTAATATAGTGTATGTTGATATATTTAAAATATGTTGTTGCCCTCTCCCCACTTATATACTGTACACTGACTGTAGTTAAAAACTACTTCAAATTATGAGCAACTTGATGCTTGACAATCAATGCAACTCCCCAACACTGACCCCTTCCTACACACTTAGTCCTGCACAACATACATTCAGCATGCATTTCACAATAGGTCTAAAGAGAGACATTTAGCGCCAGACAGTGCATGTGAACATCTTTTGTTCTGAGAACAGCTCCAGCAGTGTTACTGTATAACTCTACTGAGCTGGACGTCACTTCCAGGAATGTTTCCACCAAACATCAATTTTAGTGGTTCCCACTCTCTAGAGAACTCCAAACTGCATGAATAGACCACTGACAAGAGGAGTGAAGAGGAAAATAAACATTGATGGCTTTAACATTGAAAAAATGAAGCTGTAATGAACTCACTTCAGTTTTTTTAAATATGGAATTTTCTGGTGATGATTCTAGAGGAAGGATATTCAGAGCATCACAGTTTCCAGTGTGTTTGAAGCCTTGATCACATGGTTTACAAGTCATTGTTACTGGAAGAGCTAAAACTGGATTCAACGTGTGTCACTGATGCCTTAAAGAATAAAGTACCATATTTAATTCAAATGAAATGCTTTTTTTCATGCATATCTCAAGTTTATAATTTCTTGTGTGGTTTGTGATGTGATGATTTTGTCATTAAAATCACAGCTGACATCACCACGAAAGCATTACAGTAAACAAGTGAGGCTATTATGTATTGAGACTTCATATTCCTTCCTAAAAGCAAAAATATTTGTTCATAAAAGATTCCTTTCAGGAAACACATACTTCAATGACAACCTATAACATAAACTAAAGCACATGATACACCAGCGCAGTGCCATATATTGAATATTCACACAATAAATAATTAGTGTAATGACTCACAGTGAGAGAATAAACTTGTTCATTTTTGTGAATCAGTTCAAACTGCAATCAATTCAAAAATCATATTCAGCGATTTATCTCCATCATAAGTCAAAGATTTTCCACAGAGCATATTGAAATGATTGTGATTTTATTTTGTGTAACTCACCAATCCCAATTGCAAATAAATGCTACACTGAATAGCGTCAAAAAGGTGAAATATTCATTTTTTATACCTCAATATTTTCTGCCTCTGCTTAGCACCCAGGCTCGTTAAAGATAACCAATAAACTAGTTCTGATAACCTCTGGCCTCTAGTCAAACACTCCTGACAGCCAAAACAAAGGGG
>CM077179.1:3440292-3492792 GCA_039654105.1 Coreius guichenoti
CATTTCACAAATAATTACAATGAAACGGCAAGTAACACTGAGTTAAACTTGAACTTGTTTCACAATAGCATGTTTCATTTACAACTTCGGAAAAAAGTCATTTGTATCATACTTTTTAGGCTACATAGTGGATATAGTTTTTTTGCTTAAAATATAATTTTATATTCTAAAAAAAAAAAAAAAAAACTACCGTTTTATTCTAAAATAGTGTCAATAAAAAAGGTTCCCAATGTGAAAACAGCACTCCTAATATTGCAAAATGTGTGTGTGTGTGTGTGTGGTCAAAATGTCCCCACAAAGGTGGCAATATCCAAAATCCTTGTCCTTGTGGGGATTTTTTGTTCCCCAATGAGGAAAACAGCTTATAAATCATACTAAGTGATGTTTTATGAAAATGTGTAACACTCCAATTTACACATTTTGTGTCAATATTAACTAAAAATGTGTAGAAAAAATAACTTCTATTACACATATCAATGTGTAGTTTAAAATTAACACAACTTGTGAATTTACTCACAGCATTTAACACGATATGTGTAGACAGATTGCTAACACACTTCATGTGTTATTTTTATATGCGACCGTTATTTAAATGAGCTAACTGAACCAATAGGGACTGGGCGGGGGGCTTTGACTGAACAGAATCCTGTCAGCCCACAGTCTGTTAAGGACAGCGACCATTACGTTTTTACTTCTATATTGTTGAAAATAAGATATTTATATAATATCACTTCATTGTGTTAATCGACTGATTACCCGTCGCGTCAAAACTGCTTGTGATCGTGAAAACCACCTTTTTACCAGGGAGGATATGATTCGCGCCGAATCACGGCGGTGACTGCTAGCAAGATTCTGAAGGTAAGCTTTACCTGTAATCATATTTTTACTCATATTAATTACAAAAACATTATTTTCTGCTGCTGTTATTTTAATACTGGTTTAAAAGCGCGGTCACGACGGGCAATAAACGTCCATTGTCAGTAGTTTATGTTAGTAGCTGAAGCACAGCTAAACCAAACAAATTTATGTTGGTCAACGCAGCGATAACTTTAGATATTAATGGATTTCGCACGCAAAATGTTGCCAAGCAATGGTAACGTCAAATGTGACCGCACCTTTAGATTGTGTTTTGTAAGTTAAGTTACCCGATTTACATACAATACATGAAATGTTACCTGTAATGGCGTATTAAAATGTTGTAATGTTACTCCTTATTGGTTATGTCTAAAATAGTTGTAGTGGATTTGAAAGTTTGCTGAATGATTAGCAATAGTTAATAAGTGCTTTGGAGCTTACTTAAGTTACTGGTGCGGTGCAGGCTAGGTAGCATGAAAAAATATGCTAACTTATAAAATAAGTGACTTTTGCATTCCAGTGGGGAGAACAAGTATTTGATACACTGCCGATTTTGCAGGTTTGCCCACTTACAAAGCATGTAGAAGTCTGTAATTTTTATCATAGGTACACTTCAACTGTGAGTGACGGAATCTAAAACAAAAATCCAGAAAATCACATTGTATGATTTTTAAGTAATTAATTTGCATTTTATTGTATGACATAAGTATTTGATACATCAGAAAAGCAGAACTTAATATTTGGTACAGAAACCTTTGTTTGCAATTACAGAGATCATACGTTTCCTGTAGTTCTTGACCAGGTTTGCACACACTGCAGCAAGGATTTTGGCCCACTCCTCCATACAGACCTTCTCCAGATCCTTCAGGTTTCGGGGCTGTCGCTGGGCAATACGGACTTTCAGCTCCCTCCAAAGATTTTCTATTGGGTTCAGGTCTGGAGACTGGCTAGGCCACTCCAGGACCTTGAGATGCTTCTTACGGAGCCACTCCTTAGTTGCCCTGGCTGTGTGTTTCGGGTCGTTGTCATGCTGGAAGACCCAGCCACGACCCATCTTCAATGCTCTTACTGAGGGAAGGAGGTTGTTGGCCAAGATCTCACGATACATGGCCCCATCCATCCTCCCCTCAATACGGTGCAGTCGTCCTGTCCCCTTTGCAGAAAAGCATCCCCAAAGAATGATGTTTCCACCTCCATGCTTCACGGTTGGGATGGTGTTCTTGGGGTTGTACTCATCCTTCTTCTTCCTCCAAACACGGCGAGTGGAGTTTAGACCAAAAAGCTCTATTTTTGTCTCATCAGATCACATGACCTTCTCCCATTCCTCCTCTGGATCATCCAGATGGTCATTGGCAAACTTCAGACGGGCCTGGACATGCGCTGGCTTGAGCAGGGGGACCTTGCGTGCGCTGCAGGATTTTAATCCATGACGGCGTAGTGTGTTACTAATGGTTTTCTTTGAGACTGTGGTCCCAGCTCTCTTAAGGTCATTGACCAGGTCCTGCCGTGTAGTTCTGGGCTGATCCCTCACCTTCCTCATGATCATTGATGCCCCACGAGGTGAGATCTTGCATGGTGGCCCAGACCGAGGGAGATTGACCGTCATCTTGAACTTCTTCCATTTTCTAATAATTGCGCCAACAGTTGTTGCCTTCTCACCAAGCTGCTTGCCTACTGTCCTGTAGCCCATCCCAGCCTTGTGCATGTCTACAATTTTATCCCTGATGTCCTTACACAGCTCTCTGGTCTTGGCCATTGTGGAGAGGTTGGAGTCTGTTTGATTGAGTGTGTGGACAGGTGTCTTTTATACAGGTAACGAGTTCAAACAGGTGCAGTTAATACAGGTAATGAGTGGAGAACAGGAGGGCTTCTTAAAGAAAAACTAACAGGTCTGTGAGAGCCGGAATTCTTACTGGTTGGTAGGTGATCAAATACTTATGTCATGCAATAAAATGCAAATTAATTATTTAAAAATCATACAATGTGATTTTCTGGATTTTTGTTTTAGATTCCGTCTCTCACAGTTGAAGAGTACCTATGATAAAAAATTACAGACCTTTACATGCTTTGTAAGTAGGAAAACCTGCAAAATCGGCAGTGTATCAAATACTTACACTTACATTATATTTATTACACAGCAAATATGAACCAATCAGAAGATGGAGCATTTTGTATGTTCAGTCTCACCAGATTGAATTAATTCAGGTAAGCATTGAAGTAAAAGTCACTAAATCATTAATTCAGACCAAATCAAGCATTCCAAACAACTTAGTTTTTATTTTTGTATTATTTTGATCTTTTATTAGGTCGAACAGTCCCTCCTGACCAGGAAGATGCCTAATATGATTCCAGCATATCAACGCACAGGTGGGTTAACTTATATTTTTTTAATATAGTGTTGGAACCGCGATCTGAGAAGAACTGAGCACATTTATGTTTGTGGACACGCATGCATCCTGGGGACACTCTGATGTTGTCAGTCAAGTTCTGAACAGGAACCAATCTTTGGAGAAGTTCATTTATCCCCAAAGGTGGACAAAAACATTGTGTTGGCTTTTTAAAGACTTTTTATTTTTATGATCACTTTTACTCCTATGCTGTGGAAAAGATGTACAGAGTACAGACATTGATAATAATCAGAAATTATATTAGATTAGAATGATTTCTGAAGGACCATGTGTGACTGAAGACTGGAGTAATGATGCTAAAGATTCAGCTTTGATCACTGGAATAAATTACACTTTACTATTCATATAGAAAACGGTTATTTTAAATTGTAATAATATTTCACAATATTGCTTTATTATTCCAAATTCTTTGGTGAGCACTTTGGTGAGAGACTTCTTTCAAAAACATTAAAATGCTTAATGTGTCATGTTATCTAATGAGATTGTGTAAAGAACTGTTTTGTCCTGTGTTGGTCATTTCCTTTTTGACTGCTTAAAAATGTAGTGTTATATTCTGCATTGAATTTAACTGTTGATATTTCATTATAATAATTTTTTGACAATAAAATGAACAACCAATGACTTAACATTCATTTTTTTCAAATGCTAAAGTTTTGTTTAGGATTTTAGATACCTTTTTTTAGTGTAGCAAAGGATAGCACATAATATGATAGTTACACAACTTTTACATATGTTTACACATCTTTGTGTTCAACTTTCTGACACATTTACTGTGTTAAGCTCATTAACACAGTGAAGAGTTAACATTAACACAAAACAAGTGGTCCTGGAGCTCACCCACGGATGTGTAAAAATTTAACACGGGTTGTGTCATTTTTAACACATCCTTTCTAAGAGTGTAGTCAAGACATTATTGTAATTAAAATTAATTTAATTAATATTTAGATTTAACTACTCTAAATATTCACTGAAGTAAAAGGTCTCCCTGGTCCCTTCAATCTTCAGCTTTAAGTATGGCAACCATGTCGAAGCATGAATGTGAGTTAACAGGTGCGAGGCAAGCTGTCCGTGAGCTTCTGAGGTCTGTGAGCCAGACGGCATGTGCTCCAGTGTGGTTTGGAAAAAGAAACAGAATGTATAGGGTCAAATATTTAAAACAATACGATACTGACATGTTCCCGAGTTTAAAAGAAATACTTGGTTTTTCACTGAAGAAGCATCGAAAAACTTAAGTAATATGCATGGCAACTAATTTCTATAAACTGTTTCAGCATGTGTCATATACACATACACAATGTTCTGGATTCAATAAAAAACACAGCATATAATCCATATACACACATATTGTTTGTGTCTATCACCAGGTTAAATTAATATAGCAACATTAAAGATTGTGGTCCATTAAGTCCTTGTTGCCTCCAAACTCACAGATTTACACATAAAAATAGCATAGTTCAAACTACTTTCACTACATTTTAAAGAAACTAAATATGTAACACACATACTGTGGATGTACATGGTTTTTCAGCATGCATGTGGTGCCTGGATAACACTATAATATAATATACAGAAATCACCACAAACAAACTGCAGTTAATTTTGAAAATGATTTAAAGTGCCCCTATTATGCTTTTTCAGATATTACCTTTCATGTAATGTTTGTGAATGTAAAAGCTCTGCAAAGTTTCAAAGATCCAAGTGCATGACAAATAAAGTTATTGTTTCCTAAAAGACAGAATAAATTCTGAATATCAGAAATGATTCATCAGTAACTCCAGTCTCACTTCCTGTTACAAACCTGCGTAACAATGTAACAAATTTGCATAATGCCAGCCTATGGTCTTCATTAGTTGCCCGCGAACAACGTCTACTTTGAGCCTCAAACACTAGTTGCAGCTGAGACTGGAAGAGTGCAATCCACTTTGATGCACTTCCAAAGGATGAGGACTCGCGCTGGAATTGATATGGAAAAACTGATACTATCCTTACTGATTGTATTACTGTGTATCAAGTGCTGAAGAAGATCCAGAGCTGAAATTCAGATATGGTAATGGAGACAGATATGGCAACAGACTGGGCCGTCAGACTGGGCCGTCTGACCAATCTGAGCAGAGTAGACCAATCACAACAGACTGGGCCATCTGACCAATCAGAGCAGAGTAGACCAATCACAACAGACTGGGCCAACTGACCAATCAGAGCAGAGTAGACCAGTCACAACAGACTGGGCCATCTGACCAATCAGAGCAGAGTAGACCAATCACAACTGACTGGGCCATCTGACCAATCTGAGCAGAGTAGACCAATCACAACAGACTGGGCCATCTGACTAATCAGAGCAGAGTAGACCAATCACAACAGACTGGGCCATCTGACCAATCAGAGCAGAGTAGACCAATCACAACAGACTGGGCCATCTGACCAATCAGAGCAGAGTAGACCAATCACAACAGACTGGGCCATCTGACCAATCAGAGCAGAGTAGGCCAATCACAACAGACTGGGCCAACTGACCAATCAGAACAGAGTAGACCAATCACAACCGACTGGGCCATCTGACCAATCTGAGCAGAGTAGACCAATCACAACAGACTGGGCCATCTGACCAATCAGAGCAGAGTAGACCAATCACAACAGACTGGGCCAACTGACCAATCAGAGCAGAGTAGACCAGTCACAACAGACTGGGCCATCTGACCAATCAGAGCAGAGTAGACCAATCACAACTGACTGGGCCATCTGACCAATCTGAGCAGAGTAGACCAATCACAACAGACTGGGCCATCTGACTAATCAGAGCAGAGTAGACCAATCACAACAGACTGGGCCATCTGACCAATCAGAGCAGAGTAGACCAATCACAACAGACTGGGCCATCTGACCAATCAGAGCAGAGTAGACCAATCACAACAGACTGGGCCATCTGACCAATCAGAGCAGAGTAGGCCAATCACAACAGACTGGGCCAACTGACCAATCAGAACAGAGTAGACCAATCACAACCGACTGGGCCATCTGACCAATCTGAGCAGAGTAGACCAATCACAACAGACTGGGCCATCTGACCAATCAGAGCAGAGTAGACCAATCACAACAGACTGGGCCATCTGACCAATCAGAGCAGAGTAGAACAATCACAACAGACTGGGCCATCTGACCAATCAGAGCAGAGTAGACCAATCACAACAGACTGGGCCATCTGACCAATCAGAGCAGAGTAGAACAATCACAACAGACTGGGCCATCTGACCAATCAGAGCAGAGTAGAACAATCACAACAGACTGGATCATCTGACCAATCAGAGCAGAGTCGGCTCTCAGAAAAGAGGGGTTTAGAGAGACCGAATCTTCAAACAAACCGTTTTTAAACTCTTTAAGAAATGTGGTGATGTGCAATATATATTAAGAAAATGTATGTTTTTTGACCTTTGATGCATGTAAACCTGTTGTAGGAGACTTCAAAACAAATTAGGAACCTTTAAAATAGCATGATAGGGGCACTGATCAAACGCATGTAATGCAAATGAAGCTGGCATTGTTTCAATTGAAGCAAGAAAATCTGACCTAATGTACAAAAAGAAAGCTAGAAATTGTACATATTTTCAAAATCCTAAAACGTTCTGTGTATTTCTGGGATTAAATGGGGAAAAAATCCCAGATTTGCAATGTGGTTTCTGACTTTGTACTGTATGACGTATGTACATACAAAAATGCATACTGTTATGCAGTATACACTTTTACATACTACACAGTATGCAGCGCAATACTTTATTGAGCATTCTGATGTACAACTATTGATTGAGCCTCCAAAAACAAAGATCAAGTTCTGTTGTAAGGTAATACAGATCAGTATGTAGGCTGCTTTACAGTATAAAAATTTCAGGGAATATTTTTAGTAATGCTCAATGCCTCTCTCCCCACTGCAGTGGCATGCCGTTATTGATCAAACTAGCAGTGCACAACAAAGTTGAGATGTGCACTGTTCAATAGCACTGTTTAAAAGGAAGGGCCTATTTCGAGAAATGACAAGCATGCCTTAATTCACATATGCAAAATCACTCTCATCTACATCCTGTTTTTCCAAGTATAAATATCACTTACAAAGGGCCTTTGATCAACTTCCTGCCTTTCATAAGAGTCTTGCAGGTCTAAAGCTAACAGCACACGTTTCTACTGTTTGAATTAAATTATGTTCCTTTAATTTCCACATATATGCAATTACAGAGTTGTTTAAAACCTGGTATATCCTAAACATTATGTGTCCGTAATAAAAGACCATGCAAGCAAAAGTAGAGACATTGTAGTTCATGAATGATGTCAAAAATAAGACATAACTGAAAACACAAAAATGGAGGGGGTCGTGAGGTCTTTCTTTGAAATAAAAGTTTTTTAAAAAATTACATTTTATTAAATCAATAAGGCTGAATTTAAGATGCACTTTTTTGCAGGTATACCATTTGGGTAACCACTGCAACTGTGGAAATGTATACATTTACTGTATAAATGTATTAAATAAATGTATTTACGACTTTGTGGTGGCATTCATGTGCGTTCAACTATATAAATGCGATCTTTCCAGCATAGTTTGAACGCCCCATTTATTAATCACTGACTTAGAAACACAAATTGACTTAAAGGGTTAGTTCACCCAAAAATGAAAATCCTGTCATCATGTCGTTCCAAACCCATAAGACTTTTGTTCATTTTCAAAACACAAATTAAGACATTTTTATTGAAATCTGAGAGATTTCCATCCCTGCATTAAAAGTCTATTCACCCAAAACTCTGACGCTTCAAAACGTCCCTAAAGAGATCGTGAAATAAATCCATATGAATGGAGCAGTTTAATTCAAGTCTTCTGAAGAGACACAATCGCTTTATAGGATGAACAGATTTAATTTTCACATATAAACATTGATCAGTGAACATAAACAGAAGTTTATTTGTATTGTATTATTTGACGCACAAGAATGAACCTCATCGGTTCTGCATAACACGAGAATGAACCTCACTGGTTCTTGCAGAACCCACAGCCACCAGGGAATACCGTTTCCATGAAAGGGTGTACATGGTCTGCAACAATGCTTAGGTAGGTGGTACGTGTCAAAGTAACATCCACATGGATGGCAGGACCCAAGGTTTCCCAGCAGAACATTGCCCAAAGCATCACGCTTGCCTTCTTCCCATAGTGCATCCTGGTTCCATGTGTTCCCCAGGTAAGTGACGCACACTCACCCGGTCATTCACGTGATGTAAAAGAAAACGTGATTTATCAGACCAGGCCACCTTCTTCCATTGCTCCGTGGTCCAGTTCTGATGCTCACGTGCCCACTGTTGGTGCTTTCGGCGGTGGACAGGGGTCAGCATGGGCACCCTGACTGGTCTGCGGCTATGCAGCCCCATACGCAACAAACTGCGATGCACTGTGTATTCTGACACCTTTCTATCAGAACCAGCATTAACTTCTTGAGCAATTTGAGCTACAGCAGCTCGTCTGTTTGATCGGACCACACGGGCCAGTTTTCGCTCCCCACGTGCATCAATGAGCCTTGGCCGCCCATGACCCTGTCACCGGTTCACCACTGTTCCTTCCTTGGAGCACTTTTGATAGATACTGACCACTGCAGACCGGGAACACCCCACAAGAGCTGCAGTTTTGGAGATGCTCTGACCCAGTCATCTAGCCATCACAATTTGGCCCTTGTCAAATCCTTACACTTGCCCATTTTTCCTGCTTCTAACACATCAACTTCTAACACATCAACTGAGGACAAAATGTTCACTTGCTGTCTAATATATCCCACCCACTAACAGGTGATGAAGAGATAATCAGTGTTATTCACTTCACCTGTCATAATGTTATGCCTGATCTGTGTATTTGCCAGTGTGAGGTCACAAATCCCACAATATCAAAACATGCTGTTTTTGGAGCTTGATTCAAAAAATGCTTTGTTTATAATGAGGGGAATGTTTTAAGCTATGAAACTTGCAGGATGTTTTAATGGCACAAAGACCAAGGCAAATTTGTTTTGCCATGTCATGACCCCTTTAAGAAAATAAGGTTAATTTTGAGCTCATCTTGACTTTACCTTATCCCTGCTCACTTTTGAAGAGGGTACAATCAAACAGTCAAATTATTACATTTTATTAGATTTTTTATTTTTATGAAAAGTAACTACTAGACCTATTAGAAAATATACTTTTTAGCTTGTTACGAATGCTAAAGATGTCGGAGGTTATGTGTAATGTCACTCTCTGTTTTGGTGTGCTATATTTACAGGTCAGGGTACACACACACTTGTAAATCAGCGTATACCTACTGGTTTGCGTGTCGGTGTGAGCTGCACGGAGTGATAAAACTCCGGCTGGACTCTCTTCTTCACCCTGCGCTTCCTCACGGACGCGCTCGAGTCCGGCTCGCTCTCGACGAGCGGCTTCTCTTCAGAAACGCGCGCGCGTGCGCTTCTCCTCGCATGACGTGGACTGTGACGACATACCTGTCAAACAATGACCATAATATCACCACAAAAACTGTGAAATGCTACACATTATTGCATTTTTTTTCCATATCTTAAAATGTTAACATTTTTTATTGGTTTTCAAATATTTACTTCTTGGTAACATGAAATGTTTATATATATAGGCCTATATAAAAAGTATCATAGTCTTTCCTGAATTATTTATCGGTCACACATGCGCAATGCGCATTTCACGCAGTTGCTTAGGATACTATTTCTTCATCAAGATGAAAGTAACTAGATAACTGTCAAACAAAAGGGAACCTTTCATGACAATCTCATTATTTTAAAAATGATTTGCCCTACTTTTCTGCTTTCTATGACCTTGACAGATGGAGCAAGAGAAAGAGATTTACCTCAGAGCGAAAATGATGCGGCCGGAAACCAGCTTCTAGAACAAATGGGAATGATTGAAACAAACCCCACATGCATTCAGTTACATTTTGTCTTAGAGATGCTCTTCAAATAACTTTATCTGGTCTTGAAATAAAGAACACTTTATTAAGTACACAACAACAACAAACGATGAAAAATGAAGGCTCGCGCACTCGACGACCGTGTCGTTTTTAACCCATACGAAGAGAATGAATGGAAATGTCTAATAAATACAGTCGCTGTACATGCAGCATGCATATTATCGCAATGACATATATAGGGTGGACATATAATGCGACGCGTCTGTCTACTCACCGCGACTCCTTGAACGCCTCGTTAGCACCGATTTTATGGGAATTTTCTCATTACGGAGCTTCCGATGCCAGCAACTGAGAAACAAAATCGTGGCGACAGTTCCTATCAAAAGCAATAACAGCAATAATACACACTGAATACTTAAGGGTCTCAATAAGACCAAAAAAGCCGCCGCAATCATTGCGATGTAGGACAGCCACTCCTCTCCTTATGTAAATACTATGAAAGGCTATTTCATGCTGTGATGCCTCACTTGTAGGTCCCCGACATATAATCTATCTCATGGTGTCTGTACTTCAATAATGGACCACAACAAGCCATGACTCAGCAGGAGCCCCTGTTTTTACAGCTCATGCAGGGACAGCATCAGCATCTGAGCTCAGCAAAGCTGAATACAGCGCCTCTGCGACGTCTAGTTCACCAGAATCTGCATGCATTTTGAAATGTCCACGTGATACACTCTTAAAAATAAAGGTTCTTTATTGGCATGAGGTTCCATGAAGAACCTTTAACATCCATTGAACCTTTCCATTCCACAAAAGGTTTGTTATAGTGGAATTTTGAATTTGGGATTTAGTTGATTTTTATAGTGGATATTTAAATCTGCAGATTTTCACACTAAGAAAAAATGGTTCTTTTAAAGGGGTCATGGATTTTTAAAAATTATTTTAATATGTTCCTTAAGGCTCACTTATAATGTTAATAACATTTTTGTACACACACAAACAAATATATATGTGGAAAGTTCTGACTCTCTGTCTGATGTGATCAGTTTTTAAAGCGCGGCTCCTTTAAGGCTTGCCAGTACACGGCCACTGTTGTGATTGGCTAACGTCGCTGCATAGGATACCACTTGCTTTTGCAGTGAGTAAGTGTTTTGAAAACATGATCCATATAAAACGTAATTCAAAGACAATGTATTATGAATTCATTTACTTACGGTTTGTGATGCAGCTGCTGTCAGATCCAATACAGTCACTGCTTCATCTTTCAACAAAAGTTTCTTTGTGAACTCTCCATTACACTGAGCTTCACTGACAAAACAAAATGCTCCAAACAAACATATAATCCTCCGACGCGATCCGGGACGCCATTACAATAAACCATCCACTTGTTTCCTATGCTCGGATCTGAAGTCTGTTTGCAAATGAGATGCAGAGATGCAAATGAGCTGTTTAAACTGGACACGTCAAACTTTCTTTCACTCTTCCATTTGTCCTGTTGTCGGCAGACACAAGCGTGTGGAGTCTGTCAGAAACTGAACACACATCTGTATACTGTATCCAGTGTAGACAGCGTCAGTCATTATAATCTGAACACACATCTGTATACTGTATCCAGTGTAGACAGTGTCAGTCATTATAATATGAACACACATCTGTATACTGTATCCAGTGTAGACAGTGTCAGTCATTATAATATGAACACACATCTGTATAATGTATCAGTGTAGACAGCGTCAGTCATTATAATCTGAACACACATCTGTATACTGTATCCAGTGTAGACAGCGTCAGTCATTATAATCTGAACACACATCTGTATACTGTATCAGTGTAGACAGTCAGTCATTATAATCTGAACACACATCTGTATACTGTATCAGTGTAGACAGCGTCACTCATTATAATCTGAACACACATCTGTATACTGTATCCAGTGTAGACAGTGTCAGTCATTATAATATGAACACACATCTGTATACTGTATCCAGTGTAGACAGTGTCAGTCATTATAATCTGAACACACATCTGTATACTGTATCAGTGTAGACAGCGTCAATCATTATAATCTGAACACACATCTGTATACTGTATCAGTGTAGACAGCGTCAGTCATTATAATCTGAACACACATCTGTATACTGTATCAGTGTAGACAGCGTCAGTCATTATAATCTGAACACATCTGTATACTGTATCCAGTGTAGACAGCGTCAGTCATTATAATCTGAACACATCTGTATACTGTATCCAGTGTAGACAGCGTCAATCATTATAATCTGAACACACATCTGTATACTGTATCCAGTGTAGACAGTGTCAGTCATTATAATCTGAACACACATCTGTATACTGTATCAGTGTAGACAGCGTCAGTCATTATAATCTGAACACACATCTGTATACTGTATCAGTGTAGACAGCGTCAGTCATTATAATCTGAACACACATCTGTATACTGTATCAGTGTAGACAGCGTCAGTCATTATAATCTGAACACACATCTGTATACTGTATCCAGTGTAGACAGCGTCAGTCATTATAATCTGAACACACATCTGTATACTGTATCAGTGTAGACAGTAAATCATTATAATCTGAACACACATCTGTATACTGTATCAGTGTAGACAGTCAGTCATTATAATCTGAACACACATCTGTATACTGTATCAGTGTAGACAGCATCAGTCATTATAATCTGAACACACATCTGTATACTGTATCAGTGTAGACAGTGTCAGTCATTATAATATGAACACACATCTGTATACTGTATCAGTGTAGACAGTGTCAGTCATTATAATATGAACACATCTGTATACTGTATCCAGTGTAGACAGCGTCAGTCATTATAATCTGAACACACATCTGTATACTGTATCCAGTGTAGACAGCGTCAGTCATTATAATCTGAACACACATCTGTATACTGTATCAGTGTAGACAGTAAGTCATTATAATCTGAACACACATCTGTATACTGTATCAGTGTAGACAGTCAGTCATTATAATCTGAACACACATCTGTATACTGTATCAGTGTAGACAGCATCAGTCATTATAATCTGAACACACATCTGTATACTGTATCAGTGTAGACAGTGTCAGTCATTATAATATGAACACATCTGTATACTGTATCCAGTGTAGACAGCGTCAGTCATTATAATCTGAACACACATCTGTATACTGTATCAGTGTAGACAGCGTCAGTCATTATAATCTGAACACATCTGTATAGATGTAGCTGGATTAAATAAATGCTTTGTTTATATTGAGGAGGACGTTTTAAGATCTGAAACTTACAGGATGTTTTAATGGTACAAAGACCTCTTATATGTCAAAATATCAAGCAAATTTGATTTGTCATGTCATGATCCCTTTAAGAACTACACTGATAAATATTTTCTGCTTGATTTACTTAAAAAAAACTGCTTACTTTTTGCATAATTTTATTACATAGATCAAACAAGACTAGTCTTTGTACAAACTACTTTGCATGTAAAGTAAACTTAATTTTAGCATTTCTCTAGTTATTTTTTGTGCGTAGTTGAAGTTTCCTTTGCAATACTTTTTACTCAAACAATATATCACTGATTTAAGCCACACTTTTAAAGTGTATGCCTTACTTAGAAAAAACCAAGTAAATAATACAACAGATATTGTGTAGACACAGTTAACTCAGCATCTGCACACAGAGACCTCAATACTTGGTACACAATACACAATGACAGTAACATTCAATGGATCATTTTTGAGTATGAATTTAACTCCAGATGTCACAAAACAGCAAGTTACTAAACCTAACAACAAAAGCAATGATAAAACACTGTAAATACAGCTGGAAAACAGCGAAAAATCAACCTCCTTAATTATTCAAACCCCAGTGCATGATGGGAACACCAGTATCAGAAAAGTTGAGTAGTTTTACTTAATTTTATAATGCTGGTATTTACACTTTAATTTCTAAAATCTTAAATTGAGTACTAATATAGAATTTACTTACTTTTTTTATTCTTGCCTGAACTAACTTTTTCATGTAGAAATTACATTAGTTTTTTATGTAGTATTTACTTCACCACAAAATCATTTTCATCAGTGTATAGGTGACAGGGGCCGACTTAGTGATTTGGGGGTCTTAAGCCGTTCCAGGGGGCATTAACTATACCTTTGTAACATAAGCAGTATTATTGATTTGTCTGCACTGACACTATTGGATGAGAACTGAACTGACCTGGACGATGACATCGCTGTTTTCTCCAGAGCTGCTTTATAGCTGAATTGGACTTATCTTTTTCTTTCTTTCTTTCAACACTTTATATGTCCCCAAGGGGCAATTAACAAGGCCACGTAGAGTAACAAACAGTAGCTATACATAAAAAGCATCATACATTAAATAAATAACATAATGTGCACAAAGTGCATAATAAATATAATCTGCTACTCGCAGATACCTAAGAAACAAGTCCAACCATATCTAAAAATGAATAAATACGTAAATATATATGTATATATAAATAACTGTGTGCAATTAAAAATGTATAAAAAAATTAATTAGAATAAAAATTCACTGCATGGTAAACAAGGGGGTCAGAGATGGTTGTGAATTTAAAAGCTGCACCGATTTAGGAACAAAGGTTGCCTTCCTCCTTTGTGTCCTACAGCCATCGCCCTGAGGGGAGCCACTCAAAAACAGAAAATAGGACATGTGAAGGATCTTGTAAAATCCTGCCAGCCAACCTCAGCATTTGCTGCTCACTTATGATGGAAAGAGCCCTAATAGGAATATTTGGAAATAGGAGCCCTTATTTCATATTTGATGATCTTTACACAGTTATTAAACAGAACCGAATTAACTCTGAACTGACCTCAGCTGAACAATGACACTATTGTCTTTTTAGAGCTGCTTTACCACAGAATTAAACTCTGTTTGCAGCATTGAATCGTTATTTTCCTGTTTATCCCTGTAAAGCTTTTGACCCTGGGGGTCAAAATGACAATTTTCTCCTGAGATTTGGAGCCAGATTACAGGGGGAAAAATGACTTTAGAAAGATGGCAGGATCATTATTTTATTTTTACACAGAGATTGGTAGCTCTATTAGTAAAATCTGTTGACTTTAGCAATCTTTGTTGTGTTATATGCCATCGGTGACAGTTCAAAAATGTGGGAAAGTAGTTTTCAAGTTTTTTCCCCCAAAGTTTGCATGCCTGTAACTCCAGAAGTATTAAAGATATCTTAATATCCTTTTAGATTTTGGTTTTTAACAAACATTTTTTTTGGTATCTTCATTTTAAATGTCCTCGATGTTTCAATCCCAGAGATATGGGGATCTTAATGAGTAAACTGGTCAATTGTACACATTTCCAGTGGTCAAAAGACCACTCCCATAGCGACACCTAGTGGCTAGTGGCCATAGTGAAATTGCAGTTTAATTAATTTTGTCCTCCTTGAGTTGCCGTAGTTGGTATCGGAAGAAATTCAACAAAATGCTGTATTTCCATGCCATGCGGTTTCATGTTACAAAGGCCTTAAAAATATATGTCTGTGAGTATTTAGCTTCATATTTTCTTTGTTAATAGAGTAAAATGCTATTTTAAGAAAGATATGTGTAAATTGTGTTTCCAATAAGATAATATTAAAGTGCTGGTTTGTAAGACCATCTGTATGGAAGTGAACATGCTCAATATGTTATAAACTGAATTATGATGCAAAGACACATTATTTGACAGTTTTCTTTATTTGTATGTTCAGTTTTACAGTGCTTCCTTCAAGTAAATCAAACTCAATCAAAGTCTGGCATCTGAGTCTTTCTTGGAGGAACCTGTTAGCTATCTGCCAAGCTAGTCAGGCTCAAGCACTTCAGCACTCATCCTAGTAGGGGCAGAATAGTAAAAAGACATAGCTTCAGACGGCCTTCAGAACTCGACGGAAAATACAAGCCCAGCCACCAGCAAACTCCAGCTTTCTAGTTTAAATGCAAGACAAGTAGTCACAATGACCCAGCCTGGTAATGAAGAAGACATAAGTGAACAATTAGAAACAAGATCATGTTGCTCCAGGTCGTCACGTTCAAGTCAGTTTTCATCAGCCAGTGGAATGGCTATCAGAGCACGTGCAAAGGCAGAAGCATTTGCTAAGAAAGAAGCAGAGATGATGAAAGAAGCAGCATACATTGTGGAAGGAGCAGCTAGAAAGAAAGCAGAGCTTAAAGCAAACTTACACACGCTGCAGCTAGAAAGAGCAGAAACAGAGGTGTTGGAGGCAGCCACTGATGAACAGCTTGGAGAGACAGACCATAAAAGTTCCGTTGTCACTGCAGAACCTAGCTCAGTTTTCTAGTGAAAATGTAACCACTCCTGTCGTGCAGCATTCAGTCACGAATCCACTTCCAGACTTAAAGACACTTGATCTCTCATGCCCACCAGTGCACCAGCAGAAGAAGGACAGTGGTGAGATAGCAAGAAGCTATATGAGAAAGAGTAATGTACAGTCAAGTGAAATCAGTGACTATGAGTTTGGTGAGTTACCTGCTCAGCATCCTGTAAAACAAAGCACTAACTGGAAGTCTGTTAACAATCCCCTTACTGCAAGCTCTTCAAGAGAACCCTACCACTATAGTGAACAGTTACATGGTGCAAGGTTCCAGCATAATGATTACCAGTCCAGTCGGTGGCAAGCAAACCCTTCAACTTCAATGGACTTCGCAAAATATCTACTGTGACGTGAGATGGTAAGCTCAGGCTTATTAAAATTTGATGATCATCCAGAGAACTACTGGGTTTGAAAGGCATCCTTTCTTAGTTCCACTGAAGATTTGAATCTCACAGCTACAGAGGAGCTTGATTTGCTTTGTAAATGGCTTGGACCATCATCCTCCGAACAAGCTAGGAGAATCAGAGCAGTTCACATTCACAACGCCAAAGCTGGCCTTAGAATGGTATGACAAAGATTAGAAGACATTTATGGTTCAGCTGAAGTAACAGAAAATGTCTTGCTCAAAAAGGTTGAACATTTCCCAAGAATCTCAAGCTGAGACAACCTTAAACTGAGGGAACTGGGTGATACTCTGTTGGAACTTGAAGCAGCAAGAGCTGATGGATTCTTACCGGGGCTCGCCTATCTCAATGCATCACGTGGAGTCAATCCAATTGTGCAGAAACTTCCATTATACCTGCAAGAGAAATGGATCACATTAGGAGCACAGTATAAAGAACAAAACTGTGTGCCTTACCCTCCATTTTCAGTCTTTGTGAAGTTTGACTGTGATCAGGCTAAAGTCCGTAACGATCCAAGTTTCGCTGATATCGCAGTTGGGAGTTCAAGTGCTGTTAAGACAGAGAGATGTCCCAGATATAAGCCATATGTAAAACCTATAGTAGCTGCTAGGAGAACAGAAGTTTCTGCAGATCCTGAAAAAGCTTATTCAAAAGCTTCAGAGAATAAGGTAAATGATCCTGATAAGCAATGTCCTCTGCATAACAAACCCCATCCATTGAGGAAATGTCGAAGCTTCAGAGGCAAAACGTTAGATGAGAGGAAAACTTACCTCAAAGACATGAACATCTGTTTCAGATGCTGTGCGTCATCCAGCCATTTTGCCAAAGACTGTGATAGACTTGTACAGTGTAAAGAATGTAACAGCAATCAGCATTCCACTGCCTTACATCCAGGTCCAGCTCCTTGGAAAGTTAACAAATGTGCCTCGACTGAAGACCAAGGCGGGAGGAGCAACAAACAATTGATTCCTTGTCCGTGACATCCAAATGCACTGAAATTTGTGGAAATGGTATAAGCTCAAGATCATGCTCCAAAATTTCTCGTCAGAGTATATCCAGCAGGAGAAAAGGAGAAGGCTATCAAAGCTTATGCTGTCCTTGACGAACAAAGCAACAGGTCTTTGGCCAAAACCCAGTTCTTTGATCATTTTGGCATTAAAGAAAATGGAATGCCATACACCTTGAAAACCTGCTCTGGAGAGATGGAAACAGTAGGCAGACGTGCAAGTAACTTTGTTGTGGAGTCATTTGATGGAAAAACCCAAATCTCCTTACCCACCTTAACTGAATGCGACATGCTTCCAGATGACAGGTCTGAGATACCATTACCAGAGACTGCTAGACACCATCCGCATCTCAAAGCTGTGGTAGACGATATCCCAGCGTTCAACCCCTGTGCAGCTATAGTCTTGCTCCTTGGCCGAGACATACTGCGAGTGCATAAGGTTCTAGAACAACGCAGTGGACCTCACAACGCGTCATTTGCACAACGTCTAGATCTTGGTTGGGTGATCATTGGAGAGGTGTGTCTTGGAAGAACACACAAAACTGCTGATGTGTTTTCAGAACCAACATTCTGAGTAATGGTCGCTCATCCATCCTTTCACCATGTACTAGTAGCATATATGTGAAAGAGAAGTTTGACAACGCAGTGTTGCATTACAATCCTCGAAACAATGTTGCTACAGATGTTTCTGATAAAGTGGAACTTGGAAACAGTGTGTTCCAAAGTACTTCCCATGATGACAAAATAGGAATGTCAATCGAGGACAGAGTGTTCCTTGACATTATGGACAGAGAGGTCTACATGGATGACTCAAATTCATGGGTAGCGCCATTGCCCTTCAAACCAAATAGGCCTCGCCTACCTAATAACAGATGCCAAGCTGCGAAACAACTTGAGTCTCTTCGACACACTCTGAAAAGAAAACCAGATATGAAAGAACACTTCTTCAGGTTCATGCAGACGATGTTTGACTCTGATCAAGCTGAACTTGCACCCCCAGTGAAAGCACAGCAGGAATGTTGGTACTTACCCATATTTGGTGTTTACCATCCACAGAAGAAGGGCCAGATACGTGTTGTATTCGATTCAAGTGCTAAACATGAAGGTACCTCCCTCAACGATGTGTTACTGAGTGGACCAGACTTGAACAACACACTGTTAGGTGTCCTCATCCGCTTTCGCAAGGTACCTGTGGCAGTCACAGCAGATATACAGCACGTTCTATTGCTTCATTGTTCGTGAAGACCATAGAGACTTCCTCAGATTTCTTTGGTTTGAAGATAATGATCCAGACAAAAAGATTGTGGAGTACTGCATGAAAGTGCATGTTTTTGGAAATAGTCCATCACCTGCTGTGGCCATATATGGGTTGCGAAGAGCTGTTCTGCTGGGAAGGGACAAACAGGACACAGAGGTAAAACAATTTGTGATGCAGAATTTCTATGTGGATGATGGACTTGCCTCATTTCCGTCCAGTGAAGAAGCTATCACAGTGCTAAAACAGATAAAAGAAATACTAGCAGAATCAAACATCAGACTGCACAAGATCGCCTCTAACAGTAGAAAGGTTATGGAAGCATTCTGTCATGAGGACACTCAGATTTGCAAGACATTGAGTTACCATCAGATCCCTTACCTATGCAACGAAGCTTGGGATGTGGAATCTACAAACTGATACTTTCACCTATTACGTGTCAAGGGCAGAGAAGCCGTTTACCAGAAGAGGCATCCTCTCTGTGGTTAACAGTCTTTATGACCCTCTGGGTTTCTTGGCCCCTGTAACAGTACAGGGTAAAGCTTTGGTCAGGGAACTAGCCAATGATCAACATGATAGGGATTCTCTCATACCAACTGAAAGAGAAGATCAGTGGAGAACATGGCTTGATTCACTTTTGAAGCTTGAGCAGATACAGATTAAAAGACTATACCTTCCTGTTTCTCTAGGTTCTACACAATACAGGGAACTCTGTATCTCTGCAGATGCATCTACCATGGCCATATCAGCTGTAGCTTACCTTAAAGCAGTCGACTCAGAGGGATGCAGCCACGTTGGCTTTCTCCTGGGTAAATCCAAGTTAGCCCCTCGTACTTCTCTGACTGTCCCACCTCTTGAACTTTGTTCTGCGGTTTTGGCTGTGGAAATGGCAGACTTGATAACCACTGAACTGGACATTGAACTCCAAAGAGTGAAATTCTACACAGACAACAACACAAACAGAAGGTTTTATGTATACGTTGCCAACAGAGTTGCTCAGATAAGGTCTACTCACCCAAAACAGTGGCAATTCATCAGTACAGACCAAAATCCTACAGACCATGGAACACGTCCCATATCCCCTGATCTGTTGAGCCATACAAACTGGTTTACAGGCCCTGAGTTTTTGTACAAAGGTGGCCTAGACGTTGACACATTCCAGTCAGAGACCTACAACCTTATTGAGCGAGACACAGATGTAGAGGTATGGCCACATGTGTCAGCCTTAGTTACCAAAACCTCTGAAAAGAAGCTAGACTCACAGCGATTTACACGCTTCTCCAGCTGAAAAATACTCACCAGAGCCATGGCTAGTCTTGTATGCAGGGCCAGATCCTGTTCTGGAAACCCTAACTCCAAAACAGATGAGTTAACACAAGCAAGAGTTGTAGTTATCAAAACTGTTCAACAAGAAACATTTTCAGAGGAACTAAAGTGCCTCGTCAGAAATGAAGTCGTGCCCAAGAGCAGCATCTTAAGAAAGTTGAACCCCATTTTGGATGAAGATGGAGTAATACGAGTTGGAGGACGTTCATCGTTAGCTGAAACATGTTGGGAAGAGAAACACCCTATCATCATTCCCAAAAACAATCACATTGCTACTCTACTCGTCAGACACTTTCACGAGCAAGTTGCACACCAGGGTAGACATTTCACAGAAGGTGCTCTCCGGTCAGCTGGACTATGGATAATTGGAAGCAAAAGACTAGTGTCAAGTGTCATACATCACTGTGTGATCTGTAGAAGGCTCAGGGGAAGGCTGGAGGAGCAAAAAATGTCCAACTTACCTTCTGATCGAGTTAACCCAGATCCTCCATTCACCAATGTCGGCATTGATGTGTTTGGTCCGTGGAGCATCTACTCTCGACGAACCAGGGGAGGTCTTGCAGAGAGTAAGCGATGGGCAGTTATTTTCACATGCTTGGGAACGCGAGCCGTGCATTTCGAGGAGATTGAGTCCCTGTCCTCCTCAAGCTTTATAAATGCATTGAGAAGATTCATTGCTGTACGAGGGCCCGTCAGACTACTTGGATCTGACCGTGGAACTAACTTTATTGGAGCCTGCAAAGAGCTCAAGATAACTGTAGAGGATCCAGAGTTGAAAGGTTATTTACAGGATCAAGGCTGTACTTGGGTCTTCAATTTTCCCCATTCTTCACACATGGGTGGAGTGTGGGAAAGGTTGATAGGGGTTGCACAAAGAATTTTAGATGGCTTGCTTCTCAAGACAGATTCCACAAGGTTGTCACATGAGGTCCTAGTTACGTTCATGTCAGAAGTCATGGCCATAATGAACGCTAGGCCTCTGGTCCCTATCTCATCTGACCCAGACATGCCAAATGTTCTCTCTCCTGCTACACTTTTAACTCAAAAGTTGGAGACTGTGTCCTCACCAAAAGGAGAGTATGATCTTAAAGACCTCTACAACAAGCAGTGGAGGCTAGTTCAAAGCCTTGCTGATGCCTTTTCGAAGTGTTGCCGTCAAGAATATTTAACATCACTTCAGCAAAGGAGAAAGTGGCAGGTAGACAAACCAAAGCTGCAGGTCTGAGATGTTGTTTCGTCCAAAAGATGCGTTACTCAAGAGGAATGAATGGCCTACAGGGGTTGTGGTAAATGCCATCCCTAGTCAAGACATCAGAGTACGTAAAGTGGAGGTGAAAGTTATCAAACAAGGCACACCCAAAGTATATTTAAGACCAGTTTCGGAGGTGGTGTTGTTGTGCAAAGAGACAGTGGTATAAAACATATACCAGACGGGAGTGTGCTGACCTCAGTAATACAATCCCATAGTGACACCTGGTGGCTAGTGGCCATAGTGAAATTGCTGTTTGCTGTAGTTGGTGTTCAACTAGTGAAATTCAACAAAACGCTGTATTTCCATGCCATGCGGTTTCATGTTACAAAGGCCTTGAAAATATATGTCTGTGAGTATTTAGTTTCATATTTTCTTTGTTAATAGAGTAAAATGCTATTTTAAGAAAGATATGTGTAAATTGTGTTTCCAATAAGATCATATTAAAGTGCTGGTTTGTAAGACCATCTGTATGGAAGTGAACATGCTCTATGTTATAAACTGAATTATGATGCAAAGACACATTATTTGACATTTTTCTTTATTTGTATGTTCAGTTTTACAGTGCTTCCTTCAAGTAAATCAAACTCAAAGTCTGGCATCTGAGTCTTTCTTGGAGGAACCTGTTAGCTATCTGCCAAGCTAGTCAGGCTCAAGCACTTCAGCACTCATCCTAGTAGGGGCAGAATAAAAACCAAATGTGGGTCACTTTGCATACAGTTGATACTTTTTTCTTTTAAAAAGGAATATCTGAACAACAAATAATGTTGGAACTAGAAATGTATCTCGTTTTTTTCCAAAGTTTACGTGTCTGTCACTGAAAAAGTATTAAAGAGTATTCATTTTCAAGGCCCTCGATGGTTCATGGGGATCCCAGTGCGGCTCCATGTTCAATTTGCTGAATATTACCCATTTTCAATGGTCAAAAACCAAAAGGGTTTGTCACTTTGCACACAGCCGATTCTTATTGTATTTAAATGGGAATGTCTGAAGAATAAATGTTGAATAAAATGAATAAAATAATTAAATGTTGAAACTAGAAATGTGTCTTGTTTCCTTCTATGAAAACAATTGCATAGAACAATCTTGTCCGAGTGCCATAAATATTCTTTTTTACCAAGCCTGTCACTCAAGAAATATTAAAGATATCTCAATATGATTTTACTTCCTAGTTCTTAGCAAACTTTTCTTTTGGTATGTTAATTTTTAAGGTCTTATATGGTTCAATCCCATTGTATGGGGATCTCAATGCTGCTCCTGCTGTACAAATTGTTGGTCAAAAACCAAATGTGGTTCACTTTGCACACTGATACTTATTGTATCTAAAGGGGAATGTCTGAAGAATAAATAATGTTGAAACTATAAATGTAGCTTGTTTCAAAAAATACACTGAAATGGTCAAGTTGAGGCACATTAACTTGCTCTCCGAAGTCTGTTCATAAGAGGAAAGAAACTTGGATTCATAGGTCTACTTGTTAAAAAATATTTTACTGTAGGCTGCATAAGCTATATGTTTGGCTTTGATTAATATGATATTCGTTTTCAAGGTAAATCGTACCTTTTAATTAAAAAAATATATATACAGTATTTCACAGTAAAATATATATATATATATATATTAACCATAAATTACCGTGCAGTTAAAATTTCTAACAGTTTAATACATTACATTACAGTAGGCCTATATATCAGAAATATGCTTAGCAGTTTTCCATCAAGATTCCAAAAAAATGTATTAAAATAAAAACAACACGTGTTCTCATAGACGTTGGGTGACTTTTATTTTGGCGACGTCTCTTCCTGTGACGCTCGCTTCCTATGTGCTCAGTTTTGGTAATGTTTTGCTAAGTTTGAGGCGAACCAGCATTAGAAACGGTAATTTTGTCTTGACAGTGATTTGTTTGTAAGTATCATCGTTGCAGAACTTATTGTTTGGTGAGACTTTCTCCCATTTTCCTGTCGACGAGTAACGTTAGTTGAGATTCATGTAAGCTGTTTGCAGGATTAATAACCCGTTATTTTTTCCCTATAGAGGGCAATCACTATCCACTTTTAATAACGTGAAATAACAATTCAATGCTAGTTACAATATTAAGACTTATGCAGTAATGTTTTGCATTGAAAAGGCATTTCATGTGTCTGTGTTTTGATTCGCAGTGGTTGGTGTAATGCTCCACAGAGCACAGATGTGATGTCTGCCTCTACAGTCATCGAGGATGTGGAGGATGAGGTGGAGTTTGTGTCTGTAAGTGTGCTTAAATGTCCCTGCCTTGATTTGTAATGTGAGTTATTAGGACAGTGGTGTGGATCTGGGTCTGATTGAGTCCTGGTGTTTCAGGAGGGCCCTCTCAGACCAGTGCTGGAGTGCATAGATCTGCTGAGTGATGGAGAGGATGAAGGAGGCCTGTCCGCCGCAGACACCGTGAGTTTCTTCACTCACGGCCGAGAATATAAAAGCTAAAGGTGGAGAAAGTGTGTGAACCATTTACGCACCGTCATGTTGCTCCACAACAAAAGAACACATTTGGCAGAATGTCCAGGCTGCTCTTTTCCCATCATGATTCATACAGCCAAACTCCAAGTCTTCTGAAGCCACATGATAGCTTTGTGTGAGAAACAGGCTGAGATTTAAAGGGATACTATCGTTTTAAGTAATTATTTTCTTATTTGTATTGTATTGTTGTGGTGCAGCATTATTCAATGTGTTGACATAATGTCCACTGAAACAGAAAGACAGGGCGGGGCATATCGAGCAACTCCTCCCCTTTTTAAAAACCGCCAATAGCGTTTAGTTTATATCAGAGCCGTTGAGCTTGGTAAAGCCGCAGTTTTCTCCTAATCTCTAACCGTTTCTCCTCCTAATCTCCTCCATATCGCTTTAAAATACAACATTTTGTGCAGAATTCAAACGGGTCGATACGTTTTCTGGTCTGAGCCGACTCGATCACATGATCCGCTCAGTGCTATCATGTCTCTGGACTGGAGCTGCGGCGGTACACTGACACTAACGTAAAACCAGACTTCATTCACCCCAATGGAAAGCATATTTACTAGGGGTGTAACGATACACCTATGCCACGGTTCGGTTCATATCACGGTTTTGGAGCCACAGTTCGGTTCTGTTTGCTGTGGAGGCAGGGTTCATGGCAGGGCACCAGCAATAATAACACTAGATTCACTTTTAACTTAATAACAACAATAATTTAACTTATTAACTTTATACATTGGCTTCACGTTTTCTTTAGAGCAGTTAGCATACCTGAGTAAACTAAAATGAAATAAATGCCTCCACTGTAGACTAGTCAGAAATAATCTACTCATTTTACCATTTACCATAATGTTTTTATTTAAATTTATTTAATAAAAATTGATGACACACACACAAGTAATGTCCCGCGTTAGCCTACTTAACAAACACATAAATTGTATGAATATGACTAATACTGATGAATAAATAGGCCTATAAGTTAAAGCTATTAAATAGCAGTTTTTCTTAATACAATAAAGTAGCCGCCACACTAATTAAAAAATATACAAAATAACATAAAGTAAAAAAATAAAGTGGGGGTTATGGAAACAACAGTTACCATGGCGAATACACAATACATCATGAACTGTTAATGAAACATGAAAACTGATGAACAGAATGAACATCATACCTGCATGCCTTCCCAGCTCACACACATCGTACCAGTTACGTGATTTATTGGTACTTTACTTTTATTTCATGACTTACGAATTGACAACGTAACGCTGCATGCTCGTAGTTTCTCTTGCGCTTTATATATGAAGGGATATACAGTGCGCCGCCACATTTGCGTGTGTAATTGAAGCGTGTGCGCTATGAGCACAGTATAACGGCTGACATTACAGGAAAGCAGTTTTCTGAGGTGAGAGAGAATTTTTTTTTTTATTTAATTTTTTTTTTATTTTGTAACAAGCTACGAAAATGATGATGTTGCTGGGACTCCAAGGTAGCATTTACCCTACCTGGCTAAATAGGGAAACTGGCTCTCTTTGTCCTTCCACCATACAACTTGAGCGAAGTCACGTGACATGCACTTGGAAGACAAACGTTAGTGTATATTTAGTAAATAATATTATTATTATTATTATAATAATATTTAGTAGAAATACAGCTCTTATAGTTGTTAAGTGTACTATTTAATCAAATGTCAAGAAAGAAAAAAATAATTTTGTGGCATAAGGTGAAGTGAGTGCTTGGCTGGGACAGCAGGGGGCGGGGCACGTTTTGTTCGACATGAGAGTATCGCGGTTCGTACCGTGGGTGGTGTATTGCGTTTTTTCGGTTCGGTTTGAATATCGTTACACCCCTAATATTTACACTGTGAACCGTTCCCTATCTCCTATATAGGGCACTGTCTGAATCGCTCCCTATCCCCTATATAGGGCACTGTCTGAATCGCTCCCTATCCCCTATATAGTGCACTGTCTGAATCGCTCCCTATCCCCTATATAGGGCACTGTCTGAATCGCTCCCTATCCCCTATATAGTGCACTGTCTGATCGTTCCCTATCCCCTGTATAGTGCACTGTCTGAATCGTTCCCTATCTCCTATATAGGGCACTGTCTGAATCGCTCCCTATCCCTTATATAGGGCACTGTCTGAATCGCTCCCTATCCCCTATGTAGGGCACTGTCTGATCGCTCCCTAACCCCTATATAGTGCACTGTCTGATTGTTCCCTATCCCCTGTATAGTGCACTGTCTGAATCGCTCCCTAACCCCTATATAGTGCACTGTCTGATTGTTCCCTATCCCCTATATAGGGCACTGTCTGAATCGTTCCCTAACCCCTATATAGTGCACTGTCTGAATCGTTCCCTAACCCCTATATAATGCAGTCTGATTGTTCCCTATCCCCTATATAGTGAACTGTCTGAATCGTTCCCTAACCCCTATATAGTGCACTGTCTGAATTGTTCCCTATCCCCTATATAGGGCACTGTCTGAATCGCTCCCTATCCCCTATATAGGGCACTGTCTGAATCGTTCACTAACCCCCATATAATGCAGTCTGATTGTTCCCTATCCCCTATATAGTGAACTGTCTGATCGTTCCCTAACCCCTATATAGTGCACTGTCTGATTGTTCCCTATCCCCTATATAGTGCACTGTCTGAATTATTCCCTAACCCCTATATAGTGCACTGTCTGATTGTTCCCTATCCCCTATATAGTGCACTGTCTGATCGTTCCCTATCCCCTATATAGGCAATGATCTACTATTTAAACTACTACTTCTGAGCCAAAATTTGAAGTCTCTCCTCCTAGAGCTTTAACTCTACAGGCTCTAAACTCGGCTCAGACTGTTCTGACTCAGTGTGCTAAATCTTTTCAAACTGATCCGACTTATGGTTTTCCTAAAAATTACAAATAAAAAAAAGCCTATAGACTTACATTGTGGGGGTCAAAACTTCAATAACTCTAATAGAGTATTTAAGCTTGTTAGCAAAATGATAAACATGTCAGCAACATTATAAATCATGTTAGCAACATGCCAATTTGTGTTAACAGTGTTAAAACATGTTAACAATGTGGTAAAACATGCTAGCAAAGTGTTAAATTCATGCTAAAACATGTTAACATGTTAAATCATGCTAGTGAAATGCTAATTCATAACAATGTTAAAACATGTTAACAACATGCTAATTCATGCTAGCAGTGTTATAAATAATGCCGGCAACACGTTAAATCATGTTGTCAACATGCTAATTCATGTTAACAACATATTAAAATGTGCTAGCAAAGTGCTAGTTCATGTTAGCAAAGTGTTAAATCATGCAATGTGTTAAAACATGTTAATTCATAGTAGCAACGTCTTTCCCTTTCCACTTCAATACATTTAAAGCTTATAAAACTTTCATAAGGCTTTGTCAAGCCAACAACAAAGTTTGTCCCAACGAACTTTACTCATCTAGTTTTATCATTATTAATAATAATTTTATTATTGACCTAACTTCTTATTTTAAAATCTCAGGGTGTACTTCAAGTAAATATATTAGATTCAGCTGACAAAAAAGTTGGGGAATCCCTGCATTGCATGTCAATATGAAATGACATGAGTTTGTACATCTTAATGTGTCTGAAAGACAAAAGCCTTCCACAGACTGTAATAAATGGCTGTTGTTTTATATTTTAAACTGTAATTTATTCCTGTGATCAAAGCTGAATTTTCAGCATCATTACTCCAGTCTTCAGGGACGGTGGCTCAGTGGGTAGCACTGTCGCCTCACAGCACGAAGGCCCGCAGCTCGAGCCCTGTGGAGTTTGCATGTTCTCCTGTGTCAGCGTGGGTTTCCTCCGGGTGCTCTGACCCTAAAGACACCAAAGACATGCAGGTTAGGTGGATTGGACATGCCAAATTGGCCGTAGGAGTGTGTGTGAGTGAGTAAGGCCGTAAAGCCTGTGCCAAATCCAATGTGTGTGAAGCAGACCCTGCAAATGAGCTGCAAATGTAAACTAACGCTAGGAAAATATAGATTACTCCAGTCTTCAGTGTCACATGATGATTTGCTGCTTAAGAAGCATTTCTGATTATTGTCAATGTTGAAAACAGTTGTTATTGTGAACATTTTGATAGATTTGAAGTTCCAGTATTTATTTGAAATATAATTTTCACTGTATAATGCATCCTAGTTGAATGTGTTTGTTTTAAAGAGTAGTGTTTGTGTGTGTTGTGCTCAGATCGAGGATCAGGTTGACCGGCAGCGGGCTCATGCTGTGTCCACGCTGGACAGACTGGCACGACAGGTCGCTGTGGAGAAACAGGAGAGGGCTGACAAGTGCAAAGCTTTCAAGGTTTGTCTCTTCTCATTCCTTATGCAATTGTAAAAAAGAAAATGTGTGTATATATATATATATACACCGATCAGGTGTAACATTATGACAGGTGAAGTGAATAACACTGATTATCTCTTCATCACGGCACCTGTTAGTGGGTGGGATATATTAGGCAGCAAGTGAACATTTTGTCCTCAAAGTTGATGTGTTAGAAGCAGGAAAAATGGGCAAGCGTAAGGATTTGAGCGAGTTTGACAAGGGCCAAATTGTGATGGCTAGACGACTAGTCAGAGCATCTCCAAAACTGCAGCTCTTGTGGGGTGTTCCCGGTCTGCAGTGGTCAATATCTATCAAAAGTGCTCCAAAGAAGGAACAGTGGTGAACCGGTGACAGGGTCATGGGCGGCCAAGGCTCATTGATGCACGTGGAGAGTGTAGGCTGGCCCGTGTGGTCCGATCAAACAGACGAGCTACTGTAGCTCAAATTGCTCAAGAAGTTAATGCTGGTTCTGATAGAAAGGTGTCAGAATACACAGTGCATCGCAGTTTGTTGCATATGGGGCTGCATAGCCACAGACCAGTCAGGGTGCCCATGCTGACCCCTGTCCACCGCCAAAAGCACCAACAGTGGGCACGTGAGCATCAGAACTGGACCACGGAGCAATGGAAGAAGGTGGCCTGGTCTGATGCGTGTGCGTGGCTTACCTGGGGAACACATGGCACCAGGATGCACTATGGGAAGAAGGCAAGCCGGCGGAGGCAGTGTGATGCTTTGGGCAATGTTCTGCTGGGAAACCTTGGGTCCTGCCATCCATGTGGATGTTACTTTGACACGTACCACCTACCTAAGCATTGTTGCAGACCATGTACACCCTTTCATGGAAACGGTATTCCCTGGTGGCTGTGGCTCTTTCAGCAGGATAATGCACCCTGCCACAAAGCAAAAATGGTTCAGGAATGGTTTGAGGAGCACATCAACGAGTTTTAGGTGTTGACTTGGCCTCCAGATTCCCCAGATCTCAATCCAATCGAGCATCTGTGGGATGTGCTGAACAAACAAGTCCGATCCATGGAGGCCCCACCTCGCAACTTACAGGACTTAAAGGATCTACTACTAACATCTTGGTGCCAGATACCACAGCACACCTTCAGGGGTCTAGTGGAGTCCATGCCTCGACGGGTCAGGGCTGTTTTGGCAGCAGAAGGGGGACCAACACAATATTAGGTCATAATGTTATGCCTGATCGGTGTATATCTGAATATTTTACAGTAATCTGTAGGTATTTTGTTTGTTTTTATCAACAACTATAAGTAGAAATTTAAATGTAACACATTCATTTAGTGTGTTAAATTATAAAACACTTATTTAGAAAAGAATGCAGTGAAATTAAATAATTTAATCATATCCTGATTAATTAATCATGTAATCAATTTAATTAACTTTTATAGCCCTAAGTAATTAGTTTTATATTTTACCATATTTTCTTATTTGATTATTTAATTTGCAGTGTTCATGGGAGAAGTAGCACATTTTTCACTTTAAATTTATTTTTTTTTTGCTTCAAAAAAGTTTATAATGTCGTGATTCATCTCAGAGAAGTTGGTTTGGTTTGTTACTTAGAAATCATCCTTTAAAAAATTATTTGTAATGCCTGTGGAGACTGAAAAATATTTCATTTAAGAGGATCATGTAATTTTTTTTCCCTTGAATATTCAACGTTCGAGGTTAACGTAGCCACATATGATTAAATATGTTTAACTGTTCATTTTTGAATTCTGTTCTGTGTGATTTCTAAGTGACATTCGTTATAAATTATATATTTATTAGTGCTGTCAAATCTATTAATCGTGATTAATTGTATCCAAAATAAAAGTTTGTTTACATAACGTGTGTACTGTGTATAATTATGTATATATAAATACACACTCGTTCATGTATATATTTAAGAAATATTTGCTTGTGTATATATATTTATATAATTTATATTATATATAAATATAACACATTTTTCTTAAATATATACATACATGCATGAGTGTGTATTCATATATACATAATAATTATACACAGTACACACACATATATTATGTAAACACAAACTTTTATTTTGGATGCGATTAATCACGATTAATAGATTTGACAGCACTATTATATTTATAAATCAAAACCAGGTGGAATGTTTAACACAACCAAATTGCTTTGTTTGTATCATTTTTCAAATATTTCTTTGCATCAAATTAAAGTTTGTAAAGTAAAATGATTAATCGATTTGGTTTATTGCTTATAACTCTATAAATCTCAGTTATACCTCTGGACCAAGGCTGCTGGGAAAAATGAGGTCACTGTTGGACTCTCTAGTGCATGTTTGGCACGAATGACATTCTTACAGCAGTATTTTGTGATGTGTACTGTAGGAGAAGATTATTTCACAGCAAGCACACGGGCGGCACGAGCTGTCGGTCAGCCGGAGTAACAATGACCGAGATGATGCCAAGCGTTGTGTGGACATTTGGCTCAAAATGCCAGGTCTGTAATGTTCTCCTAACTCCAGCTAATATGAGTGTGTGTGTGTGTGTGTCAGTTCTTGTGCTCACATTGTCTGGATTGCTCAGAATTACAGCCAGGCTCCATTAACCCCTGCTCACTGTGGAGACGCAGATCGGCCCCGGCTGCAGCGCGGCTTTCCCCTCAAACCTGCCCGGTCATCAACTGCGGCAGAGTCTACGACAACGTGCCTTTGCTCGAGGGTCATCTTAAACGGTTGCAAAATTGCTCAGATTTCCTTTGTTTACAGTTGAATTTAAATAATTGCAAATTTACAATTGAGTAAATTGAACTTTCATTGACAGCTTTGATCATTCACCCTGTGACCCCACGATCACCCTGAAAGGCAACCCCTCTTCTGTCTACGCCTGTGTGGCCTGTGGACGCCACTTTAGCTCTAAAGAGTCATGGACGGATCACCTGGAGTCTAAGGTTTCCATTTTTATTCATATTTTCAGCTTTCATGATTTTATTGATGTTAAAGTGGTCATTTAATATTCCCCCCCCCAATACTATGCATCTATCTAAACTTAATATGTTTAATAGTGTTCGTTTTTAAACATTAACGCATTTTAGGGCTGTGCCAATAGACGATACTATCTTGTATCGACGATAGTCAGACATTTTGTCGATGGATGATGCCTTTGACGATATCATGGCGATAATTGGCTCGTTAATGTATTTTACTATTATTATTATTATTACTATAAGGATAGTATTCTTATTAAATTAATATTAATTCATAATTCGCCTTCCCTAATTTTATAACGACATCACCATATAACCACACTTGATATGCGCATAGAATTGAGGACTCCTCAAAGAAAATGTTTTGCAAACAAAATGCAAAACTACATCCCACATCAGAATTGCAAGGTGATCTATTCACAAATTGTCAAGAGTGTTTGTTATAAAAGAGACGCGTCTTATACGGTTGTTGTTTGAGTCAAGATGAAAACGGCATCGTTGCTCGTCGGCGTTTTGTTTCCATAGCACATTAACAAAACATTTAATAACACTAAAAACAATACAATTACAAATTATTATTATTATTCAATAATAATCAATAAAATTATACACTGATCAGGCATAACATTATGACCACTGACAGGGGAAGTGAATAACACTGATTTTCTCTTCATCACGGCACCTGTTAGTGGGGTCTAATGGAGTCCATGCCTTGACGGATCAGGGCTGTTTTGGCAGACCAATATTAGGTTATAATGTTATGCCTGATCGGTGTATATGCCTAATAACAGTCTTTAGGTCCGAACACAACACAAATCAGTCATCTGTGAAAGGCAAAAGCAGCTTCAAACAACAACTTGTTTAACAAGAAATATTGATTCTTCTCATTTCATTCGCTGTCATTAATGTATGGAGAAATATTAAAAGATTAGTTCACTTTAAAATGGAAAATTTTCCCATGATTTACTCACCCTCAAGACATCCTAGGTGTATATGACTCTCTTTTTTTTTTTTTTTACTTTTTCTGATGAAGATTACGAGGCACATGAATAAAAATAATGATGTGCACGGATAAATCATTTATAATAAACACTGCAATGTTCCATAAATAAGAATTTTGTTTGTATGTTTGGCTTGTTTGTGTCATTGAAGCTCTATAAGTTAAATATCACCCACGAGTGAAACAGTGACTGTTGAGGACTAATGTGCGTTTGTTTACATGCGTTCAGATGCAGTTTGAGGAGTAGAGCTGTGTTTTGTGCATGTGAGATGAGCATCACATTTTCCACCCTCTCTGACCCTTACAAATAAATGGGCCGGTTGTTGTTGCCGTGCTTGAGAAAAATCAAAGTCTGAATGCATCGCCACACAAATTGTTAAGACCAGAGATTATCTCAAAAGATCTAAGACAAATGTGCTGTGCAATATTACCCGTTTAATGTTTTTACTCAATTGTCTTATAATGGAAATGATTTGAAAGAGACGTGGCATAAAGCATGCTATGTCTCTTGTGCTTGATGTCATCTGTAGGTGTCGTCCTCTGACGCTAATGGCCACAGCCGTTCCCAGACCTATCAGCTGATTGTATGCTTTGCATGTCCTGCCTGTTACCTCCTCTTCAACATCAGGGACGAATGCCTTCAGCACATGTCTGCAAAAAACCACTTCACTCAGTCCATCTCTCTCTGTGGTGTGTGGTCTTCAACTATCAAGTCAAAACTGCACATGCATCATGATCTTTCCAGGACTGTAAACAACGGACTGGACGACACAGCTAAAAAAATACATCTTGACATTTTTGTCTTTGATCTTTCCTGTTTGTTTAGAAATATCAGAATTCAGCTTTCTGATCATTTAATGAATACATTTATTTTGAACATTTTACTTAACCTTGCATTTCATGTTTTGGCTTCCAGAAGCAAAACCATCAGCCGTGCCCGTGCCAGTTCCCCGTTACGCAAAGAACCGCTTAATCGCTCTCTGTAAGGATATCAGCTTCAACGTCAAGTGCACAGTCTGCTCTAAGGTGCTTGCCTCGCATATGGAGGCCAGAGCACACTTCAAGTAAGTTTATTTATAAGTTTTCTTGGATTGAAAGTCCCCCTATTAAGCTGTTTTAAAGGCTCCTAATTTCACCTACAACAGGTTTACATGTAGAGTTGTCAAAAGTACTGACTTCCGTACCAAAAAATGTGACGATATCAGCATTTCCCTCTAGCATTTTGAGCATTGTTGAACGGATTCTTAAACACCTCTGATTGGCCATTTTGTTCACACGCTCAACATACATGTCTGTGATTGGCTACAATGCTCTTCACCGAGCGCTTACACAGATATACGTTTGAAAGCAGGCGTCTAGCAGCAGATATATTAGGGATCTGCTAATAGACGTCCCTTTCAAATGTTCCCGTGTTTATCTGTGTAAGCGCTCGGTGAAGCGCGTTGAATCATTGTAGCCAATCACAGACATATATGTTGAGCGTGTGACCACAATGGCCAATCAGAAGAATCTGTTCATCAGCGCTCAAAATGCTAGAGGGAAATGCTGGTATCGTCGACTTGGTACCGAAGTCGGTACTTTTGACAACTCTATTTACATGCGTCAAAGGTCAAAAAACACTTTCATTTTCTCATTATATACATTACAGCTCTTTTCTCACAGTGTCTGAAGCGGTTCAATCAAGGATTCGGTCTTTTTAAACCCCGCCTTTCTGAGAGCCTACTCTCCTCTGATTGGTTAGATTGCCCAGTCTGTTGTGATTGGTCGACCGCTTACAGCGCTTGTCGGAAACCAAACGTCTTCATATCTGAATTTCAGCTACTTTGGCTTCCTCAGCACTTGATACACAGTGATACGAACAGTAGCGATGGCGTCGGTTTTACCATATCAATTCCTCATCCTTTGGAATTGCATGCAAGTGGATTTGATTTCACGGCAGAAAACAGCGTCTTCCTGACATGTCGACACCACAATCCCAAGTCTTCCAGTATCAGCTACAACTACAGTGTTTGAGGGCGGGTCAAAGTAGACGTACATGGCAGCCAATGAAGACTGTAGGGAACCACCTCCACGCTTATTCTGACTCCAATTTCAAATCATTATTAAATTTAGATTGTGGAACTAATCATTAATATTAATTATGCATGAATTTCGATTTTTGATTATTCGGGGTATGCTTTCAATTATTCGTTGATCAGGGACCCGATGCTGCACAGAGTCACACGCCCCGGGTTATGTGGATCTCACGGACACAAACTCGCCAGTCTGATCTTGGTCACATAATAAATACATAACATAAATTGCTCAAGACACAGTGAAGACACACACAGCGGTGTGTGTGGGGGTTTCTGGCTACAGAATTTCCCAAATGGCTGCTCTGCCACTTTCCCTTAAATACCCGGACCAGAACAAATGGGTTGTAAATATTTACTACACAAACACCTGGTTTCGGGGGAGAGGAGAGGATTATCAAATATCTTGAAAAGAGACCACCCAAAAAGGAGAAGTTTTTAATCTTAGAGACATTTAAAATGATGAAAAAACAATAGATGCATCATATGTGGTATATAGGCATTTTTAGTGAACTTTGAGTGACTTGAATCGGGGGAAGTAAGGGAGAGAATAGATGGATAAGCAAGGAGAGAAATTTGGGCAAGGCTCTTTTATGCTCTTTCTCTGGGATCTTCTTTCCAGATTAGTGGGTTTTATTGCAGGGGCTTTGAGCTTAGCTTTCGCCTTAGCAGAAAAACCATGTCTTACAAGACCATTATGTACATTTGTTACAAACCTACGTCGATTCGAGCAGGAAGTGAGACTGGAATTACTGACGACTAGTTTCAGGCAGTTCAGAATCACTGATCTTTGATTTGAGAGACGACAACTTTAAAAATCTTTAAAACTTTGCAGACCTTTTACACTCACAAACAGCTATAACACACACTACATGAAAGGTCATATCGGACAAAGCATAACAGGGGCACTTCATTTTCCTCAATCCATCGGATAAGATGGATGTGTATGCATGTTAAAGGTGCACTCGTTTTTTTTCTCTAGCGAGTACCACAAAGGTCTTGGAGTTCATACTTGCATCTTTAGGTGTGCATTCAACATTTTCAGCTATGATAGCGTTGTATTAGTACACAATTTGCATGCACATTTGTCACCTGTGATTCATTTATTTTCCAACTGATATGGGCTGTTCACGCTCTGCTAAATATTAGCATCTTTTTAAATCTTGTTTTTAGCCCTGGGTAAAGCAATGTTTGAAAGCATTCAAAAGTAGTGCTAAAGATGATCAGTGTGCAACTAAGCGGTGTTGAAATGTAACAATCAGTGGCGGAACTAGACTTTTATACATGGGGTGGCCAAGACTACTTTAGGGGGTCCATAGAGCATGAAAAAATATCATGTGTAATACTTATTTGTTTTCATTGTGTTGACCCATGTAACATGTTATTCTAATAATAAGTTACCAAAATTGTAGATACCAGTGAAATTTCACAATTCTTGATTCCAACTCATAGGCCTATATCACTCAAAATCTACAAGCCTATCTAATATAAATCTAGGTCACACTTTAGTTTAGGGTCCAATTCTCACTATTAACTATGACTTTTGCCTCAATAAACTCCTAATTACTGCTTATTAATAGTTAGTAAGGTAGTTGTTAAGTTTAGGTATTGGGTGGATTAAGGGATGTAGAATATGGTCATGTAGAATAAGGCATTAATATGTGCTTTATAAGTGCTAATAAACAGACAATATCCTAGTAATATGCATGATAATAAGCAACTAGTTCATAGCGAGAATTGGACCCTAAACCAAGTGTTACCTAAATTTAAAACATTACTGAAGACAAGTGAACAGTCAGTACAGTGCTAAGGCCGTGTGTCCACCAAAGCGTTTTTAGCCAGCTGAAAACGCTTTGCTGCGAGCGCTTGAGAACGATTTGGCAGCGCAGCGTTTTTTTTTTTGCTTGTTATGATACGGAAGTGTTACTAGTATCTCCTTTCACAGATAGTTTGTTTCTGTATTGATTCTATATAAAAATGCCGATACAATGTAAAGTATTTGCTCTGGCTCTTGTTTTAAATGATTTTGTTCCGTTATTTATTATGCTCGTTGTTTTCATCTGTTGACGTTGTACAAGCAGAATGTGGCGGTTGGTCGGTGTTGTATTTGTCCCGCCCCTCCTCCACTCTGATTGGACGGCTGGGTGAAAAGTGACAGAGCGCTTTAGATGAACATTCAACTCTCGGCGACCAGTGAAAAATGCAGAGCGCTCAGCGTTTGAGCGTGAAATACTCGCTCAGCACCTCGTTACGCTCATGGCGTTCGAAAAACGCGGCGCTCCCATTGCAAACAATTGAATACGCCAGCCAGCCGCGTGAAAAAACACTTTGGTGGACACACGGCCTTAGAGTGCTTGAAGTTTTTCCTGCTCTAACAGTAATTCAGGTACAGAAATTGAAGTCAAATGTAAAATAACATTGCATAAGCTTTACTGTATAAATTAGATATAGATTAATACTTGTTAAAGCTACAGAAGTCAAGATCAGTGAGTGATTTTGTTTCCTTTTATCTTTAACTTTAATGACACAGACGGCAGCAGTTAGGCTGTATTAGGCTGCTGTCACTTTAAGACCAATATATATATATTTACATTCTGTTAAGACATAACCGACTGTGTTTACTATGATACTCGCCAAGACGGCTATTTTGCCATACTTTTATGTGTATTTGTCCGTTCAAGCGCAAGAAGAGTATTCATACGTTTGCGCGCCATGGATGAAGCGTCATCTCGCACACCAGATGCGTCACTTTCTCAAAACAGTGAATCTAATCACCATACAGGCAAAAAGTTCACTTTAAGAATTAAAAAAAGCGGTGTTTTGCTGTAAAAACAGTGCAAACGGAAACAACAGACTTTAAGTACACTGTCATTATATAGATAACATTAACAACGATTTGAGACAAATCATGTAATTTAATGCACCGATACTAAATTTCTCAGCCGAAACCGATAGCCGGTTATTCAGAATGATATCTGCCGATAGTTTGAATTTTCTTATGGAAAAGAAATAATGCTGCAAACTATACAGAGAACCCTGTCAGTTGGTACTCAATAATATTGGTTGCAATTAACAAAAAACGGTATTATATTACACTGCTATTTATTTTCAGATATAATAGGCTAATTACACCCAAATAAAAAACTGAAATGTTTGTATACAACTCAATTGCACATATAAGGTATTTTTCATAAGCACTTGTCTTCATGACAAATTTATTCAAGCATACATATATAATTAACAGTAAATAAGCTCCTCTCTAGTGTTTCTGCTAACTAATAAACTGAACATCGGAGCTAAATATAATGTTAAGTGACCTATTGTTTACTAACCGTTTTATTGACGTCTTTCCACAGTTGAAACACTGAATGAGTGATTCATGATACGGATTTCGGTTAGTTGTAGTGTATCTTTCAACATACCTTTTGATATTCATGCATGTTTTTCGAGATATAACTTGTATTAAAGTGGAAGAGATGAACTGAGGCACTTTTGCGATCTGTCACGCCGCATTTAGAGCATCAAAACGACATTTATTGCTTGAATTTCGTGATAAAATGGACAGAATTTGAAAGATGACACTCTTTCTTTTTAGAAGTAACAAAGCACAGTGCTATTTGTGATTATTGGATGAGAGGAGTGCTACAAATAATGTTTAGTGTAGGGAAAAAACGCAGACCTGGCAACCCTGGCTTGAACTACGGGTGATTCATAGAGTCAAATAGAGCCGGCTTTTATGAAGCTAATTTTTTAACTGCTAATGCGCATTAACTCGCCCTAAATTCAACATGACACAGTATGAGTTGCAGTCGGACACGTTTTTCCGCACCCTTTTGATTGACAGGATACCATCGGTCCTGATCATCGGCTGTTTTTAAACAATCAGTTGATGGCCAATAGTGAAAATAATAGCTTTTATCTGCCGATACATCGGTGTATCTCTAGCCGCAATGTATTTCTTGCAATGTATTTCATTCATTTAAGGGGAAATATCAATGTAAATGTCAGAAAAGTAATGAAAAACAAATTAAAGTGAAAAAGAGACCCAAAAGTATATTCAGGGCAAATTGAATGGTAGAGTCAAGAATGTAAATTGAATGAATAAATCAGGATTTACAGTTTCTGTAGTATGCATACTGTGCACACTAAGCACATTTTGCTATGCATTTTTCCAGATGACCTATTATATTAATAAATAAACCGTATACAGCAGAGCAGACTGTGAAGATTCCCATTGTAATCCCATTCCATCCAAAGTGCACCTTTGCAACTTTTATTGTGCACTTACTATATGCTTCTTGTTTTGTTTCCCAGTGTGCACTGCAGACATGGCTGCGCTATTGCCACTGCTGATCAAAGCGTGGCTGACATCATGAGGAAGCTGGCGGTCATAGGTCAGTGCTCCTCATGCCTCAAACCTTTTCTTAGCGTGGGTCAGATGGAGGAGCACAAAGAGCGCATGAAACATGAGGTGGAGAGGGTCGGCAGCATGGCCAGGGCCCTTCTTCACTACAGCAACTACTGTGAAATCCGAAACGCTCAGAAGCAGAGCATGGCATGTGGGGCCAAAGAGAATCTGAATGACTCGGATGGGCCTTTAGCCAAGCGAAAAAGACGAGCTAGCTTAGATTCCCAAGCCAAACCAGGAAAACGGTTACAGCTGGCCTGGTTCTGCGAATGCGGTCTACGCTTCACAGAGGAGGATACTGCAAGAAAACACCTCCAAGCGGCGAATCAGATCTTTCACAAATGTGCAGTCTGTGGCAAGTTAATGGGCGAATCGTCCATAACGCGCTTGCATATGAGCCGGTTCCACGGTGGCGCTCATTTGTCCAACTTCCTTTTCCACTGCAGGAAGTGCAAGGTGGAAATGCCAAGGATGGAAGACATCATGGCCCATATTGGTGTGAGCCACAGAGGGCACAACTACTACCAAGAAAGAGAAGACACCTTAGACGACCGCGTCTCGTCTAGTGTGTCCCCCAAACCGTCCACCAGTGCGGAAACCAAAATACTCAGGCCAGCCAGTTCCTCTTGCGCCTCACCCCCGAAAGCCGAGTCTTGGCTCTGTCGAATGTGTGAGGACCTCTTCGACTCTGAGGCAGCGGTGCGGACGCACTGCGGCGATTTAAATAGCCACAGTTTCCAGAGGTTTGCCTGCGGTCACTGTCCACAGAAGTTTTTCAAAGAGTCCACCCTGCGACGCCATTGCGCCAATGAGCACGGTGGCGACATCGTCCTCCGCTACTTCTGTGGACTCTGCGAAAGCATGCTGTACGACACCGAGAACGAGTTTCAGGAGCACTACAACGGTCTGCATAGCCAAGATTACTACCGCTTGGAAACTGCTCAGAGTAATTCCCAGGAAAACGCTGTCGAGAGTCCCATAGCGAGTACAAGCCCTTCCCAACTTTGTCCTTGCATGGGCTCTGAGAAATGCAAAGAGGAAAGGAAAGCAATTTTCACAAAGTGCATGAAACAGTTGGCCGCCGAAAATAAATGCAGCTACTGCTGCCGCCAGTGTGACAAAAACACGCCCGCATACGCGGAGATGAAGACGCACATCCTCCTACAACACAAGACCCAGGGCAGTGAGAAAAGTTTTGATGTTCTGTGCACCATTTGCTCACAGAGCCACAAAGATGTACCCAGTTTCCATTCACACTACCATAAACATCACTGCCGGTCAGAGCCTTGCGCTTGTTCCCGATCCAACGGCACAGGCGAGAAACAAGCCCCCACCGGCAACATCATAAATGCAGAGGAGATCTTCCTTCAGAGTAATGGTGAGTTTTATGGAGTATCAAGTTACTGGCTTAATGGCGGTGCCTATAGAGTGGTGCAGGTATGACGTCACTTTGTAGGCCAACCAGCAGTTCCCTCAATAAAAACCCAATAGGATTTTCCCAAATGCTTTTGGATTATCGCAAAAAAAACTAGCTCTGTGATCAACAAAAGTTTATGATACTTACACGTTTTGTCCATCAAGATAATTATCACAGATGAACACAACTCTTATGAATTTTGAAGCCTAAATGCAGTCGCCAGAAGTAAAAAGCTAAAGGTAGGCTATAAACGGCCTACACCACAGTCGCTCGACTTCAGCGTCACCATCACTAAGCTTCCCAAAACTCTTTCAGTTTTTATCTCAAAACATTTTCCCAGAAAGTTTGAGTTAGAATAAATCAATAGAGCACAATAATAAGCACAATGAGGCTGTAAAAGCGGACTGAGTTTACCTGTTCGGCGTGATGACGTTTAATCTCCCCAACAGCCTCTGCAGTCCCATTTAGCCACTTGCTAGCAACCGCCTTTTTCAAGACACGTAACAGCTTCAAATAATCACGAGTGGGGTAATACTGCTGTATTTTCCCCGGGTTTCACAGACAAGGCTTAAGCCTAGTCCCTGACTAACATGCATGTTTGAGCTGTTTTAACTGGAAGCAACTTGCATCTTAAAATGTCAGTGCCATTGTTTTGTCTCAAGATGCACACCAGTAATGTTTTTTCTAAGACACTTTCATAAAAGCTACTTAAATGTCCTAATTAAACTAAGGCTTAATCTAAACCCTGTCTTGAGCTTGTGTTCACCACAAACCTTATTTCAGCCGTTTAACCAAAATCCCATTCAAAAAAACCCATTTACTTTGGGTCGAGGGAACCGGAAGTGCTAAAATGCTAACTCGCGTTTTGGCCTACAAAGTGATGTAATACCTGCACCACTCTATAGAGCGCTGCAGTGATGACGTTTGTTTAGGCCAACCCATAGGTTCGCATTACCTTGATTCCCTCGACCAAAAACCCAATTGGATTTTCCATTGGCGTTTAGACTATAAGAGCTTATGATTCTTCCACATTTTGTTCTTCATGATAATCTTCAAAAACAAACACAACTTTTGAATGTAAAAAGCTAAACGTAGGCTGTAAACGGGGCCTAAAATTAACACTCGCCAAGCACCAAAATTGCTGTTGGCGAGTATATGAAACTGTAACTCGCCAGTTGGCCTGTAACATGAATCCTAATAATGCATGAATGTGAACAACGCTCGGACAGTTGACGGGCTGGCGCTGCATCGTCACGAAAGTTTAAGCCATGCCAATTTAAATATTCTAGCTCAAGAAGACGCAAAAAGGAGCTCATTTTGTTACTCGCTCGCTGTGTGGAAATTGTGTGCGCAAACATCTGAAGCGCGAGCCCAGAAAGCGCGTCTCAGACAGCGTGCAAATACTAAACTGAGCTCTCTTTTACATCGTCTTGCACTTGAGCGGACAAATTCACATAAAGTTGTCAAAAAATAAGTATCCTAATAAACATAGTCGGTTATGTGTTAAGTTGAGAAAGAAAACGTGTACAGTATCAGTGTATCAGATCTGCTGTTTTTAGTGTTAAACAACAAAAGACAAAGAACAAATCAGTCGCTGCTCTTGACTGAATAACTTTAGTAACTTTAAGGATTAATTAATAAGGATGTTTAATTCATACAGTGAAGAATATGCAGTGCTATTTTACATTTGCTTGCTTTATTAATTTCTGTACCTGAAAAAAAATCACAAGGGGGCATTACTGGTGTATTTTATGTCATAGAATAAAACATGATAATATCTTGAGCTTGAGTTCATCACAGACCTTATTTCTGGCAAAACCCCCCAAAAAATCCTTTAAAACTTCTGGTTCCATGGTCCTGAAGTCAAAGTGTGAACCCGTTTCTGGGTTTTGGCCTACAAAAATACATCATCCCTGCAGCACAATATTGAATTATAGATCAGGTCACACTTTAGTTTAGGGTCCAATTCTCACTATTAACTAACCATTAACTAACTATTGCCTCAATAAACTCCTAATCACTGCTTATTAATAGTAAGTAAGGTAGTTGTTAAGTTTAGGTATTGTGTAGGATTAAGGGATGTAGAATATGGTCATGCAGAATAAGGCATTAATATGTGCTTTATAAGTGCTAATAAACAGCCAATATCCTAGTAATATGCATGATAATAAGCAACTAGTTCATCGTGAGAATTGGACCGTAAACTAAAGTGTTACCATAGATTGGTTATCCATTCAAATTCCACTACCAGTCTAGACAAATTTGACTGTTTTTCATGATTTTAAGAAGTTTTTAGCTGAAGAACTGTTTTGTGCAATAACAGTAAAAAAAGTTGTTTTTTCAGAGGAGGAGTTTCAAGATGTAAAGAATGCCATTACCTCCAGTGCTCTTGATGTTAAAAAAGAAGTGCGTGTTTCGCAAGATTTTGAAGATGGAGGTAGGGTTTCACCTTTCTCTTCTCTGGTTTTATTTATTTTGGTACTTCCATTTGCAGTGTTATTTTTTTTATCTTAGTACTGTTATAATCTAAATAGATATTAGCAAATCAACTATGTACATGAAAAAAACATCATGTTTAATGTTAATTTGTATTTCTCCTTAGAAGAATTTGATCATGACATGAAACTGGCTTTGTCCTTGAGTGCGGAGGAGGCCAGGAAATCAAAAGAGTTGGATATTGGTGGGTCATCATGATGATTTACAATTATGTGGGAAAAAAAATAGCGAGTATCCTAGTAAACATAGTCTGTTATGTCTTAAGTGAACATAAACAGTTGATAAAGTAAACGCATGTGTATCAGTATCAGTATATTAGATCCGTGCATTCACTCTTAAAGTGACAGCAGCCTAATATTCCCGCTGTCTGTGTTTAGTGTTAATCAAACAACAAAAGACAAAGAAAAAAGCACCCGCTGCTCTTGACTGAACAATTTTTCTAACTTTAATAAGGATTAATTAATAAGGATGTTTAATTTATACAGTGAAGAATATGCAGTGCTATTTTACATTTGATTAGTTCATTAATTTCTGTACCTGAAAACCACTGTCAGACTTGAAAAACCTGAAAAGCACTGTTTATTTCATTTGTATCTTAGTTACATTTCAGAATCTTGAAACATTTTTGGAACACTGGTACTAGTGTTGTCAAAAATATTGATATATCGATACTGAAATATCTGAAACGGTTCCAATACTCTTCTCTGACGGCGAATTGACACACACCCGCCTCCTCTCACTCACTCGTCTCATTCGCTTCGGTTGAATAATGCTTGTATTGCGCATAAGCTTACTCATTCCTGCAGGTTTCACACTCACACAAAAGAACGCAAGAACCAAATTGACTCCTTTTTCGTGGCTTATTGCGCTTAAACGGTCAAATACATACAAAGTTATGTCAAAATGCCCATCTTGCTGAGTATTCAGGTGAACAGTCAGTTTTGGAGCATAAATAGTTGAGAAAGATAACGCATGTTGTGTAACACTATATTGGATCCGTGCATACACTCTTAAAGTGACAGCAGCCTAATAAACCTGCACTGTGTGTCATGTTCATCAAAGAACAAAAGACAAAGAGAAAATCACTCTCTGCTCTTCACTGAATAACTTTTGTAGCTTTAATTGGAAGCATTAATCTGTATTTAATTTTTACAATGAAGACTACCCAATGTTATTTTACATTTGATTAATTTAATTTCTGTAGTATTTCTTACCTGAATACTGTTAGACCCAGCTGAAAAACTTAAAGCCGTGTTTATTAGGGGCCAAGCACCGAAGGTTCATAGGCACCTATTGTAATCGTTGGCATTCTGGGAAAGGTATGACATTTGGCACACAGATAAAGGACAGTGTGAACTGTCACCACAGCAAATTTGGAGTTTCTAAGTCAATCCCTCTAGCGCCACCAACTGCCCAAATTTGCACTCACATTTATGTTAATAACTTTTGAACCGTAAGGTCTAGAAACATTCTTTTTTTTATTGTTTTTCATCGACAATTCGAATGCACCCTATGAAATCATTTTTTTTTGTCATGAAAATGTTTCCGCCATTTTGAATTTTCCAAAAAAACTTTTCGAACTCCTCCTAGACGATTTTCCGAAAATTGAACCAGATCATCTTCAGACCATGCCGCCAAAAAGTCATCAAACTGTTTCTGAATAACGCACAAACGAATTTTATGTAACATTTGCGAAAATAGACGTAAGGCTTTATCTCCGCAATGCTTTATCATATTGAGACCAAAGTTGGTTCATCACAAGCATGACCTGAGGCTACATGCTGCGTTTCGTTGCAGCGCCACCTATTGGTCTGTAGATACAAAAATGTTTTTCTTAACTTAACTTCTGTTATTATAACTTCTGAACGGTTTGCCCAAAAATCATAAAAGTGGTCTTGTTAGATTCGGGGCGGCATACTGAGTCAGATGGTCCAGTTTTCCCATATCGGCCATTTTGGGCGTCGACCATTTTGAATTCTGTAGTAAAATGCTGTTTTTAATGAACGCATTAGCGTATTGTTACAAAACCCAGTATGGGTCATCGGCACAATGCCCTGAAGGAGCCTGAGAAGTTTCGGGCCAGCGCCACCTTGTGGTAAACTCACATATTCACATGCTTATAACTTTGGATTTGGTTGAATTTTCACGAGTGAATCCTGAATCCTTGCCGAGTCCAACGATACCAAACATGCTAGGTTTTGTCTTATGGTTTGTGCAACGTTGTGATTTAGTTTTTAAACAACTTTCGTTTTTCCACCGTAGGAAAATCGGAATCTTTGCGGGTTGACTCCATGCTAATGTCAAAATTTTGATTGCAAGTGGCAAAAAAAAATGCAATAGTCGGGTGTGGGTCATTTTTTTTTTTATGTGCTCATAAATATAAATGTCTATAACTCCTAAATGAAACGAGATATTTTCACCAAATTTGACACTTATGGTTGGGGGCACTCTGAGGACACACAAGAAAAGCGGCGGGACTGCGCCACTTGGTGGCGCTATAATTGAACAAAACATGAAATTGGCTCTAACTACAGTACCGTTGGTCTGATTGACTTCAAAATTGACATTCAGTGTCTTTGTCTCAGTTGCTGTCATAGTCTATTATGATATTGGTGTACCTTGAAAAACAACATGGTCGTCATTTTAATTACAAAATGAAAAAAAAAGACCCAAAGCTGTAACTACAATAGTTTTGCATGTTGCTATATTTTACGAATACATTGGCATATCGTTACGAAACTCAGTATGGCACCATGCCCTGAAGGTACTCAAAAAGTTTCAGGGCAATGCCCCCTTGTGGTCAAAAATCGTAATGACATTATATTATAAGCTATGACATCTTATCACAACTCAATGTATTTATGGGTTTTCAACCTTTTATATATTTTCATTTGTCTCTTTATTCTGTTGTATGTGTTTGTGATATCATTTGCAATTTGTTTATTTGTTCTTATTTTGTTATTGACTGTTTACATGTCGTCTTTTGTAAATGTAGTTCAACAATTAAAATAAAGCCTCCCTGTTTCTGTGTGTAAGCTATTACAACAAAATTACCCAAATTAATTATGAGAGAAATTATCTGTATGGCAATACATATGGCAGTTTTCCCCATGGTATTGAAAATGGTATTGAATATTGATATTTTTGAAGGTATCGTATCGAAGTTGGAAATTCCAGTATCGTGACAACACTAGTCGGTACTAAAGATGTGTTATTTCTGAACCGTGTGGAGGCGGTGCTGTATTTCTGCAGTGTGCTTGTGTCAGAGGCTGTTCATTCATTAATCAGATGTTTATTTTGCCAGCTTTGCATGCATGAAGAGTATTATCATTGTGGGTATGTTTCATTTTTACGGAACTCGGTCTCAGTGTGATATTTATTGTAATAGATGGGATTTTAGGAGGATCTCTTTAGGGGCACATATGCGGTGCTGGGTTTGGGTGTAACCGCACAGATGTTGAATTTGTCAAGTTGAACTTTGTGTCACGCAACAGCATCATGTTAGTATGAGTAATCACTGACTGGGAGAACTCCAACATGTCCCATACATTTGATCAGTTGTACGTAAGGTTTGTTTTTATAACAATACAACTGATCTGATGTTTTCTCATTTTGCAGAGATGGAAGAAGCCTTGAAAAGAAGCTTACAGGAGTTTTGATTTGGGAAACGACACAGCTCTGTTTTCCTATGTCGTCCATGCACTGTAGTCATTTAACGTGTATTTCTTTTCTTTTCTGTGTTTTTTCTTTTAAGTTTAAATAAAGGAAAATAATAAAATGGCTGTTGCCTGTTCCTGTCTGAGCAAACTCATTGTGTTCTGGTTATTGTCTTTTCTCTGATGTCATCTTGGCCTTTGACCCTAAAAAAGAATCCCACCCTCCTTTGAAATCCCAGAGGTGAACTCCTCGGCTTGAGTCTGAAGGAGTGAATTACCAAGGGAAGTTCCAGCCCATGTTTGGAGATGTTACTCAAGAGCGCTGGAAACCGCTAGAACGTGGTCGATAGCGCTGAGGAGTCAACCGATTCATTTAAGCGAGTCGGTTCTTTTGGACGATTCATTCCAACGAACCGGTTCAAATTTAATTCATTGATTCTTTTCTCTATGAGTCATCACAGAAAGTTGTCCGCGTGGGTCATGTGTTCGTTTGAGTTAATGCATTAATATTTTGTTGGTTTTGTAACATAATACTGTTTATCGCTATTTAAAAATATCATGCATTACTTTTAATTTAGAAAAATTAAGAAGTACCACTATGTCATCTGTAAATGCGTTCCGTTTTGGCGCTGTTACTCTCTAACTTGCATGTTTTGTGCCAGATAAATGTCTTTAGTCACCCACTTTACAGTTGCAACGTTCGGTGTTTTGCAAACGCTGTGCGAGTCGATTCAACTGAATCATTCTAAGTGAACGATTCACTCGCGCATCGGACATCGCTATATTGCTCGGGTGTGCTGCCCTGGTACTGTATATGTCCTATAGGTCACTGCACCCGTGAAAACATTCATTAACGCGACGAGCAGCAGTCATGGCACAAGCTAAAATTAACGCTAAAATGAACGATGTATCTAAAGGCAAATTCACCCGAACCATGTCAATGGCGGACCGGTCCGGACGCTTACTGGAAAATCTGGATCAGATCGAAATGAGGTGAGATCAATAGATATTGACTAAAAAGATCCATAAGGACTTGACTCGGCTTCGCTCAAGTAACATTGTGAATAGATTTGCTTAAACCGTAACAGTTTTTAGAACATTGCAAATGCAACTTTTTATTGCACAAACATTTATGTACATGAGAACATACCATTAGGCTATTATAAACTATGAATATAAGATACCCACTTTATATTAAATGTCTTTACTAGTATGCACTAACATTTAAATAAATCTTTTGACACGCTGCACTCATGTTTTTACATTGTACTTGTATTTTAAAAATACCTGCATGTTATTTGACACTTATAAAGTGTGATCAATATGATATTTTCTGAGGACTGTTGTCTCAAGGGCTCATCTTAACTATAAAAAACCCTAAACAATTAACGTTACACTTGCAACAAATACATGTGCAGAATACACATACTTTCTGCTTAAAATAAGCCTAAAATGCAAAATAACAAGACTAATTAAGGATAGTAAGAGTTATTTTCAAGCACAAACGTAACAAAACATTTGAAGTAAAAAAAAGTAATTTATATAATATAAACTTGTGAAAATTAAAATATTAAATACAATTATAAAATGTTAAATAGTTTTATCATATTTATGTAATGTGTTTTTGTTAAGTCATGTTATAATATTGTTTTGAACTGCTTGTTATTTAATGGTTACTATTAACTGTTTTCATTGTTTTTGTGTTTGTTTTGTTTTTGTATTAAATCCAGACCAAAAATCCTAATAATCAAACTAAATCATAATAATTATTAATGTTAATAATAATATAGGGAGCCCACAACAACAACAACAACAACAAAAAAAAAACATTCAAAAATATATTGTCCCTGTTTTTTAATTAAAAGATAATAACAAATGAGATTTTAGTGATATTTTGACCACTCAAATAGGAAATGTCCCCGGTTTCCATTTCAGAAATCTGGTCACCTTAAATTAAAGTCAAAGTAGTGATATTGTATGTATGTTGAGTTGTAAAACCTAAAATTAAGAATGTTTAGGAATTCTGTCCTCCAAACTAAAATTCCAGAATTGTAGGGTAAGAATACACAATAAAACCACACTATCATGCATAAGGCTAGTGAAGGTGAATTTGAACGGACCTGTTTTCAGGACAGCTGACGTTGTCAATTACAGGTATTCAGTGCCTTTTGGACATCACAATTTAGAAAATCAAACTCCGTTTTTAAGACTTTTGTGTAATCAATCATGATATGGTGATGTAAAACATTTGAAAAAAGATTTTGGTCATGCTCAGGTAAATAAATGTAAGTATTTAATAAACAAAATCAATGAAATGGTAGATCAAAAATGTCCACCCTGTTAGAAACAAATGAACAATGAGTCTAATTTATGAGCACTGTGTACATTTTCTTAGACAACCCATGTCCTTTTGTCCCTTTAAGAGCATATCAGTTAATAATTTATCAGAGAATATGTATATTATGTATGAATTGTACTTACTTTCTCACAAATGCATCGTTTTACATTTTTTATTTTCAGATACAAATGCCTAAAAAGCTTTTCTTGTTCACTTTTTTAAGTGAAAGATACTCTAAGATACTCCAATAAAGTTTCATTGTGAATGAATATTTGTATTTTTTGTGCTATTTTTATGAAATTATTGTAAAAAACAAACAAACAAACAAAAAAACTGCTTAACAGGGTGGACAAAGTAATACCAGAGTGGACAACTTTAAATACATTTTCATTGTCATTGAATTATTTTTTGCTGTTTATGAATTTATTGTAAAACTGCTTAACAGGGTGGACAAAATAATAACAGGGTGGAGAAAATAGGTGGAATTATGTTTGCTATTTTTATGAAATTAGTGTAAAAAAAACTGATTAACAGGGTGGGTAAAGTAATTACAGAGTGGACAAAATAATAACAGGGTGGACAAGTTTAAATACATTTTCATTGTCATTGAATTATTTTTTGCTGTGTTTATGAATTTATTGTAAAAAAAACAACAACAACTGCTTAACAGGGTGAACAAAATAATAAGAGGGTGGACAAGTGGTGTAAAAAAGTGGATGGATGATTTCCCACCTCTCACATACAGCCAGTTACTGCTTTTGTTTGAATTGGATTTTGATAGGAAACAATATGTTAAACATTTAAACTTTACCAAAGAACTTTAAATACATTACTTTTTCAAGTGTAAATTACTTTCACAATCACTATGTTCACTCTCAGTGTCCACACTGTTAGCTCTTCGGATACAACAGGGTGGACATTCAGACCTTAAATCAGCCTCTGCACAGTGTCTGAGCAAAAACAAGCTAACAAAAGGTTTATCTAATAAACAACAGCATGGTTTTTAAATTGCAATTTTAAAAATATGACTTTTCTACTAACTTTTTTCATATTTCCTTAACAGTGGGTGGATGTGTTGAGGTTGACCACATCAAATTTGAAAGATAAAATTTGTTAAAATAATCGAGGATCTCACTCACTTGCTCAAGCTGTTTTTCCTCCAAAGAAGTGATGACAGCTTTATGATATGATGTCATTTAGCTTTCCCAACTTCCATTAGAAGGGAAGTAGTCAGAAATAACAGAGTGGACAGAAACTTGAGGGACACGCCTAAAACCTTTATTATGATTGTTAAAATAAATGTAATAATTGAAAAACTGTATACATTAGAGATAATCATTACTGATATACCCAAGAATGTCAAAATTTGGGGTAAAATCATGTATAGTAAGTGTTGTATTTTTCATAAAAGTGTGATACATAGGAATAATGGTGATACACCGATCAGGCATAACATTATGACCTGATATTGTGTTGTTCCCCCTTTTGCTGCCAAAACAGCTTTGACCCGTCGAGGCATGGACTCCACTAGACCCCTGAAGGTGTGCTGTGGTATCTGGCACCAAGATGTTAGCAGCAGATCCTTTAAGTTCTGTAAGTTGCGAGGTGGGGCCTCCATGGATCGGACTTGTTTGTTCAGCGCATCCCACAGATGCTCAATTGGATTGAGATCTGGGGAATTTGGAGGCCAAGTCAACACCTCAAACTTGTTGTTGTGCTCCTCAAACCATTCCTGAACCATTTTTGCTCTGTGGCAGGGTGCATTATCCTGCTGAAAGAGGCCACAGCCACCAGGGAATACCGTTTCCATGAAAGAGTGTACATGGTCTGCAACAATGCTTAGGTAGGTGGTACTTGTCAAAGTAACATCCACATGGATGGCAGGACCCAAGGTTTCCCAGCAGAACATTGCCCAAAGCATCACACTGCCTCTGCCGGCTTGCCTTCTTCTCATAGTGCATCCTGGTGCCATGTGTTCCCCAGGTAAGCCACGCACACGCACCCGGCCAGCCACGTGATGTAAAAGAAAACGTGATTCATCAGACCAGGCCACCTTCTTCCATTGCTCCGTGGTCCAGTTCTGATGCTCATGTGCCCACTGTTGGTGCTTTCTGCGGTGGACAGGGGTCAGCATGGGCACCCTGACTGGTCTGCGGCTATGCAGCCCCATACGCAACAAACTGCGATACACTGTGTATTCTGACACCTTTCTATCAGAACCAGCATTAACTTCCTGAGCAATTTGAGCTACAGTAGCTCGTCTGTTTGATCGGACCACACGGGCCAGCCTTCGCTCCCCACGTGCATCAATGAGCCTTGGCCGCCCATGACCCTGTCACCGGTTCACCACTGTTCCTTCTTTGGAGCACTTTTGATAGATACTGACCACTGCAGACCGGGAACACCCCACAAGAGCTGCAGTTTTGGAGATGCTCTGACCCAGTCGTCTAGCCATCACAATTTGGCCCTTGTCAAACTCGCTCAAATCCTTACGCTTTCCCATTTTTCCTGCTTCTATCACATCAACTTTGAGGACAAAATGTTCACTTGCTGCCTAATATATCCCACCCACTAACAGGTGCCGTGATGAAGAGATAATCAGTGTTATTCACTTCACCTGTCAGTGGTCATAATGTTATGCCTGATCGGTGTATATGGTGGTTCAAAATGCTGTAAAATGTCTCAAATTATTTTTTTTAATCAACTTCAATATGCTCAGTGTTCAAATGGTGTTATTTATGACTAAGTCAGCTCAGTTGATATTATTCAACATTTTAAGGCAGTAAGATCATGATTTACTGGGGACACAAAAGGCACCGAATCCCAGGAATGATGTTTATATTTGCATGTTTTGCTTTGTGTTTCATAATTGACTATGTAGGCAAGTTTTACAGAGTTGTATCTCAATCTCAGGGTGGAGGCTCTGCGTGAGGAAGCCACTGCTATGGAGCAGGAGAGAGAGAGCTTGATCGAGATGATCCAGTCGATACAAAACAGCCAGGAAATGAGGAGCATTTGTGACGGTACGCCTTCTGTGCAAAGCATTTGTGGCTTCTAATGGATCACGTGTAAAACATCATCTGAACTTGTGTTTCAGGGGAAAGGGAAGAGCTCTCTCTGACCGCCACGAGACTCATGGGCAGGGCATTAACAGTGCATGTTTCTGTGGATACCATCCGAAACGGCCAGCAGGAAGAGGCCTTGAAGAAAGCCATAGCCATTATTGATGAGATCGCCGCTAAAATGCTGGAAGACATGGAGGCGTCCAGAAAGAGGCTGCAGGCTCTTTACGCCGCATGTGTGACGGACGCGCCGCCCGTGCCCGTTGATCAGAAGTTTCAGAGCGTCGTGATCAGCTGCGCCCTGGAGGACCAGAAGAAGATCAAGAGGCGTCTCGAGACCCTCATCAGGAACGTGGACAATGCAGAGAAAACCATTAAAGTCATGGATAACCAGAATGTTGATCTTTCTAGTCTTGCTAATGG